>JAJTUV010000607.1:605000-992064 GCA_021653895.1 Mastomys natalensis | reverse complement strand
GTATGTACACTTGTGGGGGTTGCCTAGATGTGATGTCACTGGGTTCGGAGCCTGATACCATCAATGACTCCATCAAAAGATCAGTCAAATACTTGTAATCCAGTCACTTCTCCAAATACTCTGCTCTGAAGGCATCTATCTGTATTAGAAAGTTCAGCACTTGAACTTTTGGAGAAGACACTTCACATTTAAATCTTGGCGTTATCATTTTATTGATGAATAAATCCAGACATGTACATCAAGGGAACAGTGCTGACTAAGCTCCATCACTGACTTAGCTCAGTAAGCAAACTGAATCAGAACACAGAAGATCCTTTCACGTGGTAGTTGATGGAGAGAACTGAATTCTTCCTTCCATCATGACATTCCATCCACAATGAATGTTTTTCCACATTTTATGAGCATCATCAAGGAATCTACTAATTTATATATGGTAGATTTTATATATTTTATATATAAATATATGTCTATATATTTATATAATTTATATATGGTAGAATTTATATATGGTTCTGCAGTTGGTTGGGTGATTGACTTGTTCATTCATTCAACAATTATTGTTTGAGAACCTTTGGTTGGAAAAAGAAAGCATGGGGATGAACAAACATTTAGCTAGTTGCTAGTTAGGAAGAGAAAAAAATAATAAGTAATTTGGAACAATGATGGAGCCATTGGTGTGGAAATGCATGGAAGGAAATAATTAACCCTGCCTGAGGGAGTTGTCCCAGAAAGGTAAGTATATTTGAACTACAAAGACATAGAAGGGAAAGGAATGTTCCTAAAAACAAGAAATCACAAGAAAAGGCATGTACAGAGCAAAACTAGGCTATAATTTCTGAATGTTTCCTATGTCCTGGGGAGCTGTTCTTAACATTCCCTTGTATTGACTCATCTAGTTTCTACAACAACACTTTGAGGTGAACACACTTTTTTTTTCCAAATAGCATACAAAGAAATGGGTCCAGAAAGGTCAATTCTCTTACCAAGGTTTCAGAGGCGGTGATGACACAGCTGGGATTCCAAAGCCACCATAGCCCACTGCCACCACACCCTGACCGAGTCTAGAGGTGCAGAGGATTTTGACATGGCTCAAACAAGATTAGGAAAAAGGTCCGTGGAAACAACCCAATGCAGAAAAGGCACTGAGAGGGACTTCATCCCAGCTCCAGGCCTCACGACTGCCATGCGAAGATAGTCAGCAGAACAGCTGTGACGAGCAGCCATTGTTTAGAGCCCTCCTATCAGTAAGGCTGGGAAGCATAAAGTACCAAGAAACATTCATCACTTGCCACAGGCTCCTGTAATTACACACAGATGAATGAGGCTCAGCCACCTCAGTGTTACAACACTGGTTTTTGTTCTTTTGTGACATTTTTTATTCTGCAGCCAGCCCCCCTCAAGTGTTACATGACATGCATTCATTTTCAGTACAGACTTTTGCATTGAGAATTTTATGACATTGCTTAACGGGAGCTGCCGAAGGTGTGACAATTACCAGAAGGGCTTGTGCAGTGGTTTTCCGGCTCTGCTTGTACAACATAGCACATATGCCCATGGTTTCCTTCAGTTCTTGGCATTTCTCATTCCTTGTCACCCAGGAGCAGAGGGAGCTAGCTGAATACTTAACGACAGTCACTGCCAGTGTCACCAGGCTTGATGCTTGTTGAAAGCCACCCTTAATGGATGACTATATTAGAATCCAAGCAAGATGGCATCTTCCCAGAAGAGGCCTTCAATGGCTTCTCATATCCACTTAGTATTTTTGCCTACAATTTCTCTTATACTTGGGTTATGAGCATAGCCTTTAACAGCTGAGCCATCTCTCCAGCCCTTTACCTACAATATCTTAAGCAATGTTTACCCATAATTTCACCTATGATTTCTGATGCTGTCAGCAATTATACAATTATATGTACATATCATATAATATTCAAAATAAAGGTATGCCATAAATTTCTGAGGCCTCAGAGAGCTTAAGGTGCTTGCACTGGGCAATGTAATTGTTGAAGGTACAAAGGTAAGATTCAAACTCAGATCCAATGCAGAACAGACTGTAGATGACCTCGTGCCACCACCTCATAATCACTGCATTTTACTTTGTTTGACTCTAGAACTGTTGTTTGAGATGTTATAACAACAACTCTGAAATGGGATTAATAAGATATCCGTTCATCACCACTTTTACAACTATTAGACATCCATATTTGGTACACACCTGCACAACCACAGTTTATATTCCTTATGATGCCACTAAATGTAAAATCTTCGTGTGATGCATAGAGCCAGCACATAGGCCTGAACAGAAATGAACTTTAGACTTCAAAGTGTTAAAAACATATTTGTACAACGTGACTAATAGAGGAAGTGATACAGCAGAGGAAGAGGCAGAAAGATCCCTTTGAATTCAAGGACAGCCAAAGCTGCAGAAGTGAGACCTGGTACTATGTCTCAAAACAGAACAAGAAGTTCCTTTCACTTGGAACTTGCCCTTTTAACACTGAGACATAGAATTATTAAACACTTGTGGCTTCCTAACTAATCGTTCCCCACAGGGAAGCAAAAATCTTCCCACCACTGTGTTGATTTCCCAGCTTTGTTAGCTATACCAAAAGGTCAGTGTCCATGCCTTGGGATACACGAGAATAAATAAGGGAAGACAGGAGACAGCCCCTATCAGTCCTCAGACAATGAATCTTGAGTGAGCTGGTTGACTTTCAGGGCTTTGTATGGCCCATGTGTTAGATGTGTTAATGTCTAGAGTTCCTTCTAGCTTCCACATCTATACAGCCTGTGGTCTGGGAATAAGATACAGCATTAGACTATTTAACATAACCCAGTTAAAATGGCTAGTGGCCATACTATCCCATGCACAGGCCCCAGAGCTCCAGATCATAAGAGTTTCCTGTGCCAGACTTGAAGTCTGTACCAACAGTAGACTAGTGTTCTGCTTTACTTTTCTTGATGTGCTATCTGCTTAAAATGCAGTGACTGAAAAACAATGCCTGCATCTCTTGTCCAAGCAGGCTTATTTTGGGGGCCCCAAGTCTAATGATTGCTTCCCATTTTCAAGTGTTAAGATTCAAACACAGGGATGTGGTGGTTTCTAGGTTACATTGATTGGACTGGTTGGTTTTACTCTAATAATGACCTAGACTGGTCACTGTCACACTCAGCACCTCCTACCCCCATTGCATTCTGGTCTCCTTTGGCAAAGCCCCTGACACTTGCATGTCCTACTAAATCTCTTTTTTTTTTTTGGTTTTTCGAGACAGGGTTTCTCTATGTAGTCCTGGCTATCCTGGAACTCACTCTGTAGACCAGGCTGGCCTCGAACTCAGAAATCCGCCCGCCTCTGCCTCCCAAGTTCTGGGATTAAAGGCGTGCACCACTACCGCCCGGCTATAAATCTCAAACTCTGAAGTGACAGGAACCACTGCTTTCACCTATGAATGATCCTGTGTAGCAAATGTTCCATAAAATATTTATCAAGAAAATATATGAACAAGCCTCTTCTTTCTTGAAATTCCTATACCTTTTCCCAGAATACACATCAGTGTGATGAGTTTAATTGTATCCTAAAACTCACATGTTGAAGTCCTAATTCTCAATTCCACAGATTATTAAAAATAACTTGAAAAAAATAAATACAATTGTAATTAGTTGAGTCCTTAGGCAGTCCCTAAATTTATTTGACCCGAGTCTTATAAGCAGTTAAAATGTGGACACAGATACATGCACTGGAAACATGCTATGAGAGCATGAAAGAAACCAGCTCTAAGCCAGGCCCAGAATCCAGAGAGCATCCTGCCCTGGTGGCCCTCACACCACTGGCATCTTGATGTCTGAGTTCTCACATCTAGGACACAGAGAAAATAAACATCTGGTTTTAAGCCACACTAAGTACACTCAACAAACCAGAACACAAAGGCCAGTACATTTCCAAATTCCTCCCACCGGCTGCTCTTGAAAAATGCCCCAGGTGTAGACATTGTAGGATGACTACTAACAACCCCACATCAGCTTCTCTGCCCCAGGGTGTCCCTGAGTCCTTGCCATACTTTTAGAAATCCTGTGACCATATCATCTTAGCCTCTGAGATCCATTTCCCTCTGGCTGCTGAGCTAACCTTGAGTTCTCTGTCTGCTACTGACTCCTAAGAACCAGGCTACCAGTCTCAAGTTCACAGCCTTCAGGTCCCAGGTACCTTATGTAGAAGTTGTTGCTTATATTTAAGAGTACTTTGCTTTCCTTGTGAATATAAGTTGAGTTGTCAAATTAAAATACTACAGAAATATTCTCTGGTTGAAAAAATAAATAAATTAGAGATCTTGTCAATACTGGGTCTTATTTCCCTTCTTTTATATTTGCAAAACCAATCCAAACTATCTGATCACGAGCGTTCCTGTGCTTTCTGGACAAATGGCAGCCATTACAAATCTTGAAGAAAGTGAATTAGCCACTCTGCTAAATTTCTAATATTGTCTCAGACCAAATCCTGTCATGATATAGCATTTGTTGTTGTTGTAAAACTAACATGTTTAGTGTTCCATAAGGTTAGAACTTCTGTATACCTGCCAACTTCTCTATACCTTTTGTGTGTGTTCTGAATTAATTTGAACCCTAATGCCAGGTTCAGTGGAACCTCAAGGCTCTGACCCAGCACAAACTCCAGCTTTGAACATCGTATTTACAAGCCATAGGCCACAGAAGTCATTCAACTATTATATAATAATTCATATAAACTTAACAAATGTCCCCCAAATATGTTTTAAATATGTTTAAATCTGTTAAAGTCTGTTTCTAAAATTCTCATGATTATTAAAAATGTTACTGGTTAAAAACACAAAACAAAATAAAACTCTTGGACATTAAATACGTGAACTAGCTGAACTTCTAGTGTCAATCTGACAAAAGCATTTGTAGCAGCCATTTCCGGAGATAGGCCTTCGTGTGATACTGGCTGGCTAACCTTTAGGTACAACTTACTTGCTGATCAGAATGCCTGTCTCACCTGGTTTGTAGCCTTCCCTTCTCCTATACAACATAGCACATTGTTCAGGTTAGCAGCCTTCCACCCCCAACTGCACATTAAAATCACCCCGAGGGCTTTAAAGAAGGACTCCAGTGCCCAACCAGCAGCCCTGGAGAATCTGATTTAATGTGTTAGCCATTCTGCCCAGACTTTAATATATTTTAAAAAGGCCTCAGGTAATTTTAAAGACCACAGTTGGCAATTGCTGGTGTCTACCGGAGTATTTTAAAATGCATCACTGCCATGGAAACGATAGTTAGACTGCTGTACTAAGGAGCTTTAGTTTTTGTTGGCTCCGTCTCTTCTCAGGCAGAAGCTGCACAGGAGTCCAGCAGACATGAGGAGGTTGGGCTTAAATCACTCTTAACCATACTGTCACACCAGAGAAGTTTTATTTGAAAGTGGTGTTTATTGCTTATCTTACTGCTATTAATAATATTAAGTTGTATTATATTTCTTCCCATAATGAAACTCTCTCATCAGCTTTAAGCAAAGTTTTACACATCAGTGAGCCTTTTACATTACTATGTAAACATTCTGCTTAGACAGAATAGTTATGATGTCTCTCTCTCTCCCTCTCTTCTCTCTCCCTCTCCATATCCACCTCCCCCTCCCCCCTCTGTGTCACTCTCTGTGTCTCTCAATACATGTTTAATTGTCCTAAGCTATTTCCATGGTTTTTCTCCCCTTCTATTGTAGTTTCAATAGCTGTGAACTGGAATAAACCCTGCAACTTCCTAGTAATTGGAAGAGGCTCCGGAAGGTTTCTGTTCCCCTCAGAGAAGGAAGGATTGATTGGCCAGGCACTCATGCTAGGAAAATTTACAGGAGAATCTTACCTTCTCTTTCCTCCCTCCACCCAAACATCCCCTTCTCTATAAGCTCACTGGAAACAGAGAATCAGGGCCCACGAACCCTAAGCCTTTCTTCATTAAGCACCTTAATGATTTCTGAGCCACTGCTCAGGCCATATAGTGCTCTGCTTGAGTCTTAACTGCTTTCTCGACATCATGAAAGAGCAAAGAAAAGTCTAGTCTCTCCACCACTAACTTCTGATCAGAGCTCTTGATTTTGGCCACACAGTGAATCTCCAAGGAGGTTTTACAAATGCCCAAGGCCCAGAGTGCACAGTGTAGCGCTGACCAACTAAATCAATGCTGAGAGGTAGATGAGGACCTAATGATTCTGATTGCATCCAAGTTAGATCCGAGCCCTGTTCTAAATGGAGTAACAAGGGAACTGTTCCTTAGTAGCTCATCAGATCATTAGTCTGTACGACCCGGAAGTCTCTTCCTAGTGTAGGTGGTTAGATTAGCAAATCAAAATGTAAGTTCACTTAATTTGGGGTCTCAGCTAAACCAAGTATAATTTTCAGTATGAGCTTGCTCCATTTATCTTGTCTGAAACTCAGACTTCAGTGGCATCCTGTATTTTATCTGCCAACCTCACCCAGGTTGCTGACGTCCACATTCAGGAAGTAATCATGAGTAGGTTGTTGTAACTCTGGTTTGAAGACACAGGAGCTGATACCACTCCCAGGTTCTAAGAATATTTTTATCCTGGTTTTAGAAATGTTGTTATATAAGCCCCATTTTTTTCCCCACTGGTGGCCAGAATGTAAGGTTTATAGGATGTGAAAAGAGTTGAGAGAGGTGTGTCAACGCTGAAGTGTTGAATAGATTCCTTCGAGAAAAAAAAAAAAAATGGTACACTATTCAATGAGTCCAGGCACAAAAGGCAGAATTTGTTTGCTGAGTGTATAATGAATTCCTTTGACCATTTAGACAGTAAACATTTCAGACATTAATCTTGATTGTCATTTTGACTGAACTGAAGACTCAGGGAACTGGTATGATTTACCACAGGGAAAATTTATGAGCTATAAAAGAATGAACCCAGTGGGGAAGACATACCTTGCATGTAGATGAAATTGCCCCTTAGTCTAGAGATCCAGACAGAAAAAGATAAAATGAGCTGCCAGGAGCACAGATTTCTTTCCGCTTGCAGGCTGTCATCATGTGAGCTGGCCTCCTTACCATGGTGACCTCATGACCTCTGAAGTCATGAGCCAAAAATAAACTGTTACTTCCTGAAGTTGTGTCATCAGGCATTTTGTCACAGCAAGGAGACAGGCAGATTAAATAAGAATGTTTTTGTGTTACATTCTAATGTGAGCTAGACATTGTGAAACGCTAAGACCCTGTATGTACCTGCCTGAGATAAATATGATGATTTCAACTGCTAATGGAATTACAACAGACAGATACTGACCCTACCTAGCAAAGGCGAAGAATTTACCTAGTAACAGGGTCAATGAAACCAAAACAAGTGCTAAATATAGCCAAGAGCCTAGAATGCTATGTGGCTCTGTGCTAATGTTGATAGAGTCACCAATGTGGTCCAGAACTATAGCAGGATTCCTCTACTTCTGGGCCCAGCCTCTCTTTGCCCTTTACATATAACATAAACATATCGTGGAGACATCAAAGGCCTTGCCTTATGTATTACATGTTTACTTATTAATGTATTTAAAGTTAATAATCATACTCTAGTGTATAGATTGTTGTCATAACATTTGTAATGAGAATAACTATTTTATACAGAATCTTGAAGGTCAGGGCATGATTTTGAAATTTTTAAAATTATCTAACTTAATAAAAGATAGCTGAAACCTCATATTTGTTGAGATGTGCATTTGGTGAACGTATAGGAAGAAAATCTGGCCTCACCCTGACATGATCATCAGAACATGAGTACCACTGACATGGCCATGTGGTTGGTGAGACCCAGGAGGAGGCCATGATTAAGCCTGTGATTTCTACACATGCTGGATTAAATATTTCTGGGAATGACTTTGTCACAAATGCATGCACACACACAAACAGAATATTTGAAAATCAGTGCCCTGCATTCACTCACAGTCACATTCTTTGCTAGTCACAAGAACATAAATGTATATTTTAAACAGTCCTGCATAATTCTTTTTTGTTTTGTTTTGTTTTTCTGTAAATCTTGAGCAATCTGATTTTCTACTGTAGCTAGTGAGAATATGTGATGATTTTCTCGCCTCTCACTTATTCTTCAGTTCAGTATTCATGCTAATCTGAGGTCTCTATTTAAAAATCCTTTCGAGTTACTTTTCCATGTTCTGAAGGCTACTGTAGTTATCCAGGAGCAAATACTCTGTGACTCCAACTACCCAGATCACACTGACCTATGAGAAATGCTGAGCAAGTGAGAATATCAGTCACTTCTGTATCGTTGTACAATCCCACTTTCCCAGTTTAGACACCTTGGGCAACACCACTGACATGTCATCATCTACTACAGAGCTATGGGAGGGTACGACATCAGACAATGTGTTAGTTATTAGGTGTTAATTTTCTAGTGCCCTTCCAAAGTAAAAGTTAATATTTCTTCCTATCCTATGTATAAGTCTGGACTACACCCTTCAAACAGATAACTGGATAGAAGGTGGTGTTGACCATGGATCTGGAATACTCTAGTGCAATAAGATACTTGTTAAGAACACTAGGGTGATGTGGTAGCTAAGAAAATGCATGTAGGGTGAGGGTATTCTTAAGTGTTTGAAGAACAAATGTAGGATAAGCATGACGTAGTGTTAGGGATTGACATACTTTCATTTCCTGTTTCTGTGATAAAACACCTTGATAAAGAGCAACTGAAAGGACAAAGGGATTATTTTGGCTCCAGTTGCAGGACACAGTTCACCATTAAGGCAAAGGTGAAGCAGGAAGAACTTGAAGCAGTTGGTCACATTCATGGTCTGTAGAATGAGATTGAATATGTCATGCTTGTGATCAGCTCACTTTCTCTATCTACTGGTATGGGGAGATCAGGATCAAGATCTCTTGTCTAGGGAATCATGCCTTTCATGGCAGATGGGTCTTCCCATCCCAATGAAGGGAATTTGCTACTTTATAATTGTAATTTTGAGACTGTCATGAATTGTAAATATCTGTGTTTTCCAATAGTCTTAGTCAACTCTATAGGGTCATGACCCACAAGTTGAGAACCACTGCTTTAGCCAACTCTCATTCAGACTCTCTTTCCAAGAGATTCCAGATTGTATCAAGTTGACATTTTAAAATAATCATCACAGGGATACAACCCCTCAAATAAGGGGAATTTATATACTGTTATTTTAAGTGGAATGAATTTGAAATCCCCCTTACTAGAAGTCTTAAAAATCTAGGAAGTAGCATTAAGTGATTGATGGGTGGAGGTCAGACAAAGCTAATAGTTAAGGTTAGCAAGAACCACAACAACTCGATGTGCTGGGTATTATAAATGAAGAAGTAAAATGAGGTTCACAGACAAGCAAAAGTGAGTCCTTGCTTTATGATACCTTCACAAAACATCATCGCTATTATGGTTTCTGTATGGATGTTCCTCACAGGCTAATATCTTAAACAAATGGCTTGATCCCCAATTGACAGCAGTATTCTGGGGAGTTTTGGGAACTTTACAAGATGGAGCCTACTGAAAGGGATAAGTCAATGGGGGTAAGGGCAGATCCTCACCAGTACCTATGCCTGGCCCCCTCATGTTCCCATTTTAGCTTCTGGCTGCCACAGAAAAATTGTTCTGTTACATAACTACTTTTCTAGTACAGTGACTAACCCCTCTGCCCCCTCTGAACCAAAAACAATTCTCTTCTTATAGTTGTTCTTCCAGGTATTTTGGTGACAGTGGTAAAAACTAATACATCAGAGAAGGGAAAGAAAGTGATACCAGTTATTCTTAAATATGATCAGAGAAGGCAAAACATAGCTGAGGTAGAAGGAAACAGAAAAGTCTGCTGGGTAGTCAAACACAGCCTCTCCAAGAAGGGTTTAAGTTAGATTTAAAGGTTGTAGTCATGGTAGAGAATGGAGTGAAAACATTCTAAGAATCAATGGGATATGTGCATACTTTAGCGTGGGAGTCATCCTTAGTACTGATTCCTGCCTTTGGCCACTGTCTTAGTCAGGGTTTCTGTTCATGCACAAAACATCATGACCAAGAAACAAGTTGTGGAGGAAAGGGTTTATTCATCTTACATTTTCTACATTGCTGTTTATCACCAAAGGAAGTCAGGAATGGAACTCAAGCAAGTCAGGGAGCAGGAGCTGATGCAGAGGCCATGGAGGGATGTTGCTTACTGGCTTGCTTGTTTTCCCTGCCTTACTCAGCTTGCTTTCTTATAGAACCCAAGACTACCAGCCTAGGGATGGTACCACCCATAATGGGCCCTCCCCCTTGATCACTAATTGAGAAAATGCCTTACAGCTGGATCTCCTGGAGGCATTTCCTCAACGGAAGCTCCCTTCTCAGTGATACCTCCAGCATGTGTCAAGTTAACACAAAACCAGCCAGTGCAGCAGTCATAGGTGGAAAGGAGCAGAGAAGGTAGCTGTCTAGTCATGGTGCTGGAGTTCTCTGATTTCTATCGTTTACTACATCTCTTCTGATTCTTTAAGTGATTGAGCTATTAAAATATGAACTTGCCCTCTGAGCCATGACCAGCGTGTTGTCTTCTAGAGGCTCTTATCATTTTGATAAGATCATCACTCAGGCGTGACTCGTGAACAAGACACAGCCTGGCCAGTGCTCTAAAGGAAACCTGATGCAATTTGTGAGATACAAGAAAGTTAAGCAAGCAGCCATGGGAATTTAAGCATAGAAACAATGCATGGTTTTGCAAGGAAGTAGAAATACTTATCTCTGAGCTGCATTTAATAATACAGTGTATTAGCCATTTATTGTGTTTCACAACATGTCACTCCTAAGAGAATCTGTAGCAATAGTTCACACAGCTTTGCTGTACAATGGCTATATAACATACCACATTATATCAAAATTATATTTCTATGATTGTCAGGCAGATGGTGAATATTTGGTGAAGTCCACAACTAATTCTCTTAGTCTCAGAGTCTCACCATTTCAGATAGGATTTTATTTAAGCAGGGTCCACTGAGAATACAGGGCCAAAGCCCCAAGGGGAATAGGATTCAGATGTGTGCAGGGTACATTTTATTTTCCTGGTCTCTGACATTCACTTAGCAACAATCAATGAGGCACTGATAACATTATTGACCAGTGATGGTTTTGTTGATCTTAGGAGTGGTTCTGAGCTCCTGTGGCCTCTGGAAAGGGGTCCTCTTTCACAGAAAAGAATGATTTTCCAGATGTGACAAGTCTGAACATTCACCCTCTCAGAGAATAAGAAAAATACAAATGGAAAGGGTGAGTTTCTGGAGAGAAAACCTTAGACTCAGAAAATATCTTTTTATTTTTATTTTATTTTTATTATTTATTTATTTATTTATTTTTAGTGCAGATAGTGGTGCTGGCATTTAATAGCCACAGGATTTTGAAAACCACAGCATTCCCTTTGACTTCTGCCTTAGTTAGGGTTTTACTGCTGTGAACAGACACCAAGAGGAAAAGCAACATTTAGTTGGGGCTAGTTTATAGGTTCAGAGGTTGTCCATTATCATCAAGGCAGGATGATGGTAGCATCTGGGCAGGCATGGTATGGGAGGGGCTGAGAGTTCTATGTCTTCATCTGAAGGCTGCTAACAGAATACTGGCTTCCAGGCAGCTAGGACTATAGTATTAAAGCCCACACCCACAGTTACATATCTACTCCAACAAGGCTATATCTCCAAATAGTGCCATTCCCTGGGCCATGAATATACAAACCATCACATTCTACTACCTGCCCCCCATAGGCTTATTCAAACACATGAGTCTATGGGGCCATAATGTAGGAGGAGCTAAGGTGGAAGGAGTAAGGAGAGGAAAAGGAGGAATAATGAGGAGAGGAGGAGGAGGAAGAGGAGGAACTAGGAAAGAGGAACAAGAGTGGGGGACATTGAGGTGGATGTTCACGTGTCTGTAGCAATCAAAGGTAGTTGGTATATCTAAGCTGGGTATTGGGTTACACTTCTGATTGTATGGGCATCTTGTTACTGATCATTACCAAATATATAAGCTTTTGGATAATTTAAGCATTAGAGTCTCATTTTCCTACTGGGCCCGTGCGGATGGCGGGATGGTCTGGGCAATGCCCAGCCTTGCAGAGACAGTGTGGAAGATTGGCAGAGCCATCTCCCATGCTGGTGTCTCGTGGGTGGCAGGGCTAGTGTTTCTGGCTGGCCGGTTCTAGCTGCTGTGCACATGTGACCTCCGGCCGAGAAACATGGTGGCTGAGCTAGGCAGAGCTGCTGCAGCTTAGATAGTTGGTTTGACCAGTGGCCATTTTTAAGTAATTAACTTCAACACATACCTAAACATAGCAAAATAAAAAAAGTACATTTTGGTTCAACTTCCAGAGTCCGCAGGATCTGTAGCAATCTCAACAATGTTAAAAGTCCAAAGTTCAAAGTCTCTTCTGAGATTCGTCCAATCACTGAACTGTAATCCCCAAAGCAAGACAGGAAACCAGCTGGGCAAACTCCAAACATCTTCATGTCTGATGTCAAAGTGGTCTTCAGATTTCCACTCCTTTTTCATCTTTCTAGAATGCAATAAACTTCTTTCTCCTGGGCTGGGCTGGTTCCACTCCCTGTTAGCAGCTTTCCTCAGCAGATAGCCTACAGCTCTGGCAAATCGAACATCTTTGGGTCTCCAAGGCAACTTCAACTTCACAGCTTCTTGTTCCAACATCTGGGATGTACACATAATCTTCTGGACTCCTCCAAAGGGCTGGGGTCGTTTCTTCAGCTCTGCCCTCTGTAGCACTCTAGGCTCTGATTGACTCTACTCCATTGCTGCTGCTATTCTTGGTAATCATCCATGATACTGGCATCTCCAATACGCTGGGGTCTTCTGCTGCAACTAGGTTTCACCAATAGCCTCTCATAAGCTCTCTTCATGGTGCCAAGTCTCAAATCCTTTGCATGAGCCCTTCAGTCCTGGGCCATCCACTGCAACCGAGGCTGCACCTTCACCAATGGACTTCCATGGCTTCTCACTGTGCCAAGCCTCATCTGCTCTTCATGACCTCTTCATGCCTTCAAAACCAGTACCACCATGGTGACTCTTACACATTACCAAGTACAGCTGTAGTACACAGTACAACCTTGGCTATCTCTGAAACACAGCTTCTTTGTGCTCTCTGAAAACATTTCCCAGAAGGTTTCACCTCGGTGATGCTGGTCTCTTCTTAATCACCACTAATTTCTTAGCTCCAGCTAACCAACATCAATTGTTCCAGTAGTCCCTTCTATTTTTCACTCTAAAGCCAGAGCCACATGGCCAAAGCTGCTGAGTCTTGCTGCTTGCTGGGGCTGGACTATGGCCCCCTTATCCTATTACGTTATCACCAGCTTTCAGTTTTCCAACTCCTTCACTGCCTAAAGTTTGCTGTCCTGGATCTTGCTCTGTAGATTTACCTTGAACTCAGAGATCTGCATGCCTGTTTCCTGGGATTAAAGGTGTGTATCACCACACCTGGACTTAAGCTTTCACCTAGAACTTGCTCTTCTGTCTCAGGTTGGCCTTGAACTCAGAGTTGTTTGGCCTTATCTCCTGGAATTAAGGGTGTGTAGGATCTTGCCCCAAAGTCCCACTCTCTTAATCTGCTGTCTCCTAGAACACAAGATTCAGCTTCATTTCATTTCCTGGTGCTCCAATAATACTCGAACCATATATTTTATATTTTTCCTTTCTAAGCTTGCTATGCTTGTTCAAATTGCTCTTCATGAGACTTAACCAGAGAACAAAGTCTCTGCTGGGCTATTTTTAAAAGTCTTCCTTTCTCACTGCAATTAACATAAATCTCTTTACCTTAGCTCAGGTAGACTCTTCAGACAAGGGAGAAAAGCAGCCACATTTTCCACCAAAATACCACAAAAACAGTCTCTAAGGCACATACTGAAATTCTCCCCTGAAACCTTTTGGGCCAGGTCTCCACAGTTCAAATTACTCTCAGTAACAAAGTCTTCCATATTCCTACTAGGATGGCTCATTAAGCCTCATTTAAAGCATTCCACTGATTTCAAAATCCAAAGTCCCAAAATCCACATTCTTCCAAACCAAAGCATGGTCAGGCCTATCACAGCAATACCCCAGTCCCTGGTACCAACTTCTATCTTAGTTAGGGTTTTACTGCTGTGAACAGACAAGTCAACTCTTATAAGGACAACATTTAACTGGAGCTGGCTTACAGGTTCAGAGGTTCAGTCCATTATCCTCAAGGCAAGAGCATGGCAGCATCCAGGTTGGCATGGTACTGGAGGAGCTGAGAGTTCTACATTTTCATCTGAAGGCAGCTAGTGGAAGACTGACCAGAAAGCATCTTTTAAACTCCTTTATTATGGAAAGACATGTGAAGTTGGGCTAGCCTGACACTTTCTGCCACACTCATCCTGATAGGACGGCATTTCCAACCATACCACCAGCCACAGTGCCCATCAGACCCGTCAATGCTAGGTGCCCATGCCCAGGAATTCTGCCCTGCAACAGCTCTGCCTTTGGTGAGAATGCACACAGGAAGTGTGATCCATACATGAGTCATCACATCACCCCTTAGAATCAAAATTCAGCTCTCTCCCCTATGCCCCGCTTTCACGATATTCACCCCTTACCTGAAAACTCAGGCAAGACGGTGACTGTTTTTCATGATTTCTGATCAAATCATAGTATATTGTCCTTTGAAAAAGTAAGTTTGTTCTTAAATAAGAAATTAGAATGTAACGCAATAGTTAAACGAAAAAAAAAAAAAAAAAGAAATATTTTTCTAACTTGAGGTCAGCTTCAGGCACTGTGACCTTCCCCCGGCCTTGAGCAGGCCTGAGACCTTGCTTACCACAACAGACCAGGTGATAAGGATCTAGGTGGAGTTACCCACCTTAGCTGCACGGAACTAAAAAGAAGAACTGCCCCAGGCTTGCTTTGAGACATCTCCGGTCGTGACCTGGGACCAAGAACGGATTATCCCACCCATCTCTCTGGCTGAAACCAGAAAGGGTTTTTTGGCGGGCTTTTCCCTTTAAATTGAAAGCTAAACATTAAAGTATCGGGCCTTGATCAGAGAACTTTGTCTTGGCCTCATCTCTTCTCGCCCTCCCTTTCGTTCTCAGCCCCCTTTTCAGGTGAACGCAGTTGATTCGTGGCCCCAGGGGGCTACAAGGCACCTCAGACTGCTATCTTTCTAGTAGCTTGTCTGTCCTTCCACTTCTTTCTTAACTTATTTCTTGCTAGCCAATTTCTGACTTCTCCATGAGAGAAAAGAAGTAGAAAAGAGTTAATTTGATCTAGTGCCAAAGACTCCTCTGAGATGCCATCTGCCCAACACTCTAGAAAACACACACAGACTCTTTGGCTTTCTCTGTAAACTCACCTGTCTTGTAAATAATGTGTTCTGGAAGTCTGCACAACACCTGTCATGTTTTTGAAAAGAGACATTATTAAAGAAAGATACACACACACACACATGCACATGTGCGCGCACACACATATACCAGCCCATTGGATAAAATTGACAAAAACCACATTCATACTTGGGCATTTGTTACTCCATACAAGCTTTCAGATCTACTTCTTCTTCCCATGGGTTTCTAGACTCTTCAGCCTGTTATCACTTCAACTTCAGGAAATGCCTAGCAACTAGCTGAAAGCTGAACCTATAAAAGTTTCTCTCTAGGCTTGTTAGGAGATGGTAGCAGGGTCCAGGGCTGGAACACAAACAGTTGTCTCTCAGCAGTGATATTCAGTAGTGGCAGGGTAGGAGCTTGACACTTGATAATGATTGTCTAATAGTCACATTAAAAGAAACAAGTCAGCCGGGCGGTGGTGGCGCACGCCTTTAATCCCAGCACTTGGGAGGCAGAGGCAGGCGGATTTCTGAGTTCGAGGCCAGCCTGGTCTACTGAGCGAGTTCCAGGACAGCCCGGACTACACAGAGAAACCCTGTCTCGAAAAACCAAAAAAAAAAAAAAAAAAAAAAAAGAAACAAGTCAACATATCATTGATAACATTTTATCTAACATAATCAGAACATTTTAATGTTTTATCAATATACAACATGTTTAACAAGACACTATATTGTTTTCCTTTTTTCCTTCATTCTAGTGCTCTGAACTCTACCATGTATTTCTATTTTACAATTACAATTGATCTGAACCAGGATCAGTCAAATATGACTAGTGACCCATAGGACAAAGATCTACTGAAAGATCTACTCTTTATGTATTTTTGAAAATCTCTTACTCATGCCAGTTGTGGTGGTGTACCTTTTTAATCTCAGCACTCAGGAACCAAAGGCATGAAGACCCTATGAACTTGAGAACACCTTGAAGCAAGTTACAGGACAGCCAAGGATATATTATGAGACCCATCCCAAAACATCTTACACGATGTCAACTTATTTGATCTAAAATATATAATTCAGTGATTTTTATTAAAGTTACAGAACTGTGGAACAGTTGCCCCAATCAAATGTTGATGGATGTGCTATTATCATCCAGGGGGATCTTTACAACCACTACCAGTTCCTAGCCTACTTTCTGTTCCTATAGGTTTTCCTTTAGGTTGTTTCTTATTACTAAATTTGTATAGGATAGGAACATTTTCTTCTTTGATTCTGTATGGTTTTTGAAGCTTATCGGTTATACAGCATGCTTCAGTATTTCACTGTTTACTGCTAAGTAATATTCTCTGTATTGATATACCATGGTTTCATTTACCTGTTTGATGGACATTATATAACTCTAGGACTATTGCAAACAATGTTATTAGGGATATTTACATACAAATCTCCACATGGATGTGTACTTTACTTTTCCTTTGCAGATTCTTTAGTGAATTGTTGAGATATGTGTTAATTTTATGGTTTAACTTATGAAGAAACAGCCAGATAATTTTCCAAAGCAGTTGTACTATTTTTCTTCACTTTCAGATGCCTTTTCCATTCCTTGACCTTATAAAGATCCCAAGCCAGAGGACTGATTATTTACAATTTCTTTGTGCATTTGACATCTAAATATTATCACATTATCATGGCTAGAGAGACGTAAATGCTCTATGTTAGCATTTTCTTACAGCATAGAGATGGATTCTTGTCACCAGCCCCTCTTCCACAAAATTAAACACCCTTTTAAGATGTTCTTGGTGATTCCTCAAAGTGATCTAGAGGACACAGGATTTGAAGGTACTGGAACGTAGGGCTATCTAGATAGCATTCCTGCAATGTAGCTATGTAAAAAATAATTGAACCTTAACTAGTAAAAGATGTGCTTAGGCAAATACTCTTTAATTTCTGTGTAGTAAAACAAGACATCCTAAAGCTTCCCTGGAAAGGAAGAGCATCTGACCGAGGACTTGGAGTGTGCAGCTTGATGCTGAAAGTCAGCTCACTGCTCTCCCTAACTCATCCATGATGGTTAAGTTTTGAATGAAAGTGCCCTGATGAGAACAACTGGAGAGAAAGGCTCCCGTAGTCTTTGCAGATGTTAGAGGGAACTACTGCTAGTTCTTGTTCATATCAGCTTCATAATCCTGCTGGGATTTGGGAGAAAGCTTGAAGCCAACATCTCATTTCATGACACAGTGCTTTATCTTGGTGTTCGCTGGAGTGCAAGGTAAAAGACACCATGCAGATTCAATCACTGATATTTTTTTTTTCCTCAATCCGTTTGTGTGTAGAGAGCAGCAGCTGGCTGAAGGTAATCTGGCTCTTGGGAATTATCAAGGAAAAGAGAAGCACTTGGTGGCTTCTACAAAGGCAGCTTTCATGGGGGGCAGCTACAGAATTACCAGGGGAGCAGCTGTGTTCGCCATTTCCATCAAAGTAATTACTGGAAGAGATAGATGGTTTTCAAGGACAGTGATAGAAAGGGATGCTAATGGCCATCTTTTCTCTGGGAGAGCATTCATAGAGGAGAGGATGGATGGAGATGTCAATTTCCCAACTTGCTTGAAAGAACCAAGGGCACTGGGGTCTTGTGAGTAGAGCTTTTCTCATTGAGTAAGAAAGACCAGAGTTCAAATCCTGCCTGTATTAGCTCAGAGCTGCTTGGCATTATGTATATAGCCTCACCCTTCTTGACTGACAATTTGCAAGGATTAAATGAGACAGTGCAGTGTGCATTATATTGGTGAACTGGCAAACTGTTTTCTAAGCTTATTAAAATCAAGAAGATCCTCTCTTGTCTCATCCAAACTCCTTGACCTGGGGCAGGCTGCTCCCTAAATCCGTAACAAGGAAGAAGGAAAACAGCAATAGTTTAAAAACACTGTCCCTGAGAATAGTTAGTAGGTAGCCTATTTCTAAATGAGATCACTATTGTCTATCTCACTGCATAAAAATGTCTGACGGGTCCAGGAAGCTCATCCAAGGAGAGGACACACAAAACAACTTTCGTTGGGAATTTGCTCGGACTGTCACAGATTCTCCACATGATTTCTACTGGACTCTGGATTTGATGCTGTTGTTGATTGTCTGCTATTAGTTCTTCCACTTGGCAGTCTCACCTGAGGCAATACTCTGTTCTATACTGACTCATTTGGGAACTCCGGCTGGCTGTGTCACATGGGGCTTCCTCTGTGACACTTGGTGTTTCTGCTTGGTGTTTCTGAGCTCCCTTTGATAATGTCACCTTCTGTTTGCTCTCCCAATTGGGCTACTTTGGTGGTTTCTGCTGGATTTTGTGTGTCCCAGTTGATATTTTGCTGTGTATCTGCTGGTTTCCTCTATCTGCACTCAACAGGTTTCCTCTTTCGTCTGCTCTTAGTAAACTCATTTTAAGAGAGAACTCACTGCTTAACTCTCAAGAAGCGTAGTTTCTAGTTTCTCCCCTTCTCTTCACTATCTGTCTCCCTTCTCTGGGCGACTTCTGAAGTTTATAGCTCACCTTCCCTGGAGTTTTCCTTTTAAAGTCTAACAGAATTATCCTGATGCTTCCACTTGAGTCCATTCTTAACTCTTTCTATTGAGACTAAGAATTCCACGAAGGGACTTTGATTTTTCTAATATGTAACTCTGGTGGGACCTCAGAAATCTATGAGAACAGTAGTATTACCTGGACATCTGACTCTCTGGTGTCCATTCGTTACTTATATGTGTAGATGCTTACTGGACCGGGGAAGAACTTCTATTTGGGGGAGAAGGTAAAAAGTTCAGATTCCTGGACCCAACCTATTGAAAAAGGCTGAATAAGATATGTTTTCATTAACTTACAAATGAACCGATCAAAGGGAAGCTAGAGAGAAGATCCCTGTTGTCAGAATAGGAAATAAAATCCTACACAGAGGTGCTCAGAGGAGCTATGCTATGTTCCTTTTTTTTTTTTTTTTTTTTTTTTTTTTGGTTTTTCGAGACAGGGTTTCTCTGTGTAGCCCTGGCTGTCCTGGAACTCACTCTGTAGACCAGGCTGGCCTCGAACTCAGAAATCCGCCTGCCTCTGCCTCCCAAGTGCTGGGATTAAAGGCATGCGCCACCACCGCCCGGCGCTATGTTCCTTTTCTTCCTTGGCACACACGCTAATTTTCCCTAGATCTTCTTTGGTCATTGTCCATGTCAATGGCTCAGGAACATCGAAGGGATACCAGGTAGCTGAGTTTTCCAGGAAAGAGAAGGCAATCCTCACAGGGCTTCTAGGAGTTTCCTTATTGTAAGAAAGGTCATTGTTAAGCCAGGTTTTCCAGCAACTTGTTCCACTTTCCATCAGAAAAGGCTACAGTCTGCCATCTCCGGGATTTAGCATTCTGTTCTTTAGCATTTCTGGGCATGGTGACACACACCTTTAGTCCTCGCAATCCTAAGCAGAGGCCAGTGAGTCTCTGTGTGTTTGACCCAGCCTGGTGTGCACTGCGAGTTCTAGAACAGCCAGAGCTGCCTTAGAAAGAGAACTTGTCTCAAAAAACCCAAATAGATAGGTAGGTAGACAGACAGACAAAATTCCGTTCTTTTAAAAGCCAAAGATAAAGTTTTGGTGGAGGGATAACTCAGTATGGCCTTTTTTTTCTTATGACAGTTGTCTTTATCTTTTCCTTTTCCTTTATTTTCTTATTAAAAGCTATTATATTGTTATTTTTCCTCCTGCTAGAGGAAGAGCAATGTACTTTCTAACTTATTTCCTTTTAACTGAAATAAATCAATTTCACTATTCGCAAATGTTCAATATTTGGAGCTGGAGTTCATTAGGTCCTGGAGGAGACACTTCCCCTGTGGTTCGTATGGTTCATAAATGGGACTGGCTGCAGCTGCAGGTGCAGTCATTCAGTAGGAACCCAAGTCAAGATTTGCATATGCAAATGTAGATGGCTGTGCCCAAGCTGAGTAATTGTGCATGCAAATAGGTGATTAAATAGACAATTACCAAATCTGCTTGAGCAAATGGAGTTGTACGTATTCAAAAATCAGAGGGCACCTAAACGCTATGCAAACAGGCAGCTTTCCCCAAAACTGATAAAAACCTGCCACAGGACTCAGGGTCCCCTTGACTGAGGAACACAGGGTCTGCTGTTGCACAAGTGGGGTTTAAACTTTGACCTCTGCTGCCGTGGGAAAGAAAACCTCTGATAAGGTCACTTTCAGGAATTCTATGGGAATGAAATTTATTTCTGTCATTTACAGGATTTACAGTAGGTAATAGTCCAAAGGATTTTTTTCTTTTCTCCTTTTTTTCTCTCTTTTTTCTTTTTTTGTGACTAGTAGGAAAGTGAGAAAGAAATTTCTGGAGGCTATGCTGCATCTCCATCCTTCCAAGCCAGAATTTCAGAAAAGGTGTAGAGAAAGCAATTCCTCTTAAATGGTCCTGTCAATGCAGCTTCTTCACCACCAAGCTTTCTCACATCTGTGATGTTGAAAATGAAAGTGGGGCTTAACTGCCCACAGGTAGAGGCTTTCAGCTTGTCTTCATGGGGGGACAGCAAAACACCCATCGGGTTCAATTCCTTTCTTTATGAGACCTCTGTCTCCACCTACCACATAACAGTGATGGATGCGATTGTCACAGGAGGACATCGATGAAAGATGATTTCACATAACCAGGGGGCTTCGCTGACAGGAGATTAGTCGCAATGTCTAGACCTGCCTACCAGGAGCCAGAGATAAGGAGAGCTGGAAGCGGTGAAGAGCGCCGATTGCTGAAATACTTGTATTGTTTTTTTGTTTGTTTGTTTGTTTTATCTCTTGGATATTTTTTTTCTCATTCACTTTTTAGTTTTAAATGAATGGCTTGAGGTCTTTCACTTTACAAAGTAAGAAATGATCCAACAGTAGAGCATAAAATCATTTACTCAGTTCAATCAATAAACTGGTTAAGTGGAATAATTTCTTTCCTTTGCACCTGTCAAGAGCAGATTTTTAAACCATTCCCACCAGGGGTCAGAAGTGAATGAAATTAGCCATGTTCTGCAGATGAGGGAGCTGAATTTCCTATGAGAGATGTAGGGGTCCCAAAGTCCCTTCAGATAGATTGAAACAATAATAGTAACTGTCCAAGGCAAAGCAGACACCAGAGGAAGCAAACCCCTCACAGCACACCACCAGTATTGTGTCTACTCAGGTCCCTTAGCAAGGGTGCTTCCAGAATTGAACATCAATATGGACAGTCTGTTTGGTTGGAAATGCTTTTAGGGGAGAAATGGGTTGCTCTAGCGTAGTTCAAGAAGCCAAAGAAAACTGTATTTCTGAGCCGGGCGGTGGTGGCGCACGCCTTTAATCCCAGCACTTGGGAGGCAGAGGCAGGTAGATTTCTGAGTTCGAGGCCAGCCTGGTCTACAGAGTGAGTTCCAGGACAGCCCGAGCTACACAGAGAAACCCTGTCTCGAAAAACCAAAAAAAAAAAAAAAAAAAGAAAACTGTATTTCTTCCAGGTATAAATGGAATTTTAGATCTTCTGGTTTTTATGAGTGTCTAAATAAGTGTTTTACCAATTAAATGAAAACCAGTTACAAGAATACTGCAAAGATCATGTATATGTTTATATTATATATTTACATACGTGTGTATACACTCCATGAATATAAGCCCAATCACATAAACATTGCTTCCATTCATTAAAAAGACTACATAATAATAGTATTAGTAGCAATCATAAAATATGCAAGTAACAAGTTTCTCATTATTATGATTCAGTGCTCAATTGAAGTCTACCAATCTCATTGGCTGCAGAATCACACCTATAGTCCTAGAACTCCAGAGGATGAGGCAGGAGAATGATGAGTTCAAGACTTCATAGAGGGACTTCATAGTGACTTCTAACCAGACTGTACTGCACAGCAAGATCATGTCTCCACATCCACACCACCACCATCGCCCCTGCTGATGAAAGGGCTTACTCTCTTATTGTCTCCCTGTCTGGACATCTGGACTTACCTACCATCTACTTGCTTGTCCACTTGCTGGGACCTAGCCTTGTCTTCTGCCTCTATAGAATCCACCATACTCAGGATACCTTGTTGTTATGACTCAGCTCTGACCCTGTAACTGGACTCTATGGACAACAGAAGCCAGCCTAGTGGAGTTAGTTATCCTATCCCAGCATTCTCTTTACTGTCCTATCAGCTGCCTTGAAATTCCTCAAACTCTTCTGTGGCTTCTTTAACCCCTTTAGAGCCACTCTGTAACTTCCATTAATCATAATATGTGTGTGTGTGTGTGCATGCGTGTGTGTGTGTGTGTGTGTGTGTGTGTGTGCGTGCGTGAGAGAGAGAGAGAGAGAGAGAGAGAGAGAGAGAGAGAGAGAGAGAGAGGACTGTGTGGTCTGAGCTAATATTAGTTTAGTTAATAAGACTAGAATAAAGATCCTGCATTTGCCTCAGCCAAGGCTATCAAGAAGATCATGAGTGTGTGGCAAATTACACCGTTGGTTGTGAATTCATTGTTATCCAATACACTCTGACATTGTAAAGAGACTCAAACATTTTCATCTGTTTTTGTCATGACACATTCATGTCAATTGAGTTAGACTTTGGCTGAATTGTT
Organism: Mastomys natalensis; assembly: GCA_021653895.1. Lineage (NCBI taxonomy): Eukaryota > Metazoa > Chordata > Mammalia > Rodentia > Muridae > Mastomys > Mastomys natalensis. Next base: position 969,091 of record JAJTUV010000607.1, on the reverse strand, counting down.
ACTTTCCTCTGTGCCTATGTAGACTGAATAGATATTTGTTTTTCTTTCTCAAAAAAAAAAAAAAAATTAACCCTACTGTTAAGAAACTCTCCATCTTTTCTTCTGCCGTTTAATGTCTAGTGCTCTGTCTATCCGTTGGTAGTAATTAATGCCCCTCTCTGCTAAGCCATGGTGCTTACCATGGGGCTTGTTTTGAATTCTTCACAGTGTTGCCTCATATGTAATCTGTTGGTAACTCATATTTTGTTATAAACTTACAAAGTCCTCAGCTAGATAGATACCTGAGGAGAGCTGCTCACATCAGTTGGGGAAGCAGACAGCACTGATCTCATCCTTTCAATGGCATGGATGCCATGCCAATGTCTCTCATCCACGGATTACAAACCTTCATTACGCAAGGGCTACTAAATTGTACGGATAATGAGAACAGCACTGGAGAAGCCTGACAGTAGTCAAAGCCTGCGACCCAAGTCCAAGTCTCAGCCCCAGCACGTATTAGCCTTGTCATCTCGGACATGTTTCTCAATCTTTAAAAGTCTTGATTTCCTTGCCCATAAAAAAGAGACAAACTGCACTTATTTAAGACACCAAACCAGAATTTTAATCAAATGAGGTCATGATCAAAGGTGGCAATGCATAAAGGGTTAAACAGTGTTGAGTCGTCGTCGTGCGCGCTCAACATTACTCAAATATGGTTAGCAGATACATCATTGCTGAGAATTCTAACCAATGCTTAGAAGTATGGAGAAGTTTACTCTGTAAGTTTGTTGTTACTGGAAATGCATGAGTGCATGCACAAGGGAGCACCAAGTATTCTCCAGGCATTTGGTCTTAAGCTCTCTAGAATAAATTGAGATTGCTCATTGCAACTGGCAGAAAACCTTTCTCATTGGTGACTTCCGTTCCCATATGCCTCTCAAACCTTTCTGGTGTATACAGTGGATGCCTAGAAAGCTGCTACACATGCCTCATTCTTAATTCCAGGCCTCTCTCAGGATGCATCTTCCACCTTTAGTCTTCAAGAGTCTAATGATCAGCTCTGGCCTCTTTTCATTCCTTTTAAAATAAAGTTATTTTTATCAGAATTTTCTAGGTGCGAGTATTTTGCCTGGTACTTGTAGAAGCCAGAAGAAGGCATCAGAGCCCATGGAACAGGAGTTCCAGACAGTGTGAGCCACCAAGTGGGTGCTGAGAACCAAATCTTGGTCCTGTACAAGAGCACCCAGTGTTCTTAGCCTCTGAGCCATCTCTCCAGCTCTAGACTCCTTCTTACCTCTCCCTGGTTGCTTTTCCATTTTTTAACTGGAAGTTTTCAAGTTGCAGCCTACTAAACACTAGGGGTCCGTCAGGCACATTCAAGGGACCCAGATTTCAGAATGCTATCACTGTAATACTAAAATGGGATTTTCTATTTGCATCCTATGATATTGGCACTGATGCTTAAAAGGAGCATTAGTTGGTGAAATAACTGATGCATTAGCTCAAATCGAGGCAGTGAGAACAAATTGTCCCAATAGTCATTACAATATCAGGCGTTAACAAGGAAAATGGGTTTTACTGATGCATGTCCTTAGAGAAGAGTGAAATGTATTTAGTAATCTTTCGTAAATGACTGGTTTTGAATAGGCTTCTTTTATTTCTTTCATATTGTCTGTGGTGAAACTGGAAGTATGATGAGATGCTTTGAAGATGCTCGGACTAGCCTGACGTGACCTGTGGGAAAGCTCATTTGCATCATTCTCACAACAAGTTGAACTAGATACTTTTTCCAGGACACACCTTTGAACTTGAAAGGATGACTGACAGGTGAACTCCCTTGGTTCTGACTGGAGCATTTAACAGACATATTTTTGAAAGTCAAGGGAGCCTGTCACTTTAAAGGAAAGAGTTGGTGGTATATGTTGCTAATAATGAAATTAAAACCTTGATGCAGCCGGGCGGTGGTGGCGCACGCCTTTAATCCCAGCACTTGGGAGGCAGAGGCAGGCGGATTTCTGAGTTCGAGGCCAGCCTGGTCTACAGAGTGAGTTCCAGGACAGCCCGAGCTACACAGAGAAACCCTGTCTCGAAAAACCAAAAAAAAAAAAAAAAAAACCTTGATGCAAACCTGATAGTTTGATACAAAATTTGAAGTTTTTAGATGCTCAGATGGCTCAGTTCTGAGAGTTCTGTGAGCTCAACAGCTGCCCCAAAAGAATTTTTTTCCTGATAATATTAGTGGTAATATTAATGATAACAAATAATTTTTGAGATTGTAAAATGACACTTGCCAATGTGAAAAATAGCATAATATGGAACTAATGTTTTTCAGATAACCAGGGCATGATATTACATAGATAAAAGTCTATCCAATGTTCAATACAAATCACTATCTTCTAATGTCACAGAGTTCACAATAACAGCTGATATGGATTTTTATTTGATACGGCAGCTAATGCTAAAGATCCTGCCTAATGGTTCAATGTGGGTGTGGTCTCCAGGAATGTTTGTGATTTTATGTGACTATGATAAAATATACCCTGCATTTCCAATTGCAAGTATCTATGAGGTCAGTTCCTTTTTTCATATGCTTCCACCAAACTAACAATTGACATTAGTTAGTCAACCAAACCAACATTTTATACTAGTTTGACACCAAACTAATGACTTGGTATAGAAGCAAAAATGTGAATACAACTGCCTTCTATTAATTCAGAGATGGATAAACTTGTTGAAATGTAAAAACTGTGACTCATCCCATTACATTAAGATTTGGAAAACATATATGTTAATGGGGATGACTTCAAGTATGTATATCAACAGATAATACCTATACAAGTAAATGTTCTTTCTGAGTTTAAAAGTTGTAATGATTGACAGTTCAAAATAAATACTAGGATATGAGTATTTGAGTTCCTATCAAATTTGCACGTTGAAACCTTAGCCCTTAAAGTAATGGTGTCAAGACATCAGAGCTTTAGGAAGATATACTATATTTCCCGAGTGTGGAGCCTTTAATGGACAGGATGAGTGCCCTTATAAAAGAGATCTTAGGAAGATGTTGGATGTAAGCCTGAGACAGAAGCAAGAGGGTCATAAGTTCAAGGCCACCATGAGCAACTTAGTGAGATCCTGTCTCAAAATGAGAAATATAAAAGAGGCTGGGATTCTAAAGTCAATAAGAGAACACTTGTCTAGCATGTGCAAGACCTAGGCCCAATCCCCAGGAAAGGAAAAAAATGAGAAGATACCTGAGGTCTTTTGACACATGCAAGGACAGGACGAAAAGATCCCATACATAATGCCATAAGCAGGTTCTTATCACACACTCAATTAGCCTGCTTCTTAAACTTCCAGCCCACAGAATTGTGAGAAAGTTTCTATTATGATTCATGAGCCTCATAAGTTTATGACATTTCTTTTAGAACAGCTCAAATGGACAAGGCAATAATTAGTTAAAAAAAAAAAACATACAAACTAATTTAAAAATATAAAACCCATCTGTAAAGAAAGACTTGAATAAAAGACTAACAAAACCATAAAAATGAAAACTGTCTGTTTAGCCCATGAAAACAAAGTCCTCCCTCCCATTCTCCTTTGCACTGCCTCCTGACACCCCTCAGAGGATGTCCAGTAGAAATCTATGTCAAGAGGTAGCCACTGGCCCAAGATGGTAGGAACTGTGTTGACCAAGAACTGTTGGAGTATAGAATCACTTAGAGTCGCTGTTAAATGGAGAAGTGACTAGAAAGCATCCCACAGATTATGACATCATGGCTGTCCTTGACTCCCTTTAGGTTCCATCAACTGGTATGCACGTAAGAGTCAGGAAGTCTCAGTGGGCGGTGGTGGCACACGCCTTAATCCCAGCACTTGGGAGGCAGAGGCAGGCAGATTTCTGAGTTCGAAGCCAGCCTGGTCTACAGAGTGAGTTCCAGGACAGCCAGGGCCACACAGAGAAACCCTTTCTCAAAAAAACAAAAAACAAAAAAGAATCAGGAAGTTTCACATGGAAAATGCTTTTAACTCCTGATCTCCTGACCTGTGGAGTGACCAGAGAGCACACCCAAAAGTGCTTCATTTGATGGAAAGAAAAGTTAGTGTCTGAGCACAGGGTGGATACAGGAAAATTCCTGATACCCTTTTCTCTGAACTGTCCGTGTGGGACTGAGCAACTGTGGACTATGCCACCCAGATGTGGGACTCACCACAATTTCAAGTGAGGATGAAATAGAGACTTGGAGATGAGCAGGGCTTCCGGGTGGTTCTAGGATCCAGTAGACTACAGTGACTGTCACGGTTTTCGATACTGGAATTTCAAGTTTTCACCTGCATTCCTGATCCTGGGGATACCCAGGTCAAAAGCAGCACCTAATCTTTTATTTTGCCATCACCACAGTATCCCAAATTTAATTCAGTCTCACTTTCATATTACATTGTTTCTAGTTCTGTGTCTAACATCAAGGATGACATCATTGTTCACTCTGTTAATAAGGTTAAGTCCTTTAGCGGAGGCTTAGATAACAAAGGCCTAGAACAAATAACTGTCTTTGAGAGGCTGTTCTATCCATGTTCAAATTGTACTTTTCAATTGCTATCCACCAGGTGTGTGTGTGTGTGTGTGTGTGTGTGTGTGTGTGTGTGTGTGTACACACATATACATACACAGACATAAAGCAACAGGGCCAGGGAAATTCTGCCCAGTGAATACAGCTGCACAAGTGCACAGATGCTACATCCGGCTGATTCCTCCCCAATCTGAATGGCCCAGAGCCTTTTTTGTCTGCTTTGACTTGTGCATGCATAGTTTCTACATCTGCTTCTTAGACCTCACTTTAGTTATCCAAATCAATTCTGATAAAACCCTTTGGTAAATTTTTCCTTTCCTTACAACAGAGTAATCAGATCTCTCTTTTCCACTAATCTTCTTCAACTACACTCTACTGAATTTTATTGGAGTTTTTAAATTTCTCCTTTCGAGATTTAATTATATACCTTAGCTCAAACACTAATTATTTGGACAAGAACAATTGCTTGTTCCTAACACCAGTCTTTGTCCACCTACAAATACATAGTACTAGCATTTATATTCATATTTCATCCTTGTCTTAGTATTCATTCCCAGAGCTTAGTGACTCCCTTTTGCCTGTAGAATAATGTTTGAACTTCTATCATTCAAAGCTCTTAACATACTTTACTGTCCACACCTTAGCTCTTAAGAACAGAAGATGGCTCAAAATTAATTTAGTCCCTGAATCTATCACAAAGCCTGGCATGGAGCAAGTAGGGTCAGTGTTTGAAGTGAACTAATGAATGAATGACTTGTGTGTTTTTTCAGAAACTCTGTGTACTCAATACAATTAAGTCTTTCCCAGGATGCCTGGAGAGACAGTAGTGTCTTTCTCTGTGTGCAGAAATTACACATAATGTGTACTTTGAGTGTATCTCTGTGTCCCAGGCCTTTCCCTCCTTGGCTGGCAAGCATGTGTAACAGTATGTTTATAGGCACTTAGAGTCTGCCTGCCCTGTCCAACAAAGCACGAGCTCTCACGGGTAAGATCCCCGTGTTCTTCATCTTTGCACCTGTATTTGTTGAGCATGAGGCTGGTGCTTGCTTCTTTGACAGGAAATGTGTGTTATAAAAGTGGGTGAGAGTTCTGCTCAGCAAACATTTCCCTTCCCACAACTCAGGTATGAAACACTTCAGTATATCAACATTAAGTATGATCGTTGTGGTAGTTTCTCTCTGCCAGATTAAAGATGATTGACACTTAACCCCACCCCTGAAAATGGTGAGTCTGGGGACCTAGCACTTGAGCACCTGAGACCTCTTTGACTTTTCATTCACTTTGTCAAATCACTGACCACAGAGCCCCCTAAGAAATGCAAATCATATCGACAAAATCAAAACAAAATCTCCAAACTATATCTGATAATGAAGTAGGTTGAAAAGCTTGAAAATCTCAGTGTTTGCTCAAGTGGAGGCTTCTTAGAAGTCTCTTGCCATTTCTACAAGATAGGTGAATGAGAGTGAAGCTTGGGAAAATTATAGTCTTGTTCATTCAGATTATGGTCATTTGCAGAGTGCTGGCTTAAAACACACAGTTTGTGTAGGAGAGTCATTTTTATGAGCTAAATCAATAGCAATAAACTGATGCCCTTTGAACCAGAGAAACGGATTGACAATAGGCAATGTATTTTTCTGTCTTGTCTCCACATGACAACTTAGAAATGCTAAATGTGTCACTTTTTCTTTCTTTCTCACCCCCTTATACATTTGCTTTTACATAAATAAAAAATAGCTTTTATTTGACACTTTTTTATTCATTGAGATGAGGCAGCACGGATCTTTCCAGCAAAGGGACTGATTTCCGTGGTTGTCAACATTTTCTCAAGTCCTTTCTTTCAGAGCCCTTTCTTGGATCCTTCTGTTTTCACAAGGAATCGCAGGCAGAGAAGCTGCACCATGGAGGCAGGAGAGGCATGAATGTACAGCAGCCTTGGCATGCCAAGTGGCGATACCTGCTCATCCATCATTCCATTTAGATGAATGAAAGATTACAACCCTATGAGGAAAGGCAGCCCCAGCCACACAATGCTTTGTGCACAAAGTAAATTGCTAGTTTCCTGTGATCCTTCTGACAAGTAAATTACTGTAGAAAGTGGCATCGATGGGAACACAATGGCAAATATGCAGGGACTTGGTCCTTCAAAGGAGTCATTAGACCGAGACAGAAGCATTTGCAAAGAACCCAAGAACCTCACCCTCTCTCAATGGAATGAGAGGTTTGCCCTTCATATTTCCGTGGTATATCTTAAAGAAAAATATCATGTGATTGGTTCTGGTGAAAGATAAGATTCTTCAATAACCAAATTTTGTTTTTCGTGATCAAGAAGAAGCTAAAGAATATGTCAGTGGAAAAGACTCTTGTTTAGGGACTATTGTCTCCATGATACATGACCTGTCACGGGAGACCACACGATGGAGTGCATTCTGCATAAGAAAATATATCATTTAGAAAGGCCTCTACAGCGTCACCATTTTCACTAGCTGCATTATAGTTGTTCAATAATAAGATGTAAATTTTTCCTTTGCTTCATAATGAAATGAGGGAAAAATTGCATCTCATGGGAATTCCTTTCCCTTTCTTTGCCTATTCAAAGCTGAAAGTCTCAGACACCCATCCTCTGAGAGCTCAAAGAGCCCTTGTGGCAGAAAAAAACAAAAGATTTATCAGCCAAGTCTAATAGAATAAGCAAAACCATGGATGATAATAGTAGTAATAGATAAATCTCACATTCCATAAATCTTTTGGTTTTACATTCCCCAGAGAAGTAACTTATGGCAGGCTTCATAACATGATAGTTAAATAGAGATTTTAGGAATGCGTGGTGACATGAAATGACCTTCACTAGACCTAAGACAGTGTGTACACTCTAATGCTGACCCCAGAAGCCTGGTGCAATCCCTGCTGTACCACACTAATAAAACAGAGGTGTTTGGGTTTTGTTTGGTGGTTTTTATTTTGTTTTATTTCATAAAAACTTACTTAAAGGCTTACTTTAAAAAAAAAAAGAAAAGAAACTGTTGTAAGCCTGTAAAATCTCCAGTCAGAAGCTGATCCAGGCCAACTCGACCAATCTGATGTGATCTCACAGGAATTTACACAGAGGCCAGACTTTGCAGACAGCAGGTGGATTATGATGGGTCAGGATGAGGTCTGATGTCCTGGGGCCTGTAGGGGAGCACATACCTACATAGCACATGTCAAGAATGTTACTATAACTTTAATTTAAAAACAATAAAACGGCCCTTGTTTCATAGCATAAATGCTACACAAAGCTGAATCTAGCCCATGTGGCTGGTGAGTATAGATTAAATCACTAAGAAACCCTGGAATAAAATGTAAAGCTCTTTTCCAAAGCTGACAGGCTCAGGGTTGCCAAGTAACTGGTGGTAATTCCTTCTTGTTCATACAGCACTAATTCAGTTTGCTAGCTCATTCCTGCGTTGGGTCCCCTTCCATAGCTGTGGAGGACAGACCCAAGAGAATAAAACCACAGACAGATTTTTTTATTATTATTATTATTATTTTAAATACCGAACACCTAACTCCTTTAAAATCTGAACCACGTGGTTTCATTTCAGTTCAACACACCTTTTGTGCCCTTCCTGTGTAAATGAGCCTGAGTCCCTGCCCTTGAGGACTTAGAGCCTTGTGTTGACATTAGACATATTATCAGAAAATGACCTTTGTGACCAGGATTAGCTTTAGTTGCCCGGTCTCTTTGTCAGCTTTATCCCAAATAATCCGCCACTGAGTCATTTGGGCCACAGGTACTTACATAACAGAGGGTGGGGAGGTATGCTCCCAAAGAGCAAGCCAAATGGGCATTCCTGGAAGGCTAAATTCATTTGCAGCTTTTCTGCAAGCTGTTTATCTGAGAGCCAGAGGAATCTAGGGCTTTCTTGGTTACAATGAAGTTTCCTTATCTGATTCCAATGAGTGGAGATCACCTTCTGTTTCTATGGTGGGGCGTAAGCTCTTGTGTTTCCAACAGATTCTCAACAGATGCCAAGGGTGCTGGTTCACGACCATGCCTGAGAATTCTGAATATCCACAGTACATGACTGGCTTTGTGTACAGGTGGAGTCACACACAAAAAGCGTTCAGAGAAGCTCGGCAGCACACTGGAGATCGGTTCACAGACCCTTCATCTCTGAGACCTTTCCCTAGCTAACGAGCTGTCTGAGAACTTGCCTGTGGTTTTCTCCTTTCCCACCACCTCGTTTGCAATCACCCACCTACCTCCCACTTTGCAAAAGAAAGAGGCACAACCCTCTCTTCAAGGAAAAACCATAAACATTCCAATGGAACTACTGAAATCAGTCTTTCTCTAGCAGAAGTCATCCGCCCTGATCTGCTTTGCATTAGGACGTCTTCCCTCTGTTTTTGTTTTGTAGCCCATGTTTTAGGGATCATAACCAAATCTCATGCCAAGACCAAACCCAGAAGAGCTTTTCCTGTGTATTTTCTTCCTAGATGATTATGCTTCAGCCTTGTTTAGTCTTTGTTCCATTGAGTTGGAACGTTTCCAACAATCAGGTAAGAAGGAATCGATTTCTATTCTTCTGGTGGGTTTAGTGTTCCGACTTGCTGTATATGATCTTTATACCTTGCCATCGGTATCGAATTTCTCGGCTTTCTCAACAAACTCGATGTAAAAATGGTAGGTATATTAGGTGGATCTTCCCATCATTGCTGCCTTTGTTGTGTTGTCTTGTTATATCTTCTGAAGCCCTTAAGCTTTGATTTGGCAGCAGCATTTTAAAAATTCTTTGCTACCAAAATTGACGTACTAATTTCTCCATTTTATTTCTTGTTTTATGGTTTTTAATTTTACTTTTAAGTTTCAACCACTTTAAATTAACTATTTACATTGCACAGTACCTAAGTGGAAGCCTTCTTTTAAATTTTAAGTATAAAATTGTTCCAAGGTCATTAATTTTCCTTCCTTCTCTGAATTCCCCTCCATTTTCCTCAAAATTTGCTCATGCACATATTGATGGAGGGTTTTCTTTGTTCCATTGACCTTTGTTACTGCACACTGATGTCATGGTTTTAATAATCTTGGAATCAGGTAGTACAAGCTCTGCCACCCCAGTCTCCCCAGCAAAGGTGCTTTACCGGTTCTCGGATTCAATCTTTCCATGTGAATCTTAGAATTAGCTTACAAATCTATGTGAAATGCCTAACACAAATGTGACTGGAATTAAGGTAAATCTAAATCGCTTTCAAAATAATTGTTCTTAAAATATTGAATACCCCTTATCTTGAATACCCCTTATCTTGAACAAGATGCATCCTTCAACTTGTTACTATCTTCCGTAATCTTTCTCAGTGACACCTATCTGTCATAGTCAGGGTACAAACCTTCATTTGATTTATTCCTTGTATTCCATTTTTTTATAGTCTTAGGTGACTTGTTTTACGTGTGTAGAATCCTAACTTATTTATGTGTATTGGTTTATTTGGTGTTACTGACAAGCTCCCTCACTAACTGTAACTGTTTTCTATGGTCTACAGTGGCAAGCACATCGAATGTGGCTAAGACAGTTTTATTTATTTGTTTCCAACTACATTGATGTCATTTAATTCTGCCTGGCTTACTGCTCTGACTGGAATCTCCATCACAGTTTAGAATAAGAGTAGATTCTATATCCTTTCCATACTACTCTTATGGTTATAGATTTATTTTATTTCATATATATGAATGTTTTGCATGCCAGCATGTATGTGCATCATGAGTATGCCTGGGACACAAAAAGGTTAAAAGAGAGTGTTGAATCCTCTGAAACTGGTACTATGGATAATTGTGAACTACCATGTGGATGCTGGGAACAAGATATTATAACATATACTGGGCTGAGTAAAATTTTAAAATTGTTTTTTGTTTGTTTAAAGACTGTATACCAAGATGTGGACAGGATATTAAAACAGCCTAGACTTTGAAGACCCAAAGCTTAGGCAGTTAAATGGCACACCCTCTCCAGAAAACTGTTTGACAGGTGTTTCTTTTGTAAGAGTTAGACATGCTTATCTAGGAGAGAAAACAAACTATCTTCATAAAAATTTTATATATCAAAATTTGTAATCCTAGGTGATCATGGTACATGTCTTTAATCCCAGCATGAGGAAGACAGAGGTAGGCAAATCTCTAAGTTCCAGACCAGTCTATTCTACAGAGTCTTAGGACAACCAGGGCTACACAGAGAAAGCACCCAAATTCCCATGATTGGTTGAATAAGCCCACCAGCTTATATCATGATAAAATACAGCTCAGCAATGTATTGGATAAGCATGGATAAAAGTTAAAATCATGAAGAATAAAAAAAGTAGATGAAAGCATGCAATCCCATGTGAAGCCATAGGAAGGGGATAGGTGACAATGAAGTTATGAGGACAGACAGTAAACAAGGGGTAATTCTGATGTACCACAGAGGACAAAGAAAAGCAAAAAGTAGGAAGACTGCCAGGAGCAAGAAGAAACATTCAGGGTAATGGCTGTGCAGTTTATCTTGATCTGGGAGATGCACTTATGATTTAAAGGTACATGCTACACACTTAATTGGGCCAGAAAGATGGCTCAACAGATAACATGTATGACATCACTTGAGGACCTGAATTTGATCTTTGGAACCACATGGCAAAAGGTAAGAACTGAGTTTTGAAAGTTGTCCTCTGACCTTTATACATCAGCTATGGCACCAGCCCATACACACACACACACACACACACACGAAACAAATAAATATTGAAAAATTAAATATATTTAGTTTAGTACATGTCAGTTGTAACTCAATAAAGGGTTAATGTTATTAACACATGAAAATTTCCTATCATTTATTTAAGGAAAATATAAACATCACCGAGCAGAAAAAAAAAAATGACTAATGATATGAACAGGAGGTTTACAAAAAGGAAAATACAAAGAGACTATATACATTTTTAAAGAGCAATGATTCTTATAAGGACAGTTGAAATAAAACACGACCTTTTCAACTGAAATATCAGCATCACATAATAACAGTATCATGTGCTAGAAAGAATGCTTGGGCCGGGCGGTGGTGGCCCACGCCTTTAATCCCAGCACTTAGGAGGCAGAGGCAGGCAGATTTCTGAGTCTGAGGCCAGCCTGGTCTATAGAGTGAGTTCCAGGACAGCCAGGGCTACACAGAGAAACCCTGTCTCGAAAAACCAAAAAAAAAAAAAAAAAAGAAAAGAAAAAGAAAAGAAAGAATGCTTGGGAAAACACCACCTCAGATTATCTTATAGGGATGAAATCTGATAGTAGCTTTTAAAGCAGAAGTTAGGCAGTTGCCACAAGAGTGCCAGAAGCAATCAAGCCCTTTGACCCCTGTATCTCCACTCTTTGGAGTTTATCCAAACAAACAAGCAGAAAACATAAGCAGATAAATGGGATGAAGATTCAAAATAGAAGCCCAAAATAAATTTGGGCTGCTAAAAGAATTAACCTGGTCCATAGAGCAAGTCCCAGAACAGCCAGGGTTATGCAGAAAAAAAAAAAAAATCACAAAATTTAAAAATAAATGACAGTTTATTTCAGTAAATATAATATTCTCAAACACTATTTAATGTTTTAAAAATATTTTGCACAGAATAATAAGAACCCAGACAAAAAGTCCTAGTTCAGTATCAGTTTGAAACCACATGGAAGCCGGGCGGTGGTGGCACACGCCTTTAATCCCAGCACTTGGGAGGCAGAGGCAGGCGGATTTCTGAGTTCGAGGCCAGCCTGGTCTACAGAGTGAGTTCCAGGACAGCCCGGGCTACACAGAGAAACCCTGTCTCGAAAAAACCAAAAAAAAAAAAAAAAAAACCACATGGAAATGCACAGAGATTCTTTCATGATTAGAAGTAAATTATGATTTTTAAAGATATCGTTAGCCAATCATAAAAATGACATATGTTTTCTATTCTTTCTTATAGTTTTCTATGTTTTCCTGCCCTGAAGTTCTTTGTTGATGAAATGTGTAACTTTGTAAAGATAGAACCACTGAACAACAAGAAATAGTTTCTCTTCTGTCCTCTGTATATACCAGGCTTGAAGATGGGAGGGAAGGTTGTGGGAGAGTGAAGGAAGGGGTTCTGGGTATTTCCTTTTCCCACCCGACTGAAACAATCTCAGTAGAATGTTAACAAGCGTGTCTGTGTATAACGTTACCTCTACCACCACCTCGGCCTCACCCCACCCTCTTTTTATGTTGCTTAGTCATGCATCTTTCAGAGGCCGTGAAATCAGGCTCAGGGGTTTGCTGCTAGAGAGTGGGAGTGAAGTTTCTTGCTTCCAGAGGAATTAGTTTAAACCAGCCATGAAGAAAATGAAGACAGACACACAGGCAGAAAAAAAACAAAACAAAAAAACCAAAAAAACAGTGGCAAAAAAACACACACAAAAAAGCAGTGGTTTAAAAAAAAAAAAAAAAAAAAAGTCAAGGTCCAAACTCCACATTTCTTGTTGAGCAGGAAATGAAGGGAGGGACATGAAAAGAGGACAACATCACTGGTGGATAGCACTGGTGAGGAAAGCCTTCGGACACAGGTAACAGTATGCTCACCCTCAGCTGAGGAATTCTCCCAGCATCCAAAGGGGTTCCGGCTTCATCTGGTTTGGTCCACCAGGATCCATGAGACCCACTCTGTAACTAATAAACTGTAATTCCCTGAGGAATACTTCCAGGTACTTTGACAGTTCTGAATTAGGTCACTGTTAAAGCTTGGTGACCTTTACCATACATCTTATTTTCTGGGTAAATTTGTCAGCGTTTTCTGTAATTATAATTCCACTCTCTAGCATATACTTAGTTTTTCTTACAAAGAAACAACACGTTCTTCTCCACCCCTTTTATGTGACACTGATTTGTGTTGGAGCAATGATTGTATTTTTGAAATAAAGGTTTAAATGTTTGAATCTAGTTTCTCCTCAAACTCCAGTAAATGGCCTTAAGGGCATCTTCTTAGAGAAAAATCTGTCCTGTGCATTTGCTGGTTGGGAACTGTCAGCTGGATCCTTGCTTTGCAGGACTAAGCCATGAGTTTGTAGAATTTAGGAGCAAGCTGCTGCAACTGTCTGTCTTTGGCCCTCCAGTTTAAGCAGTATGGATGCCTCCTTTCTCATGCAGTCCCTTGGAGCTCCAGCCACAATCTCAGCTCTGATGTTAACCTATCCCACACTCCCACAGAGTTCAGGTTTCAAAGACTCCATTAGGTAATTACATCTTGATAAGACATCTCTACCATTTAGTTTGAGATCATGACGACACATCGGAGTCAGGCACATTGGTACATATCTGTTGGGCTCATGACAATGGAAGGAGGAGACCAGAAGTTCGAGGCCAGCTTGTGACTACAGAGTATAAATCTATCTGAAAAACAAACATGCAACAACACAAAATCCCCACAAGGACTAACGATATTTCCAGTCACAAAATATGTAACTTCTGTTGTAATGTTTATATTTCAAAGCAACTGTGTAAAAGCGATCATCTGAACAGTGGCTTAGGGAAAATACTGATATGTATTGTGTATTTCTGCGAAATGTATCATTGTTGTATATCACTGATGGCACACACCAGTACAATGCACAACAACAAATCGACATCAGGGTATAATTTTTTAATAAACTTTCTGTCTAGTGAGAATAAAGGAAGAGTGTGCACCTTGCTAGAGAGAAAGCAAATGCCTCTGTGCGAAGATTCAAGAATTAGAAGGCTTTAGACTTCTTCACAGCAACCAGTAGGAACTGTATAATGTGGAATTGTCTGATAGGCGTTTATTTAAATCTAAAACTCTAGAGTCAGCTAGACTTTCAGTTCATTATTAAGGACTGAAGTTTTAAAGATAGTTTTAGACCTAAGTGTTTAAAAAAAGTACTAAACGCTTCCTGGGAAGCTCTCTGAGTGTTCCTTCCATTAAACAGTGGGAGCAGATGTGGGTCTGCAGTGGGAGAATGGAGCAAGAAGTCCCCCAGAGAGTCACCGTCCAGCAGGAGACCTCCAGCACACACTCAGCTGCTCAGGAAAACGAGCTCCCATAGAGGAAGCTAGCAGAAAACCTGATGCCGTGAAAATGCTGTGAGAAGAATATGGGACTTCATTACTGAACAGCATTCAGAGAACTGAGAAATGCGACACATTGTTATTTATTAAGTATAAATTGGATTAATTTTTCAGAATTTCATACATGCCTAAATTATATTTTGATCATATTCCCAAGCTGCTGTCAGATCCACCCCCAACTTCCCACCCCTCTTAGTTCATGTCCTCCCTTTTCTCTTTCCAATAAGCCACTGAATCCAATTTGTGCTGCCCATTCATTCATAGATACTGATGGACATACCAGAGGATACATACCAGGAGACAAACTCTCAAAAATAAAACAAAACAAACAAACAGACAAAAAAAAAAAAAAAAAAAAGCAAAAAAACCCTGATTCTCCTCTGCTAGAAGCCCTCAACTTTAAATACCTCTCTGTTGGGAGCAGCGGCTCACAAACCCCGCCTCCCTCAGCACTGGAATGTTGTCTGGCTTGATCTGTTCAACCACACTGCTGTGAGTTCAGGAGCATAGCAACTCTATCATGTCCAGAAGACACTGGGTCACTCTGGTCCTCCCCAGTAATTCAATGACTGTACGTTTGTTTGTTTTGTTTTTTTTTTACAACCTAAATGAGGGACAGTGTTCAGATGATAACATAACCAAATTAAGATATAATATGTTAGAGAATTGAAATAAGAAGACATCCCTAAAAAAAAAAAGAAGAAGAAGACATCCCTAGCAAGATGGAGGAAGAAAATTCAAGTCTTACCCTTTGTAGTGAAGAATCAATGAATAGAGAGCTGGGGTGGGAAAGGGAGTAAGGGACCCTCATGAAGTGGGCTGGGCACTGTGGCTCAGTGGAAAGAACATTTGTTATGCAGCCATGAGGACCTAAGTTGGAATCCCAGCACATATAAAAGCAGGGTATAGCTGTGTGTACCTTATAACGCCAAAATAGGAGATGGAGACAGGTAAACACCTAGAGATCACTGGCCAGCCAGCCCAGCTGAAATTGAAGGCTTCTGGTTCAGGTAAAGATTGCCTAAGGATGGTAAGACAGAAATGTTCTGCTCTGGTTTTTACACGCCTCAGGGACACATGCTCCTGTATACTCTTTTGTGTGTTCCACAGATAAACACTACACACACACACACACACACACACACACACCATGAAAACAATAAACAAGCAAGTTATAAATACAGAGGTAATAAAAAAAAAGAACAAAAGGAGTTGAAAGTGGATGCCTTTGGATGCTTGCCATGACAACCAATGATTTACAATAGACCTCTGGAAATAGTTAACTCTTTTAAATAATGTGCATCAATACACTATCTAAAAGGATTAATACAATGTGAGAAAGAGGAGCTGGGACATTAAAAGAAATGCTGATGCCTATTTTTGTTTTGTTTGTTTGTTTCTATGGTTTTGGTCTCAGCACTTGCCATGCAGAATAATCATCCAAGAACCATCACGTCTTAGCTGCATGGAGACATTGGCTGTAACCCCTGTCCTTCAACATCTTATAATTTAGTAGAAGAACATAAAATATGCTGTGATGAAAATGGGAAGACTGTAAGCATCATGGGAAATGAACGAAATGCTCTGAATAATTTAAAGGGAGGTACACGCAGGACGAGGCTGGGGAGGGAGGCTGTGGAGATGCTCATATGAGACGGGAGACAGTTCAGGGCGCTTGCAGATCTCCTGTGGCTGAGTTACTACAGCTCAGAGCATGTGAACGATGCATTAAGCTGTGACTGGCTGCCTGCAAATAAACCAAGGAGGCTGGTTCTGCCAGCTGGGAGCTTTCTGGGACATCGAATACTTTTTCTCATACTTTGACCCTTTGCTTTTAGAAATGTAAATGTAGGAAGCTTATGGCAATGCCTTGCTGTTGTGTTATGTATAAAGCATGCTGTCTCTTGAAGATTTTACTTTCTGAATCTTATATCCCATAAGAGACTTCTCCATTCTAATTAACCTGTTTCCCAAAAGGTGTTTTCATGTCACAGACACCAGAGCACTAGAAAAACTAGTCTGTGTTCTTTCTTCTCCTTAAACTAAGCCATTTTCCAAAATCTAAAAAAAAAAAAGTTGATGAATACAGAAAAAAAATTAAATACAATTTGCTCCTTTAATTATTTTATATTTTTGGTGACTATGAAAACAGTTTTGTTCATGTGATGAATGTTTTCTGTCTATTTACAAATATCATAAAGTTCACATGTGAGAGGAAGACAGGAGGAAGCCTGATTTTGCTTTGGCCTTTTTCCCTCTTTCCTATTGACTTCCATTAGGATAAACTGGCTGTCTGACTTCATGTAATCTATATCACATCTTTCAACAACAGGAATACATCAAAGCCCCAAACCCCTTTTTGTATAGCCTGCATTAAAGTCCCCTTACAGAGAGTTAGTCCTATATAAATATAAGAAGGTCTAAGAGAGTCACCAGTGCCAGTTTGTGAATTTATTTCAATCTAATTAAGTCACCTCTTCTTCCTCGCTTTCCCTTCATTCCAAACTTTGGATTATTTACAGAGCTCATTCAGCACTTTCTTCTGAATTGGAACTTTTAGTCCTGGCAGAAGTAACTTTAAAACTCAGGTGATAATAAAAGATAGAAAGTAAACAATTCACATTTGTGATGGTTTGTATATACTTGGCTCAGGGAGTGGCACTGTTGGGAAGTATGGCTTTGTTGGAGCAGGTGTGGCCTTGTGGGTTGGGCTTTATGCTTGGGAGCCAATATTCTGCTAGAAGCCTTCAGATGAAGATGTAGAACTCTTAGCTCCGCCTTCCTGGTTGCTGCCATGCTCCTGCCTTGATGATAATGAACTGAACCTCTGAATCTGTAAGCCAGCCCAATTAAACGTTGTCCTTATAAGAGTTGTATTGGTCATGGTGTCTGTTCACAGCAGTAAAACCCCAGCTAAGATAACACTTCTCAGGAAGTTCCTGAAACTAATAAGATTCTCAAGCTTCCTCCTCAAAGTTATATAAGCAGTAATAATGCTTGGTAGAAGAGATACTCAAACCTATCCAGCTGCCTGTAAGTCATGCAAGGATCTCTGGAGATAAAGATTTTTCAGTCTTACCTTTTAATAATCCTCACCACATTCTGTTTATCCAATCTCATGCTACTAATTAGACATGAGAATTTTTAGCCGGCCGGTGGTTGTGCAAGCCTTTATCCCAGCTTGGAGCAAGCAGCGATCTGAGTCGAGCCACTGGTCTACAGAGTAGTTCCAGGACAGCCCGGCTACACTGAAAAACTTCTCGAAAAAAAAAAGAAGAAGAAAAAAAAAAAGAACTATTATTATTATTGTCAGTGTCATTATTGTTGTTGTTGCTGTTGTATCTAGATGCTTTTGTATCTTGGGTGAGAAGATTCCCCTGAAAAAAATTACACAACACTCTAAAGATATTTCTCAGAATCTGCCAAAAGCTTACTTCTAGATTGTATATTCAATGGAACATTTGATATTGTAAATTATGTATCAGTTACCACATCATCTCATAAGGGTTTTTTTTATGTAGAAGATATCAGACTTGAAAAACTGAAAACAGCAGATTGGCTTAGCATGAATCTATTTAACCAGAGATCTCATTGACAATACTTGTCGTTCGGGGCTAAAATCTTTGACTTCCATCTCTTCTTATTATTTGTTTCTATTTGGGGATAATGCCAATTTCAGATTTTTATATGTTGTCCCTAAATACAATGGTAGCTACCATCAACCACTAATCCAGTTCTGGAGACCCCAACCAGACAATATGGCTTCGACTAAGACTAGGCCTAGTGAGTAAAACAGACATATATCTGGACTCAGACACTTAAGGGATTGATAATGAAGGCTGAGAATCTAAGAAACAGCTGTGTCTCAATACTATTCAGTCCCATACCTAATTAGAAAGAATTGCAACCCAATCAAACTAAAAAGCAGTGGTTTTATTGACTTGCTTACATCCTATCATTTTAGAACTCTGAAAAAAATAAAAAAAGACAAAAATGCTTCTTGAACACTCTATTAGTCACTTGTGCTATAAATAGTAAATAATACCAAATATCAATTTTTAAATATCAAATATTAAAAAAACACACACACACCTTTCCTTGCACTCAGTGTGTAGGTTCATCATGGCTTTGCTGGCCATTTGGATTCAGCAATGCTTGGGTGTAGAGGAATTTAATAAAGCAACATAGCTGCTCTGACAAGTTATCACATCCAAAGACCTTCTAGATCTGTGTGATCTGGCTGGAATGACACACATTTAATCCTTTGTTTGAACAGGTCCTTAGTACATACCTTTAATCCCTAACAATGAAGGTTAATTTGTAGAAAGAAGAGCCATTTTGTTAATTTGTAGAAAGAAGCAGCCATTTTTGAAAGTAATATCTAATTAAGGGACAGACAAAGTGATAAAATCAGAGAAAGATTTGATTTCATAGAATTGAGTCAGAGAGCCCAACTCTCACAAGAACAACAGGAAAGAGAGGCAACTAAGAGGGAAATCAGAGAGAGGGAGAGAGAGAGAAACTTTTACTGGCACAGTTGTACAGTGATAGGTTGCAGAGAAAGAACAAGCTAAACACCAATGAAGTCAGAACAAGCCAGAGAATCAGAAAGAACCAGAAGATTAGAACATACTGCCAAAATTAGTATGAGGCCAAGCAGAGCAATTCAGTAAGAAGCTAAAAGAAGCCAGTTTGAATCAATCAGTTTGGAGAGGAGTTTTGAGACAACAGCTGAGTTGAACCACCCAGCCAGAATTCAGAAAGAACTAGAAAGGGTGAGCTTATTCAGTCATAAGTCTCAGAGGCTGAAAACATTCTAGGTGTAGATCAGATTGTAAGGAGGCTAGAAGCTTCTAGGATTAGGCCTAGGTTAGCAGACAAAGGCAGTAAACCTCAAAGATACAGCAGAATAAAATTCCTGTTACACTTACCAGTGTATTTTATACTTACAAGGAAAAACCCAAGATCAGTGAATACAATCACATGGTGCATGAGGAAGTCTCTGCTCAGAAGCCTCACTTCCCTCCACTCTGGTGTTAGAAGCAACTCCCATGAAACCAATGAGATGCGATGTTTCAGATAGAAGGGGTATGTCCCCTGCCAAGAGACTTACCTGGGGATAGGACATGATATGGTTTGATGACATAGTAAGTCCATCTCAAGCTCTCACCCACAGGGTCTCTTTTCTTTGTAAAACTTATTTTGACTACAACAGCATTAAGTCATGTATCTCATAAGGAAGTAAGTTAGAGCTTGGAGACTAGAGACTTTGACCTCATTGCCCACAAACAAGTAAGATACAGATGAAGGATTTAAATCTAATATCTCTGGTTCTCAAACTCCTGCATTTTTACAACACGTTGGTCTACAAGAACCACACATTTAAACATCTGGTCTGAGATGACCAGAAAGATATTACTCGTGAAGCATAAAACTGGAGAACGTTTCAATATGGAGTAAAAATATATCTCAGGGTTACTATTGCTGTGATGAAACACCATGACCAAAAGCAACAGGGGCCATGATAAGGGTTTGTTTGGCTTGTATATCCTGAGTCACAGTCCCATGGAGGGAAGCCAAAGCAGGAACTCAAACTGAGAAGGAACCTAGAGGCAAGAGCTGAGATGCAGAGGCCATGGGGGAGTGCTGGTTACTGGCTTGCTCCCCATGGCTTGCTCAGCCGGCTTCTATATAGAACCGGGACCAGTGGCCTAGGGGTGGCCTCCACCACCATAACTAGTCCCTTCCACATTGATGACTAATTAAGAAAATGCCACAAAGGCTGGCCTATAGCCAGATCTTATAGAGGCATTTTCTTAATTAAGACTCATTCCTCTCTGATGACTCTAGCTTGTGTCAAGATGACATGAAAACTAGTTAGCACAAAATAGAAACCTAATTAAGTTTAATAAGTTCATATGTTTAAAACAATTTTTTTAGAAACCTATTAGGGGACACAAAAATGGCCAGCAGTTACGAGCTCTTGTTGTTCCGTCAAAGGATGAGTTTGGTACCTAGCACCCTCATCAGGCAGCTTACAACTGTCTGTAACTCTTAACTTCAGGGGATCCAATGCCCTTTTCTGGTTTCTATGCATTCTTGCATGCATGTGCACATACTCATACATAAATACACTTACATACACAGAAACAAAACTAACTGTTTACAATACAAACTATTGTATTGAGAGGATAGAATAAGAAGAGGTACTGAGTAGTTGTCCTGAAATAAAATTGTAAAGGTTTGTTTCTGTGTCCTTCTTTCAACTGTTTTTTTTTTTCCCCCCACTAGAGGCCCTGCTGTCTAGCCCTGAAGCTGGCCACACACTACTCCTTTTTTAGTTCCTTCCTTAGGCTTGTCTTTGCTCTATCTGGGTTCTATCAGAAACTACCTAGAACCTCCATGTCCCCAGTGATGTCAGCAGAATGGGTGCTCTGTTAAAGGGAATCCCTTGCAAGGTAATATCTGGGCCCAGAAAGCATGCTTTTTTTTTAAAGGCCATCTAACCCCAAGTTCTATTAAAAGAAAGACATTTGAGTAGGCAACACTTAGCAATCACTCTATTACCAAGCATCTGCCCTCCAATGGATCTGTAAGCATGAAAAATGATTTTAATTCTTCTGAAGGGGAGAAAGCCCTCCTTCCTTCTCATTCACGGTCTAACGTCAAGTGGATTTTATGCCCCATTGGAAATAGATGTGTACTTGCCAGCTGGGGCGCCTCTCTACCTTCTTTCCCATGAGAGGCTACTTACTTGGAAAAAAACAAAAAGGATTTTGTTCTGCTCACTTGGGAAAACCATTCTATGCATATTGATGGCGAGGAATTGTCGCAGTGCTTCTATACGCCTTTCTGAAACCTCTTCCCCTGTCCCGTAACTCCTAGTGACAGTCTTCTCTCAAACAGAAGCAGCCCAGACAAGGCAGTGCTCTTACCCACATCCTCTCTGGGAAATGGGAATACAGGCTTCCTAGCCAGCCAATTACAAATCTGTGCTCATTAAAATTTCAAAAAGAGAAAATAACTAGTAATGCTCTTAGCGTGTTCCTGGAGCATGTTGGTATTCCGTATGTATTTTTAAAAACTGAATGGGTCAGTGAATATGTTGTTATTAATCAGGCTGTCCTTAGAATCTTCCTTATGTATTAGAGGACTTTGTGTCACATGTATCTGACATATATTGTATATATTATGTATTACATGTAACTTACATTTTATTTATGTAAATATATGATTAAATAAATGGCACTTGTACTAAACAGTGTAAGTAGTTTTGCCATCTAAATTCATTTAAAATAGTTTCTTCAAAAGGCACAAGTATGAGCTAGACAGATTTACTTTTACATGAATTGCCAAAATGCCTTCATAATATGATAGAATTCAAACTAAATTACCAAGGGAAGACTATTCTTCTGTAAAGTGTGGAGATTATATTCACACACTTAAAGGGAAACACCTCCAATTTAAGAAGCACTTCCTCTGTTTGAAGGCATTCATGTCTACACAGACTAGGCAGCATGCATGGCAGCAGGTGTTTACTTCATGGGCTGCCTGTCCATGTTTTGGTTGAGTTGGTTGACTGACCGTCTCATATGGCTTGGGGCAAAGGGATCTCAAGTCAATAGGAACAATCTAGAGTGGTGGAGAGGACAGAGAGTGATAAGCAGGTCAGAACCCCACTATTGTCAGAATTCCAGAAATGCCTGAGATGCCTGCACATTCCTGCTGGAGGTTGAAATAACTTAGTAGAGTGACCCCAGCTCAGGAGATTCCTGACACATTTATTTGCACTGGAAACCACTTTTTAAAAAGTGGTCATTGGTCTCAGTGGAGCACCGACTTATCCTTAAATCGAAAGAAACTGGTAATGGTTTTTACTCAAAAATCCCCAATGCCAATATGTCTGGAAAAAAATATGCTGTAAAGGGAAAGGAAGGGGGTGAAAGCCTTCATGAGCATAACTTATCTTTGACTGTCACAAAATCAATAGGCTTTACAGAGCAGAGGAAATTCAATAGCTAGGCATTCATAATAAAGATCAGTTTGGGTGATTTGTCTGTCTCTAATAAGGCAGCTTTGGACCCCAGCTTCTCTCTTCCTTTAAAACTCAAAAGGGGTGTGGATTTCTCCATCACAGCCAAGTCCTCTTGCTTGTCTATTGTCAGGACTTTACAATGGTAGTGCTTGTCTGGCCAGGCCTTAGTTCACCCAGGAGAACAGATCTCACATTAGGGCGTGGAGTAACAGATGCCCAGCTTTACACCAGCATTCAGCCTCCCTCAGCCTGCCTGACAGCCTTTTCATGCATCACGGATTCATCTGTTTCAATGCAAAACCCACGGCAATGCTGCAAGCATTCGTTTTCTGCCCCTGGAGACTACTTTGTTGAAAGGGTCCAGATATTCACTCTGGAAACTGGACCCACTGCAGAAACATGTGGAAAAGACTGCAGTGCCCTGACCTGACCCAGCTCTCATCTGAGGAAGCCTGTGCTCCGGCAGGCACTAGGCTGTGTACTTAGCTACAGGGCTAGATGGAGGACAATGGAGGGCAAAAGACAAAGAAGAGGCTGGGGATGGTGGGTCCGTGTGAAGGGAAAGAAGCATGAGAAGTGGATGTGAATGGAAGTAAATATCTAATGCATACTGAATTCCAACATGAGCCAGCCACTTTGCACTTAGTCCTCATCTTCAAACACACACCTAAAAGTACAAGGATTAATCCTCTTCTTAGGAAAAAGAAGGAAGAAGAGGAGGAGGAGAAGGAAGAGGAGGAGGAAGAGGAGGAGGAAGGAGGAGAACTGAGAATCAAAGAGAGTTAAAAGGCATGCCAAATGTCATGCATACAATATAAATATCAAAACTCCAAGGCTACCTATTTGACTATAGAGCCATATTTTTTTGCATCTAATGCAATGGACTCAGCTCCACTGTTACACAATAGTTGAATGATAGTTCATGATACTATCATGGTAGTTGTGAGAATTAAGGTTCTTCTCAAATGGATGTGTACATAACTATTGATCAGTCAAAACTAGGGTTTGGAAAAAAAGACTTTATGTATGACCAACCCACTGCATGACCGTACAGAAGCTAATGCTTCTGAGCCCGAGGTATCTTTCTGTAAAATGTAGCAAAGAATTCTACACTGCCTCCCATTCTGCATGGATACACGAAAGAAGAAGAAGGGAAGCATCTCTAGCTACTAGGTAGTCTGGCATGTAGGTCTCATCAGTAGAGAGGAGTCCTGGCTGGGAGCAGAGGAAGGGGTACCAACTAATTAGAGGAGGATTTGGGGAGCACTAGAAGGTTTGAGGAGCATCCAGTGGGTCATAGCTGTTTTTCTCTAAAAGCTATTTTAACAGGGCTTCTTGGAAAGGCAGGAAATGAACATCAGCCAACCAGTCAATAAGTAGATCTTTCATGCTGGCTTCATGTTCATCCTGATTAACCTGTGACATCTACAGTGTAGATCAGTACTGAAAGCTGAAACCAGAATGGAGAAATAACTGGCTGACAGCCTGCTCAGAGGCGCCAGTGGATGGCACATTCAAGACATAGGGCCTATGAACCACCATAATTGTTCTCCTTAGACAAGAACCTTCTCCTGACCAGTCTCACCTCTGTTCTGAGCATTATTTCGGAACTGAGCTGACAGAGCACAAGAGATTTGCTGTCTTCCCCAAGGTCAGCATCAAGTAGATAGACTGAAGCGAGGTTTACAGCAAGTGAAAGCAGTGCATAGACTAATGGAAGCAACTGTTGGTTGCTTGCAAGATGATGCATAAAAGGACGCCAAGCAAAGGCTCCCACACGTTTCAAAAGCTCAGGGTTTAACCAAGACCGAACAAGAAGGATAAAGGGCTATTTCAGCTTTGTAAGGCCAGAAGTACTGCCATATTATATGTGTTGTGCTTGCGTTTCCTCTGGAAGGAATTTAAAATCCGATGAATAACAAAGTAGCTGCATGTTTGTCACATGTGGACAAGTGAATCCACACATACAGAATCCAAGAACAGCACACAGAGGTACATAAACACACATGCCCACAGACATACAAACACATACAGACAGAGTCATAGAAACAGTAAAGCTCCCACACTGACACACGGGCACACAAACACACACAGACACATACACACAGGCAGTCTAAAGCCTGAATTTGTGAACTCCTAGGAAATGGCCCCTTTCTTCAAGTTGTTTTTTTACAATTCAATCCTTAGTTTTTGATCTGTCTAATTGTACAAGGTAAAAACTCAAACTCATATTTTATCATCTCTAAACTCCAAACCTACACAGTTCTCTCCTATTTAAACTGAACTTTGCCAATGGCTTAAAAATGCCTCTCATCCCACTGGCCCAAATCATAAACTAACAGAAGGAGGTCCTTAGCTATGTTTCCAAACAGAATCTGTCACTGAGAAAGGGAAGCTAGATATTGGGAAAAGATTTATAGTATGCCACCTAGTTACTCAGTCTTAAACAGGTAATACTAATGTTTTTCAAGTACAGTCTCTAGAAGAGACCTCCAGAAAAAGTTTGGCAGTACTGTCCAGAGGCCTTGGGATCCTGGTCCAAGGACTGCATATAGACCCACTGGTATTTCACTGAGAGTCTTCAGAATAGAACTATCACGGAAAGAAAGAGAAGGGAGGATAAGTTCATATTTTTTTGTTGTTTGTTTTTGTCTTGTTTTGTTTTGTTTTTTTCGAGACAAGGTTTCTCTGTGTAGCCCTGGCTGTCCTGGACCTCACTCTGTAGACCAGGCTGACTTCCAACTCAGAAATCCACCTGCCTCTGCCTTTCAAATGCTGCTATTAAAGGTGTGCACCACCACTGCCCAGCTTGGAGGATAAGTTCAAATAGGTTTAAATAAGCTCAAATTTATCAAAATGCTGGCAGTATATCAAGTGTGGAATTTTAGTATTGTAAGCAGCTTGGCACGATGAGCAGAAGTCCCTAGAAGTCAGTTCTACACCTATTGCAGAAACATACCCACCAGCCCCACAAACACAACATTCCTATACCCTGCTACCCACTTGCCTTCAAAAACAGCACACACATACAACACACACACTTCATAAGCCCACAGTCTTGCAAGCTCACAGCTAGAATTTTTCATGCTGATGCCGTGAGGTCACATAATGAGAATTGGGGACAACAGCACTTGCTTGAGAAATACTGTCATTTCATGAAGATGATGTACACACACCAATCATCAAGAACATGCACATACTCTGTTATCCAGGACTTTAAGCATAAAGCATGGAAAGCAAGAGGTGAGAGAGGCATTTCTCTGCTTGGTCGTCTGTCCCTGAAGGTGGTCGATATGAATAAAATTATTTGACCTTTGCTGTAAAAGCAGCTTTGGGATTGGGGATTTGAGAGAGCCCTTTAGCATCCCTGGTGAGCCAGCTCATCTGACTGCCCTTAACTTGTTGCTGTGTCCAGGAACAATGTATTTTTCAGATATGCAGTCTCTCTCTCTCCATACTAGATAGTTAATGGTAGGTAAAAATATAATTTAAAACACCCATTAAGTGCAATTCTCGGAAAACTTTGGATTGTGCCAATAAATACAGAGACAATAAAAAGAAGCTGATTCCTTTCAGCAAGAAACTAAAGTTAATTGTTTATTTTAATTACAAATTGTGAAAAATTAGCCAAAAAAAAAAAAAAAGTTGATTCCTTGCCTTTGGAAATAGATGCTGAATCTTAGTAAACTAAAACTAGAATATTGGGCAATGTTCACCAAATATTCATTTCTTTCTCCATTTTTTTTTTTCCAGTTTCCTCACAATTAGGTTTCAGCACTGGACTTGCTTGATAAAGCGTGAACATGTATTACAAGATTGCCAGTCAGTGACCAATTCTTTTTTTTTCAAAGAGTATTTTTTAATATTTATTTATTTAATTTGATGTGTATGTGTAGCTGTCTGCATGTACACATATGCACCACACTAATGCAGCACACACAGAGGTTACAAGAGAGTGTCCAGATCCCCAAATACCAGAGCTACAGATGGTTACAAACCACAATATGTCTAGAACTGAACGTGGTTCTCTGCAAGAAACATACACATTCTTTACAGCTAAGCGCTCTCTCCAGGCCAAATAGCCAGTTCTTTTATTTTTCCCTATTTTCTCTATTATTATAACCAAGGAGTCTTCATATTTCACATCCTAGGTCTATAACACATGGAGCCTCCTCTTCTTGGATTCCTGCATGCCTCGATGGAGAAGCGCTCTTGGGGACCTATGAGGGACAAATCACAGGAATGATAAACTTTGGTATGCTCTGTAGTGAGACTGCCTGTGACCATAGCACAAGTGAGCAAATCCTGATGCAAAAGTGGAGTAAGCGATGGCACACTGTGGACAGTCTGCCTTGTGAATTAAAAATAGAGCAATCACACCCTTTAAAACTCTCAGTTTCTCAAATGCTTTGGAAGCAGAGTTGTGCTCGCTTGATGATAAAAGTGTTCTATGGAAGCTTAATTCCAGCTCTGCCCTTTTAATCCTGCAACTCTGGAGCATTTGTTGGTTCATCAACCGAGTATACAAAAATGCTTTTGTTCGTTTGTTTTTACCCAGTTCTTTTTAGCCCGGCCCTACATGGAAGCTTGGAATGTAGAGGCTCCTCTCTCAGTGGCTGGCCTGTCAGTTTTCTTGTAGAAGCCCTGAATTGCTACAATCTAGGTCTTTGACAGAGTACATTATAATATTTTAAGAAGAACACATTTTATGGATTTTCCGAATTGTAAACTATACTGTGGCAATGTGCTAGAAATGTCTCAGTTATGACTCCAACTGTAAAACGTTAACCAGGCAAATCAGGAAAACCGGGGAATCATAATGAATTGGAATATTCTTGGAACAATGAGTTGATGGGAGCCCATGTCAAACTGCTGAGAGAAGGGCTCCCACTGTCCTCAGGTATCAAATGGATGCACCCAAGGGTGCACTCTGATTTTCCGTTCTTTCTAGAGCCCCAAGACCAGAACAGTCCATTGAGGAAAAAAATAATAATGGGTGAGTGTCTGCATGTTTGGTTTCCAGCTACATGTCTATCTTACAGATGAGACAACTAAGGCTGAGTAGACAGTAACTCAAGGAGCGAGGCGAGGTCCCTGCCTAGATCCTAGCACTTCAACTGTATCCGTATGCGGCAACCCTCAGCAGCATACAAATGTAGCTCTATACATTTTGGTGGGAAGGTCTAATGAAAATTGATACTATTTTTATTTTTAACCAAATGCAGTCATCATTTGTGTGAATGGTGCATGAACCCACAGTCCTGGTAGGCAAGATGTAAAGATTTGGGAGAAGTTCTGCTTTTATAATGGAAGAAAGAATGAGACAGATCCATGATCAGGAGGTCACATCCAAACAGCACAGTCAGTCGATACCGCTGGGGAAGTGCCATGTAACACTAAAGAGTGACATCATCAGCTTACTGGAAGGGACTTGGTCCAGTGAAAAACAGGTCTTCATATAGATTTTTCTCTGAAATAATACTTGTTAGAATTCATTGATGTTTTTATCTGTACTTTTAAAATATGGTCAGGAAGGAAACAGAGACTAAGACTCCAGTGCACAGAGTTTCTATTTTATTCTTTTCCTTTGAAATTAATTTAAAAATAATAGCAAGCACAGTTCTTCCCCTGAAATATGATCCCAATAGTAACGTCCCCCCCAATTTATTTTTATTTACTCAACCATTGGGTTTGTTTATTCTTACTGTGTAAGGGTCATATTCCACTCATATCCACCTTCAATTTCTGTTATATAGAGCTCTTACAATTCCTGTGATATCAGTACATAGAGAGCTTTTACAGAGGTTTGGGGTGGGTGGGGCAGGCTGAGAGCTAAGACTCAGGAGATGATCTTTCCTTAACACATGATTCCTTAACACACTTCCAACTCTGTTCTTATTTACTAACTCCTCTTGGGACAAGACTTCCTCAAAGCCCTCAACCCTGACCAGGAAGTGAGAATTCCCTATAGCAGTTTATTTACTCACTGTGAGATAAGCCTCTCTGTTCCTCTTCCCCTAGAACATTAACAGAACTCTATCCTAGTTAGTTATTGGGGGTGGGGTGGGGTGGGCGTGTTTTGGAAAACAATGCCTTAAACTACAAGCCTGATATTGTTATTCTTAAAAGATAAATTACTTCAATTAAATTTAAATTTCAAAATGCAAGGTGGGTCCTGGTGTTGTAGTTGAAGATCCAATCTGGGGGGAAAAAAAAGTAAAAAAACACCACATGCCTTTAATCCCAGCACTTGAGACGAAGAGGCAGGCAGATTTTGAGTTCGAGGCCAGCCTGGTCTACAGAGTGAGTTCCACGACAGCCAGGACTACACGGAGAAACCCTGTCTCGAAAAACCGAAAAGCAAAACAAACAAAACAAAACAAACAAAAAGACGAAACCCAAAACAAAAAACCACCATCAACAAGAATAACAAGAACAAAAGCAAAATGCAAAAAGTGTGGTTGTTGAACTCTTTAGCCTGTATCTCTGACATCTCTGAGGGCATTTTCAATTTTAACTGAGGGAGGATAAGACTCTAAAAGGAGGCAGTACCTCCTAGTAGGACTGAATAAAGAAGAAAAAAGAGGAATCTAGTTGAACACTGTCTTCACCTGACTGCAAAGAACCCACTGTCCCCGCCCCACCCCCACCCACTTCCGACAAGATTCTCAGCCCAGATGGACCGCCCTCCCAGGGCATTGGAAGCCATCCTGTCAGGTATTTTCCCACAGCAACAACAACAACAAAAAAAAAAGTAACAAATACACAAGGATGTTTCCAAGTAAATACACCCCGTTCCTGCTGATAGTTTTTATTTATCTGTAACCTCAGGCACTACAGCTAGTACTCTTCCAAACCCTAGGGTCTGTGCTGAATGCTCGCTGGCATTACACACTCGAAGGTCCCGAACTGCCCTGGGCTCTGTATGGGCACACACATTTATGTAAGAAATCAAATGCATCTCACATGTCTATGTGTGTGCATAGCTTAGAATTCTTATGTCTACTTTCTAATGCCCATTGTCCCCCAATCAGCCGAGCACTTAGCAGATTGCAAATGCTACTTGGATGCTTCAGTTTTGTCAAAGACTTTCTTGATACTTTATTCAGGGTGATTTCCCATTTCACAGAAACAACACTCTTATTTTTCATAAGAGGTTGTTAAAAAAAAATTGTACTCTAGCTATAAAGTTTTGTGAAGAATGGGGTTCTAAAATGACCCCTTCTAGAACGTGCTGAACATCTCAAGTTAGATAAGCCACCATAACATCTGAACAAGGCCCTAGACACTTAGAAAGAAATTGATAGGGGGCTAGAGAGATGGCTCAGTGGTTAAGAGCATCTGTTGCTCTTGCAGAGGACGCAGCATTGATTCCCAGCATCCGCATGGTAGCATACAACCATTCATAACTCTGTTTCCAGATTTAATGCCCTTTTCTGACCTCCATAGGCAACAGACATACACATAGTGCACACACATACATGTAAGCAAAACATACTGAGAGGGATGAGATAGCCTGATTCCATGATAGCCTTCAAATGGACAGTTAAGGAGACTAGGCCTAAATCTCTGTTTCCAAGAACTGGGCCATCCCAGCACTTGGGAGGCAGAGACAAGTGGATTTCTGAGTTCGAGGCCAGCCTGGTCTACAGAGTGAGTTCGAGGACAGCCAGGGCTACACAGAGAAACCCTGTCTCAAAAAACCAAAAACCAAAACAAAACAACCCCCCCACCCCACCCCCACCCCAGGCTTCTGGCAGGTAATTACAAGCTGCCCCACCACCTGACCTGAGGCAAGGACAATGGATCAGCAACAGTTTCCAAGTATAACGGTTCTGAAATTTCCATACAGGTGGACCACACCCCATAATAGTTCTGGAATTTCTGTAGAAATGAATCCAACAGATTAACATAGAGGTCATCTACCCTAGAATTCCCTTAATGTCTTTTAAATCAGGCCTGTGAGCTCACTGTGGTGTCTCTCTATCTTGGCAATGGGAGAGCCCAGAATGTTGGACTTCTGCAGAGTAGAAGACTGTTTGTGCTTACATACTATTTGAGTCTGGGGTATCATTCTTCAGCAAATCATGGACCCTTACATTACGTATAAAATAAATATTTTTTAAAAGATTAAAGAGGAGCCGATAAGTTGTTTTACTTGTCTTGGCCTCTTTGGTTTTATTTTACATCTAGTGGAAGCAGATCCCTGGTTTCCCAGTTACCCAGCAAAGTAATCCAGCTCTCTAGCTTCTGTGTATCGTTTCTGTCCGTATCATCTTGCGCTCCAGCTTTCCTGTATTTAACCCTCCATCGTCAACATTGGAAACAATCATTTTCTAGCCATTTTGAGGTAATGATGGTTTATTTTTCTGTTTTTAGTTTTAAAACATTCAAATTTTTGTTTGAAAGAAAAACAAGGGTGTAGACTTTGTACATGCCTTTGTTCTGGAAAAATATCAAACCAAACCAAAGCAAATACTCTTTGCCCTCAGTCTCTGCCTTGTCTTTGAAATAAACGGTAGCTGGTGTCTGTCAGGACAGATCTGGTCCTAAATAAAGATTCTTTTTATGGTGTGTTATCTGTGGTGGGGAGGGATTATATACACAGAGCTTTATTTAAGCCACCGGAATCAAAACCCTAAAGTGAGATGGTCAACCAAAAGAATGGGGAGTAGTATTCTAGTTATAATGGTAGCATGGTTTCTGATTGTACTAAGTGGTCACCCTCCACCTACTCACAGCTCTATTCAGTAGGGAGTGAGCTAAAGACCAGGACCATTCATTTAGGCAAATGTCCCAGACTAGACTGCTCATTCCATCATCATCAGAGGAGAAAGTAGAGAAGGCCAAGAAAAGTTTGTGGAAGGCTTGTGGAAACGCTGAAATATATCACAAGAGAACAAACAGGAAGCCCAGAACCCTGGCTAGACTCACCTTCCAAATCTGTTCTAGCCTAACAACTTGGGTTCTGATGACCAGTCTGTGCTCCGGATGGACATAATGGAAATACAAGATTAATAATGGCTCTCTCCATTACTCAAATCCCGAACAGGAGGATTTTTCCTTCAACATGAAATACACCTTAGAAAGTTGTCCCTTCTGGCTGAAGAGATAATTAAATAGGACCAAATGAGCCAGAAGAGCAGAGTTTAGATTCCCAGTATACACATAGATAGACCCTAGGGATGGTGGTACATGCCTGTTATTCTAGTGCTGAGGGTAAAGACAGAATGGTTCCTGGGCTTGCTGGGCCATCATAGCCAAGCCTCATTTTTGGATTGAGTGGGAGACCCTATCATAAAAAAATAATGTACAGCCGGGCAGTGGTGGCACACACCTTTAATCCCAGCTCTTGGGAGGCAGAGGCAAGTGGATTTCTGATTTTGAAGCCCGCCTGGTCTACAGAGTGAGTTCCAGGACAGCCCAGGCTACACAGAGAAACCCTGTCTCGAAAAAAAATAATAATAATAATAATAATAATAATAATAATAATTATGTGCAAAAGTAATTGAAGAAGACATATCAAAGTCAACCTCTGGTCTCCACACACAGGGATATGGGCAAGTTTATACATATAACACAGACACACCCCCACACAAACACATACACTGTCCCTTATGTCTGTGCCCTGATTGTGTTTCGCATCCACTAACAATTATGACCCAAGGATCATATAGCGCTTTATTTTCTCCCTGTTGTCCTACTTTTGCTCCCACCACCACCACCTCCCCCTCACACACACAGATGGTCCTTAGGGTTAGGGGCTAAGAAAGCGAAAAATCAATGACACAGATTCAGGGATCCAGATGAGAAGCAGAAACAGACTCATTTATTGTTACAGTGGAGAGTGTCTTTATACCCTCTGCCCACGTCCCCTTGGTCCTATTTAGCTGGCACCAACCAATTGGCTGCCCTGTCACAGAAGCACCAGCTGTGTAAGCATGGGCCATTGATGGTGGGATGGGGGGCAGGGTCCACTACTTAGAATGTGCTGACTCACTCCTCCTGCATTTCCTGTCTTTAGCTTCACCTGGAAAGCCATTTTTCTTTGTCTAAGTCATTCTTTTGTCACCTTAATACTTTGCATTATTATTGTACATATCACTATATACCTTGTTGACAAATCTTTTTTCTACTGCAGACTGCCATATGCCTTGCAAGACTATTCTCACAACTCCAAAAATTACCATTCATTTGTAAAATACATGATTTGTCAGTATGACAGCTCTGTCTACAATACTTGTTTTAATAACAACTTTACTACTTATTAAACATAGGCCAACAATTGCTCTCCTATCATCCTGTTGGTAATGGTTAATCTTCATTGCCAACTTGACTGGATTTGGAATCTCCTGGGAGAAGCATTGGATGTGCCTTTGAGAGTGTTTTCATATAAGATTAACTGAAAAGCACAGACCCACACTGAAGTAGATGGCACCATCCCATATAGATTAATCAGTGGCAAATTCAGCCCATAATGAACAGGAGAGAAAAAAAGAGAAAGCCAGATGGATCTGAGCTTGTTCTCTTTCTTTACTTCCTGATATAAAGAAATATAAGCCAGCACATGTATTGCCATGACAATATCTACCCCAGCAACATGTCTTTCCTTCCAGGACAGAATGTATCCCTTGAACCATGAGCCAAATAAACTTTTACTCCTTTCATATGGTTCTTGACAGATATTTGATCACAACAATGAGAAAGTAACTGATACCAAAGATATAACTGTGGCTGTGGTTCCCCAAACATGTGGTTTGTGGGCCCCTGGAACTCATTTATGGAAGAATGTAGAAGACCGGACCTGTAAGTGATAGAACCCCTAGCCCGTTGGAAGTAAAACATGCTGGATCATCATTGTGAGATCTCAGAAGAGCAGGGTGGTGAGGAAAATATGGAGAAGTGTGGGTTCATAAGTAACCGTGTGTGACAAATGTGCTGATGTGAATTAAAATACAAAGTCTGGCAAAAACAAACAACCCAACAGAACAAACAAATCTATCCTGATTCTGCCCGTGTCCTGACAACTTGGATGAAGTTGAATTCAAAGTGATGGACTAAGTTGTTTGAGGGAGGAAAATTCATAGTCTTCAGACTATGATGTTGCTATTATTTTCTGCAGTTTATTTGTGTTTATAATGAGACTTACTCCATTAGCGACATGGCAGGAAGCATGTGGACACACAGGCAGACATGGTATTGCAGGAGCTGAGAGTTCTACACCTGGATCCATTAAGAACAGGACGAAAGAGACTCTTGGCCTGGTGTGAACATTTGAAACTCCAATGCCCACCCCAAATGACATGCTTCTTCCAACAAGGCTACACCCCTGAATCCCTGTCAAGTAGTGCCACTCCCTAATGACTAAATATTGAAATATATGAACCTATGGGGGTTATTCCTATTTAAACTACCATAAGCATCAAGTTGACAAGGGGAGAATTGTGGTGGATAATCTTCATTGCCAGCTTGAATAGATTTAAAATCCCCTAGAAGCCAGGTGAGGAGGCTCATGTGGTGACTAACATTGTTGACTCAGAGATAAGAAATCTGCAGCAACTTCAAGACCAGGCTGGTTTACCCTGTGAGTTCTGTGCCAACTAGAGCTAGGAAGGTCCAACTGGAAAAAAAATCCAAAAAAGTATATTAGGAAACACATCTCTGAAGATATCTGTTTTAGTTGAGATCTCCACTGCTGTGAAGAGACACCATGATCAAGACAACTCATAAAAGGTAAACATTTAATTGGGGCTGGCTTACAGTTTCAGAGGTTTAGTTCATTATCATCATGGTTGGAAGTATGGCAGCATGCAGGCAGACATGGTGCTGGAGGAGTCAAGAGTTAGTTCTACATCTTTATCCAAAAGCAGCGAGGAAGAGTCTAGACTTCCATGACTAGGCAGAGCCTCAGCATAGGAGACCTCAAAGCCACAGTCTTCTACAAGGCCACACCTCCTCCAATAATGCCACACCTCCTAATAGTGCTACTTCCTGTGACCAAGTATTTAAATCCTTGAATCTGTGGGGGAAACCCTATTCAAATTACCATAGTATCTGTGAAGGAATTTTCAGAGGATTAACTAAAAAGAAAAGGCCTATCCTAGAGTAGGTGGCTCTATCCAATGGGTTGCAGACTGCATTAGGTACATTTTTATTGCTGTGATAAAACACCATGACCAAAACAACTTATAAAAGGAAGAGTTTATTTGGGGCTTAAAATTCCAGAGGGATGAGTCCATCACATCACCATATCGTGGCAGGGAAGCATTGCAGCAGGCAGACATGGGTATTAGAACTGAAAGCTGAGAGCTGAGGGCTCATGTCTCAAACAATAAACAGGATGGACACACACACACAGGGAAAGAGAGACACAGACAGACAGAGATAGAGAGAGACAGAAACAGAGAGACAGAGATAGAGAGAGACAGAAAGAGACATAGAGACAGACAGAGACACGGAGACAGAGGCAAAGAAACAGAGACAGATCGAAAGAGAAACAGGGACTATTACATGGCTTTGAAACCTCAAAGTCCACTGAGTGACCCTGGAGGTGTGCTCTTAGAGGAGATTGTGGAACCCTGGTCTCTTGCTCTTTCCCTTTGACTTCCTGTATCTCGCAAAGCCTAGTTCTCCCTAATTCATCTTCCTACCATGACAAACTACTTCGCCACAAACCAAC
Organism: Mastomys natalensis; assembly: GCA_021653895.1. Lineage (NCBI taxonomy): Eukaryota > Metazoa > Chordata > Mammalia > Rodentia > Muridae > Mastomys > Mastomys natalensis. Next base: position 933,757 of record JAJTUV010000607.1, on the reverse strand, counting down.
AAGAACTGAGATGTTCAAAATGGTGAGCCCCAATAAACTTTTAAAGCAGCACATTTCAGATATTTTCACCCAGCAGTAGAAGGCTGAGTAACAATCAGTTCAGGCAAATGGGATTTAAATGTAATTATAATAACGTAAATGAACATCAGGATAAGAGTATGTTATCTGTCATTTCCCATTTATTCTTATTGTTTCTTGAGCACCTACATGGGTTAAGTCCTTGTAGATTCTGAGATATGCCAGACTCTTGTCATCCTAGAACATGTATTCTAGCAGACAGAGACACATAATAAAAAAAATGATAATAATGAAGGTTAGACTTAGGAAACATGTGCAATGAGAAAGGAGACAGGCAGAAGGGAGAAGAAGGGTGGGGAGGTCAGTGTGAAATATTTAGGGACATGATAGCTTCAGCTCAAAGAAAACATTGAAAGTTGAGCAACTATCTGAAGAGAGATAAAAGGTGAGGCTGGTAGATTTCTATAGAAAGTATAGCTCTGACAGACCAAACATCCCATGCATTGTTCATGAGAAGGAGGAGAGGGTCTGGAATGCTGAGGAGCAGAGAGAGGACGTAGTGAATGGCCAGTAGAGGTGCTAGTAAAGTCTGAATTTTGAGGGGCAATGGCTAGAGCCAATTGCTCGAACACAAGGTAAGGAAGCTTTCTTGGGTAAAGGAAACTGGAATCCTCCTCCTCCTCCCTTCCTCCCCTTCTCCTCCCCTCCTCCCTCCTCCTCCTCCTCCTCCTCCTCCTCCTCCTCCTCCTCCTCTCCTCCTCCTCCTCCTCCTCCTTTTCCTTCCTCTTGTTTTGTTGATACAGGGTTTGCATGTATAACAGCCCTGACTGCCCTGGACTCCCATTGTAAACCAGGCTGACTTAGAACTCTCCGAGTTCTGCTTCCTTCTGCCTCCCATCAGAAACTGCACATTATAGCTGGAAGTGTGTGCTGGGATTAAAGGCATGAGCCACCATGCCGGGCCTCTGTGGAATATTCTACTACTAAGAATTTACTAATTGTTTTTCATAGTCACATTTAACTAGAGGTCCTCTATTTTTATTTGCCCAATGAAACAACATTAATCCAGTCCACCGGAAAGAGAAGAGGCTAGGTTCTTCATCCATGACTCTGACTCAGTGCTCACAGTCATTCTCTTGCCCAGCAGCTTTCCTTGCTCCTTAGGAAAGACACTTCAGAGCTTAGTCTCACAAGCTGTGCATTGATGGAGTCTAATTTTCCATTGCTGTGGTTCTAGATTCATAAGCATAAGGGAATAGCTGAATATTGCAATTCAAAACAAGAACACAATCACCAAGAAGAACAGATCCTTCCAGAAACTGAGTATGCCTCTGTCCAATAAACATTTAGTTGTAGATTGAGGAAGTTCCTGAAGGAGCTGCATGCATATAGCCCAGGAGTCGAGACAGGGGTACATGCAGATGAAGGACATCTACATTTACATTTCCAACTATAATCAATGACAGTAATTGTTTGCATAGACTTTTCTGATGGTAAAAATGTCAATGCTATAAAGAAAAGCCCTAGGGTGAACCTCCCTTAACGTTGGCACAAAAATGGTCCTGTCCCCAAATCTGTATTTGTTTTAAAGCATTGTCTTTTAAACTGATGTCTCATTCATTGTTCTACAGGCATGCTTAGTAATGAATGTGGCTTTCTAGAACTACCAGTTTCTCAGAATGTGGTTCTCTAGAACTATGAAAAACCTCTATCATCCAGATCTCCTGCCTTTCACTGATTACAATGCTAATCTGCTACCCTGATGTCAACCCTTTTCAATAGATATAAATTTCCTATCATAGAATTACAATCCCACCTGGATAGCAGATGCTGGAACCTTGGTGATTTTTTTAAACAAACAAATAACAACAATGACAGTGTTCGGATGCCCTCGAGGACATGCACACCTGAAGTTCTTTCTGCCAGAAGCTTTGAAAATACCAGTGACAGTGATTTTCCAGATTTCAAGTGATTTATCACCAGATTTTGTGATACATTGTGCTGATAACTGGAACAGTGAACTGTCACCACTGTAGCTGACTGTTGAGATGACATGGTAGAGAAGTATCTGCGATGTAAGAAATTTACAAGCAAATTCAAGTGGAAGACTGCTTGCTGCTTTGGAGAAGAAGAGAGATTGTGGATTCTGGTGTTTTGGGCTGTAGAAGGCTGTCTGGCTCCATGGAGCTGAATGGAAATTGTGCCCAGGGGTCACAGCCAAAACCCATCAGAAACTGCACATTATAGCTGGAAGTGTTCTATGTGTGCTCCCTGTGGAGTTGGTGTGTCTTCCTTTCATACATCATTTATCCCCCAGTGGAAGGATTTCACAAAGGACTGCTCTGAAATAGTTATCGAGCTGCCTGAGACTCCAGTGTGTGGGGGCTCTCCATCTGGAGGACAATATCTCAGCCACTCCCTTTCGTTCATGACAGAAAACTTGTTTGTTAATTTGTCTATAAAATTCACTGTTGCACTTTTCAGGAGGTCTGTTCACTAGCCATGCCAAGAGTCAGGACGTGGGGTTTTGTTGTATAATTGGAGTAACAAAATTCATCATAATATATAAACATACACTGGTACCTGACAAAGCAAAGAAGCAATCCATTTGATCCCCCTGTCAGTTACTAGCTTCCGGTCACTCTTAGGGACTCCGCTGAATGTCTTGTTCATTCGTAGACTATTCCTCAAAAATGTGCTTATCAAAGCCATGAAAATTCACTATGGGATTTTGTGGTTACTGCCACTAATGACCTGAAGCTCAATGGGCACTCATGGAATTACTGGTCTTTGCTAGCTACATGACAGGACAAGTTCAAATGATTTATCTATATATTTTTAGACAAGGTTGTACTACGTAGCCTATGCTAACTTTGAACTCATGACTGTCTGCGTCAACCTCCAAGTGCTAGAATTATATGTGTGCCACCATACCAAGCAAATCTGATTGTTTATTCTCTTTACTTATGAAATAACAATATACTATCTCATTCTTTCGAGAGGAAAGGAATTTCAAAAAAGTTAAGAATTCCAAAAAAGTTGGGAGGTGAAATTTATTGTTCTCAAGCGTAGGGCAATATTCCAAATTCTGATACCTGTTATTCTTTGTGCAATTTAATTTAAATGTCCTCCTTGTTTAAGGAGCACCCACTCCTTAGGCTCCTGGGTGGCAGTTATGTGTAAGCGAGGTGAAAAGACAATTTTTATGACCTCTCATCATGGCCTTGAGAAACAAATTTCTACACTGTAGTATTCTAACATGTCCCTACAGAGAATATTTTCTGATACTAGACCCATTTCATTTCCCAAACCTTGGATCACTGGCCCACAGAGGGACAGCAGGGATAATAGCTTCGCTGTCTGCCTCTGAGTTCCACCAAAGACAACTCAAGGCAGTCGGGGCCTGGGACAACACTCCACAGTGGATTTGTTCCCTTTGTCCTTTAGCCAACTTGCTGTTATGGAGACAACGGTAATGGCTGTTCAGCTGTATTGGAATCCCTCCCCTCCCCATCCTTTGTTGTCTGTCAACTTAAACTCCTACCAGGACACATTGGGAGAAAAGCTGTCATTATGAAAGGCTTCAGCTGCCTTGAGGCGAGTTGCTCTGCCAGCTCCTCTGGCCTGGGCACTGGCATCAACTCCACGCTTCCATTTAGAGGAAAGTGAAAGGGTGAAATGAATAGACTTAAGCCCTTTTACACCTCCTTTTCAAAGACTCCCCACCTCCAGGCACCCCCAAAACGGCCTCCTCAGGTCTTTCTTGCCTCCTTTTCTGAAAACAAGACAATGGGATTGAGAAGAAACCGGGTGCCCAAATGAGAAAGGCTTTAATACTCGGTTTTCTATACAAGCCTAGATCTCTGCTTACCACCAGAATAGGGATGGTTCCTCTTTCACCGTATTAATTTATGTAGCTACGGTTTGCCCCACTTTCCTTTTTCTGACTGTATTTCAATTGCCTCAGACTTACTCCGTGACTTGCAGTTTTCCTTTCCATCCTAATGATCTCCAGGCTTAAGAAGTAGAAGTGAGGAGGGAAACCAGTCTAAGCTACTCCTAAGAGGTAGAAAACACAAACCACAACCTCCCAGTGTAAAGAGTGCAGGGACACACGGGGTTGTGTTTGGAAAGGAAAAGAGAAGTATCTTCCCTGCTTCTGGATAGTTGATGTTTGCCACTTCCTTCCCTTTCTCAAGCCTGTTCTGCAAGCTTCTGGTTTCACCTGACCTCTCCTCCTTCCTGGAGGACAACACTGGTGCCCACTGGGCTCAAAATCTGCTGTTTATCAGTCAGGTCTTTTGGGAATAAGACGTACATCATCATTTGATACAACTTTAGACGCTGCTTATGTGAGAAGCAGAGGGGAAAATTAATTAAGGAGAAAGATGTAAAATAAAGCTAAGCAGAAAGAAGTATCCCTGAGGTGAAAAATATCCCTGAAGTATCCCACAGTCAAACACAAGGCAGAGCTTGTGGAATCTTATAGAAGAGGGGAGGAGGGATTCGAGGAGCCAGGGGTCAAGGACACCTCAAGAAAACTTACAGAATTGACTAACTTGGGCCCATAGGGGCTCACAGAGGTGAACCACCAATCAAAGAGCAGGCATGTGATGTACCTAGGCCCCCTACACATATGTAACAGATGTGTAGCTTGGTCCTCTTGTAGGACCTCAAACAACTGGAGCGATGGCTAACTCTGGTTGCCTTTGATCCCCTTTCCCCTGACTGAACTGCCTTATCTAGGCTAAAGAGAAGTCCTGCTACAATTTGATATGCCAAGGTGGATTGATACCTATGGGAGCTGTGGGGAGGCAGAAGACTCTCCTTCTCTGAGGAGAAAGGGAAGGGGGATGGGGAGAGAGGAGGTGAGAGGGAGGGACAGAGAGGAGAGGAGGGAGGGGAAGCTACAATCGAATGTAACATAGATAAATAAATTAATAAAAAACAATGTGTTGCTGGGATTGGGGAATCACGGCTCTCTGGGGTAGACCAGTGCCCTTGCCTCAGATGAGGCTTCCTCAGCTCACCATCCTGTGCACCCTTCCCTTCCCTTTGACTGAGTCTAGCTCACCGTTGTGTCTTCACTGCACATCTGCTCATGCACGCGGTTGCTGCCGAACACTTGTTGGGAATCATCTACTGTTTATGAAGAAGAAAACCATCTTTTGTTACCTGCTTGTTTGTTCACTTTTCTTTTGAGACAGGATCTCAATGTGTACCTCTAGCTGTCCTGAAACTCATTCCTTAGAGAAGGCCAGGCTGCCCTTGAACTCATACAGGTCTGCCTGCCTCTGCCTCCCTTCTCCAGGTAGATTGCTGGAATGAAAGACAAGTGCTGCCACATTGGACAGAAAAAAATATTTTAGAAAGCTAAGCAGGATAATTTTAAAGCCATTATGGAAACTCTCCATGTGCCAGGGCCTACTCATGGGCCCCCTTGAACTCCATGCTCCTAGTTGAACTCCATGCTGCTAGTGATGAATTGACTGAATTGACAAAGACAAACTTGAATTCATACTTCAGGGCCCAGCACAATATGATACTCTTGTATCAAACTTTGGGTGATTGTCCAAGCACAGTCCCACTTCTGCTGCTCTGCGAATATCCTGAAGTATGTAATGACCAGTAGTACCTTCTGCCTCTCCCTGCCTGCAGCATAAGCAGCTCCTAATGGGATGGTGCCTTTCAACTTCAGAGCCCTGGTGCCTGTCACACAGTGGGAAATAGGTAAGTGCTTCCCCCATATGTTTAAGTCATCTTCTCCCCTCCTCTTTTCTCACCCTTTTATTTTGCCTGAATTTCTACTAATTGACCCAGAATATTTCCTTTATCTAAATTGTAGCCCACTGGGATAATGACACCCACCACCAAGCCTCTTTGGGTTTAGAGAGATAAGATAAGAATATTAAACAGGCTGCCTGCGGATGCACTGAACCCTTGGTAGAGGCACACACATGCTAACATTTGTATGGTTTTGTAAATTGGATGCTCATAAGTTTTTTTTTTTCTTTCTTGACCCAGAAACAGAATCCCAGACTCGACTGTCCTGAAGCAATTTACTTAATGAATGCGTCGACACTCCTTCCCTCGCTGTGAAAGCCAGGGATTGAAAGAGTCTCTCTGTTGTCTCTTTCAGGGGAGGGTGCTCCTGAGGATCAGACCTAGTGTGAGGGGCAGGTAAAGTTGTGTGGGGAAACAGACTTAATCATCAAGGCCCACCCACCCTGTAGACCTGAGGCAGCAAAGCTCTTCAAAGAGCTATTTTGGTTAGGACTCCTGCCTGCCAGCTGTGACTCCAGCCTTGGTGACAAGAGCTGAGGGATAAACTGTCCTCAATAGAAGCCAACACAAGAAATGTAGTGAGGGACTGAGCAGAGCACCAACAGCCAATCATTTCTTGTGCTAACCACATCTCTTCTTTCTCTATTTGATATCATCTAACAGCAAATAAATCAAACCTATTATGAATTTAAATCTTGATGGTTTTCCCCATCCAATAGTATTTGCAACAATATAAGAAACATGTTCTTTCTTGGTATGAGTATTCTGGGACTAATCACACAAAACATACCAAGGAGATATGAAGGCACTGTATGTCTTCACAGTGTAGATTATTATTTTAGTGATTCAGTTTTGTGGAACTTTTTTCAAGCTAGGAGTTCTTTTTTTTTTGGTTTTTCAAGACAGGGTTTCTCTGTATAGCCCGGGCTGTCCTGAACTCACTCTGTAGACCAGGCTGGCCTCGAACTCAGAAATCCACCTGCCTCTGCCTCCCAAGTGCTGGGATTAAAGGCATGCGCCACCACCGCCCAGCTCAAGCTAGGAGTTCTAACATATAAACACAGGCAGAAAATATCTAATTGGAAAGCATGAGTCTATGGTAAAAGCAGTGGAATGATTATTGTCATGAGGTTTTTGTTTTGTTTTGTTTTTAAAGGACTTACCAGTGAGTGTATAAGTAGGCATTGCCAGGTCCATATAGGAAGAAAGACACTGAAAGACTTCTGGTGATAGTTTACTTACAAAGCAATAAGCTACATCCTTTTTTGCTTCTTTTGCTGAAATTTTGTCTTCTTTTTTCTCTTTTTTTTTCAGAACATTGAAAACTGTGAAAAATAGATTAATATAAACACATATTTCTTTCTCTATATGCACACGTTTTCTATCTAATAGAAACTATTATGTAGGAAATTTCAGTTTCACTCAAAAGTTTTGACACTCCAAAGATCCCAGTCATAGAATGGTAGATTGATTCTACTATGTCATGTTCACACTCTGCACAGGGCCTGGTGTGGTGCCACACTGTCATTAATCCCAGCACTCAGAAGCAGAGGCAGGAGGATCTCTGTGAGTTCAAGCCAGTCTGGCCTAAAAAGCAAGTCCAGGACAGCCAGGGCTCTGTTACACAGAGAAATCCCGTCCCAAACAAGCAAACAAACAAACAGTACACAGGTGTGCATGCACATTGCACTTACATGTGATCAAACTGAGCTCACGATATGCACACACATATACAAGGAGATAGGCACATGTCTCTATGTGCTTCTGATGTGGCCTTGTCATTTGATCATTATACTTCATCGTGTCTCCTGTTTTGGTGCCTGCAAGAAACACAGTGCTCACACTATTAGGCTCAGAAAACTGCTTTCAATCCATGGTGCTTTGAATTCTACATGGAGTCATTAAAGAATTAAAATTCCCATGTCCATCCACATTAGGGAGGGAAAAGAAGCAAATCCTGAACTCCAGAGGAAATACGGGGATTTTATATGAAGTCTGTTACTTTCTGCTGACTTCTGTTACTTGCACACGCAGGTTTTCTTCTTATCTCTTCTGTAATCACTCTCTCAGCTCCCCTCCCTTTCCTCCCTGGACTCCATTTGCTGCCAAGCACTGCGTCTTCTAAACTGCCCTGGGATAATAATAAAGTAGCACAGAAGGATGACAAGTGTGGGTTATAGCTGCCCTACAGTGACCTCAGGAAGCAAACATCACATTACCCAAAGCTCTATCACTAGGGAGAAGCTGACTGCAAATAAAGAGCAATCTTTTTTTTTTTTTTCCCCAAAGTGACAAAGGTGTTTTCCTGTGCTTGTGTGAATGTGATTTTAAAACAATAGCTGACTTACAAATGTCATGATTCTTACTTTGTTTCTCTGTTTCGGGAGAAGGGTTCTCCTCAACTATTAGGACTGTGTCTGGCACTTGGAAGCTTCCTAAAGACTTCCTCCAAATGACTTGTCTCAAGAATGTTCACTCAGAAGACAAAGAGACAGGACTAGGTCTGGAAGACTGGAACCATCTTAAGGGAAATTGTCGACCCCCTGGGGAGGCATTAATAGTTTATTGGGTATGGAAGCCGTGGAGCAAAGGAAAGGAAAAGGGCTAGTAACCTTTAACACTAAGAAAAATCACTATTATTGCGACCAGTGTAGCATGAAGCACAAACAGAGTACTCTGGGGGCAACCAAACGTCACATGTAGCCCACCAGAGCAATTAATAAAACGAAAGGCTTGCTCCTTGCAGATGGATATGCGGGAGGATAATGGTGCGGGGCTGAGCTGAGCTGTCATGCATCAGATACTACATCTGTTATGGAAATCAGGGGAAGTGGGGGCCTTTTGTTCATGCGAGAGCCCTCCCAACAGGGATTTGGCTGGAGTAGATTTTCTTGTTATTAAACATGATTTCTAGCTAGTACAGAGCAGATGCTTCTGCAGCATTTGGAACTAATAACCAACCTTCAAATGTATGCCACCCCTTAAAGAGGCCGGGACTGGAGGAGAGACCAATTTTGGCTCAAAGATAATGTGTTCAGTTCAGTTTCTACTTTGCACATGAATGGCAATGATACCAGAGGAGCCAGTGGCTGGGTGGGGGCAGGTGCTGTAACAGTCAAACAATGGTTGTGGTCCTGAAGATCCGAGGGATGTTTCTTCCCTTGGCTTAGAAGCTTTGAGGGTGTCTTTTGGAGAGACAGAGTCCAGTCTACTGTGTGGTAGGCTGCAGTTGAGAGCAAGGGGAGTGTGGAGGGAGACACATGCAAATCCACAAAGACTGTACCCCACCCCAGACCCTTCCTAGGCTCTGACCTCTGTGCCACGACTTGTTGAATAATTCATGAGCCTGTAAGTCACCACCTAATTCCCTAAAGAGAATCTCGTCTTCTTGATAAACCATCACATTAAGCTGCTCAACATCATACCACTGAAAACTCTTTTTTTTAGTAGAAGTAATTTGTCTGGTCAGCACTTTTTAATTTTACAAAAACAAAAAACAAAAAAACAACTCGAGCTAGAATTCTGTTATCTAAATGGCAGGCATTCAAATGGGAATTTTCCCAGTTACAAGTAACTAAAGAGAAGAAACCTGGAATGTAAAATGCCTGAAATTTTCTACAATGCCAAGGTTACAGAGAACAAACAAGTTACCCAGGCCTCTAGGTGCTCTGATTTACCATTCCTGTACAGGCAAGGTGAGGGAAGGGAAGAGAATCGAAAAAACAAACAAACAAACAGTGCTTTATCTCACCATTAATTCCCTTCCAAGTCTCATTCCGAGGTATGCCCTGTGGTTACTGCTTTAACTTCCCCCAGAAACCGGTAGTTCTTCGGGCCTGAAGCCTATGCCACTATGACCCAGTCTGAATCAGGAAGGAGCCCATTAGGTAGTTCCAAAAACCGACACAATATTTACATTGTGTTCTTTTAATTCTGCCTAGGCTTTTAGAGGCTGCATCTGAAATTTGCACACTCAGCTCTGTCACAGCTTGAAACAGTGGTCCTAGCTATGTGTGTTTGAGTTCTTCACCCCAGATCCATCATGCAGGTTTGATGTGTACTGTCCCATCACCAGCTGTTTCCAACTATTGAATTCCCAACTATTATGTGAGGTTTCGTCTATGAAACAAATTCAGCTCAATATATGGATTATAAATGCAGAACACGTTTTGATTGAATGCAATCATGTTGTTTGGCCAACTGATTAAACCAGCGCAAGAGCAACATGCCTATCCATTCATAGCTGAGCCATGCAGAGGAAAACTGTCCTCTGTCACTACATCAGTGACTCTTGCATAAACCAAAACCAGAGTGACAATAGTTCGAGTTAGTAAATTGCATTCAGTTTGACCCTTCTGTTCACATGCCCAAGGAATTGACTGTAAACTCACTATTATGTAGAGAGAGTAGTAGATAAAGGCAGATGCTGATGGGTGGGTAGGTGGGTGATGGGTGGGATTCAGAGGATAGCACAAAGCCAGAAGTAGATGACCCTGAAAGTACTTCCCAATCAGTAACAAAGAGCCACTTAAACAGAAGAAAACAAACAACGTTCTGTCTTGGGCCAAAGGTAAAGAAGGTGCTTCTCTAGCAAGTCTCAGGCTTTTGGTTGAATTCCCAACACTACAATAGTGAAACCAAACAAAAAAGAGCTAACATATTGTTTTATGCCAGTGTTACTTAGAGGAGATCGGGAACACTGAGTGTTGCTCGGCCACAGACACTAGTGGTACCTTGAAAGTGGAAGTGAACTTTCCCCTCAGACCACAATCACAATTCTTGTGGAAACATCCAGGGGAAATGCGCATCTTGAAGCTGGTGCTATCTTTCTGTGGCTGTTAAGTTTTTGCCAAGTTTTTGGCAGGTGTTAAGGGGATAGTGGATATAAAGAATCTTTAAAATGAGATGTGAACTTGAACATCTAAAAATACTGGGGATCCATAAACACTGAGTGGATAAGATTATTTTATTATTATTATTTCGCACAAACTGTGTTGTTAACCCTAATGCCCTGGCCGGTTTCCAGGAAAAAGGATTACAATTTGCCTTGCTAAAAAACCGTTCCCTGCTGCTCTAATTAGATATGACCCCCTCCCTCCCTTTCCAGTCTGTGGAGTTGCCCTGCCCGGCCAGCCAGCTGCTACCCCTCGCTCTAGGAGGGAAAGGCATTACTTCAAACGCCAAGAGACAAAGCAAGAAGACATAGCGAATTGTAAAACAGTACTCGAACTTCAACGACTCAGAGTTAATACTTTAAAGATGAAATATGAAGGTGGAAAAGGAGAGACCACACCCACAGGAAACCAAAAGGAAAGCCAAACTAATTCAGTCAACTCTACTCCTAAACAATTCACCTAATTCTGGAAGGGGGAACAAAAAGTGAAAGCAGCTGAATATTTTTATAAATGCCTATTTATTCAATTTGCTATTTAATATCCATGCGAAGAAAGATCAACACACTGCTAATCGTTTATTGCACGATAGTGAATAACTTGAAGTTCTCTTGTAACATCTTAACTTTATCGCAAGCATTTATTTAACTGAAGGAAAACCACTGAAGACAAGGATGTCGAAAGCAGAAGGGGAAGTGAAGGGAGAAGCCCCACACCACACTTTGCAATCGGATTTGTGAAAGATGAAATATTCATCATGTGTTACTGCGACGGTTTTATGGGCTTGTGCACGAAGGCTATATCCCATATGGTGCTGCTGGGCTGCCATCCCAGAGACTCGCCATAAGGTGAGAGCTGGCTCGATAGAGGCAGCACCCATCTGCATTTGAGTTTTGCCACCCACAGGTCAGATCTCCCAGTCTGGATGTAGCTCAAAAGCTGGACACTCCTCTTTGAGCCCACCAACACTGTCTTTTGCTTTACACTTGTAGCTACTCTTTGAGGACCTGCCCCGGCCCCATTACAAAGAGAAAGCCTATTTGGTATTGCTCCATCTGTAGTTAAACATGTCTAGATTCCTTTCGTCCATAAGAATTTCATAATCTACATACTTCTTACTTGTTTCTTTAGATTCGTTGCCTTCTTCTTCTTTTTTTTTTTTTTTTAAAAAGATATTTATTTTATTTCATATATCTGAATACTTTGTCTACATGTATGTACATGCACTGTGTGCATGTCTGGTGCCTTCAGAGGTGAGAAGAAGGCATTGGATCCCATAGATCTGTCGTTACAGATGGTTGTTAAACCACTACATGGAAACATCTTGCAGACTCTCCCTTTCTTCTTAGTTCACTGTCGTTCTGGAGCATGAGAGTGGCCTTAAATATACTTTCAGGACATTAAGAACTCTGATCTGCTTAAACCAATGGAATTTAAACACAGGACACAACTTCATGCTGTGTTGATGCCTTAGCAGAGGAAGTCCAGTCATGAAGGCCTTGTATTTGGGAAGGCTATCTATCATTAAGTGACAGAAGCTAGCCTTTAATATACAAGGTTAAGAAGAGCTAGTGCTATGGAAAACTGACAGTTTCAACGTGACACCTATCTCATTGTACATTATGGCAACTAATATAAAAATGTGAGAAGTTTTATCAAGGTCAGGCTAAACAACTCTGGCCCCTGGCATGTGTGATGTGTCCTCAGAGAGAGGGCTCTTTAGAATGTTGCACTCCTAGTAAATTAGATCAATAAAAGGCCAAGCCACAAAACAGTGTGAGCTGCTCAAAGACAGCTGGTTGATTATCCCCGTCATCCTACATAAGCAGGAAGGATGTCCCCAAGCAGAAGTCCTATGAAGGAGATCAATGGGTCACATGAAGGACAAATTCAATTATCTGAGTCCATTGGCATCTAACACTACATAGGACCTTTCCAAAACACTGTATTGTTCTTCCTACCAAAAAACTTTTATAAAAGTATCTATTGAAAGCAGAAATAAGTGAAGGAGACTCATAGAAGCAAACAAAACAAAAAACAAACAAACAAACAAACAAAAAAAAAAAACAAATGAGCAATGCAGATCTAAAATAAAGAATAAAAGTCAAGAGGAATGCCTGGGGTTGATACACAAGATTGGCTGTCGAAGCCGACTCTCCACTGCTTACACTCATGTAGTGCAGACTATGTATATGCCCCTCAGTATTTCCTTTAGAAAATACGGTTAGATAAACTCTTAATTAGAAAATAAGGTAGTTAAACTCTATCAATCTAGCCATATGTATAGAGTATGTCAGTAGTGGGCTTGTTCTTAAAATGAATTCAGCTACTTTAAACCATTAGACAGAGCAGGTAAACTTGAAGTTGCTTGCCTGAAAGCTTGCAGAGAAGAATGTTTTTCAGTATTATAACTCTAAGCATATTTTAAAACCCGTGGACAGAATTATATCTGTTTATTTGTGCTACTTAAACTCAAAAGACGCAAAACTTGATCAAATAGACATTCATTAAATTCTAATTAAGTTTTATTCTGAATAAGTTTTTCCCTAATTTTTATCATCAATAATCACAATAACACTTTAAATTCACATTGTATTCTGAAAACTACATTCTTAAAATTTTTGGAAAACAACTATGTCTATATACATGTAGACTAAATGTGTAGTTCCTTTGGAGACCAGAAGTCACCAGCTTTCCTGAAAGTAGAGTTACAAGCCATCCTGGGTGCTAAGAACTGAGTTCAGGTGCTCTAGAAGAACAGAAAACTCTCCTAACCACTGAGCTGTCTTTCCCTCCCCTGAAAACCATTCTTTTTCAAAGACCTAGTAAGTAGAATATTTGTTCAAAGACTATGAAGAGACAAACTACAAATATAAACTAATTTAGTAGAAGAAGTACCCTGAACAAATCATGATTGTATGCAATGAATATGCCTCATCTGGTGATAAAGTTAATTTTATTTTAAGTTCCCAGTGATATTGGTTCATATAGCTTCAAATTATTTCTGGAAATCCCTTAAGTTTAACATCCAAGAATATGTGTTTTGGAGTCAATTCTCACTGTTCCAGTTCCCTCCATAGCTGCAGAACCCTGCTAATGTCAGAGTTCTCCAAGGTGTCTGCTAAAGCATGTTGTTTAGCTGGCTCCATTTGCTATGGAAATAAGGAGACACCCCTGTTCCCCAGAGTGTGCCACGTCTGTACATTTATGGAGCCTACAATGACTCTTCATAGTTTCCACTGTGGGTCTCCATGCTTGATCTTCTGCTATAACCCTAGGTGGAACTGCTTAGCTCAACCCCCTAGGGTTTTAATATGTTTTTGATTTTTGCCAAATAATGATGGCATGTACTTAATATGTGGAATGAAAAGTGTATTTTGGAGATTTTCTTCGAAATTAAAGGTCTATTGGTCTATGCAGGAGTAACAAAAAAAAATAATAATACTAAATCTTAGTGGTTAAAAAAAAAGTGAAGATGAATTTGTTTCTTGGTCATGTGCTTACTTTGGATGTCAGTCATGATTCTAGGAGTGTGGAAGAGTATTAAGAAAGAGTTTGTGGGGCTTTTCTCTATAATAGCTTATCATAAATGTAGACAAGTTGCAGTTCATATTGTTGGCTGCAAATAGAAGGACAGATTTTGGGAAATTCATACCGACTCAGTGCTTACTACTGTAAGAAGTACATGCTATTATACAATTCATTGACCAAAGCAAGTCATATGCTCAGCTCTAACTCAAAGAGAGCAGTGATATACCATCCTACCATGTGTCTGGAAGGCAAAATGCTAGAAATATTTAATATAAACTAATTATTATCATATTACCTTAAAGTTTTATTAATGTTGGTATTATTATTTATGAGTATATAAGCTTGAGGAAGAGGTTAGTAAGTGCATGTGAGTACAGGTGCTCAAACAGGCCAGTGTTGGAATGTGGGAGCTGCCTGATATGTGCTGGGAATTGAACTTCCTTAAGAAGAGCAGTATGTGTTCTTCAACACTGAGCCATCTCTCTGTCCCCTATTGTCATACTTTAAAACAATTTTCTGTAAAAATAAAATCTCAGCCTCCAAAGATTCCTCTTAGAAGTTCAAAGTCCATCCCACCTTCCACCCTCTCAAACTTTCAAAACAAACAAAATAATGCAAAACAAAAAAAACCCTTAAAAATTATTATTATTAGCATTGGAGAGATAGTTCACCAGTTAAAGAGCACTGGCTGCTCTTCCAGAGGTCCTGAGTTTAATTCCTGGCAAACACATGGTGGCTCACAACATTCTATAGTGGGATATGAAGCCTCTGTTTATGCAGGAATGCATACAAATAGAACACTCATATACATAAATTAACAGATTTTCTAAAAAGTAATATTATCCATTAATTCCACTCAACTTATGGTAGTGTTTTTTGCTACTGTTTGTTTGTTTGTTTTTGACAGGGTTTTACTTTGTAGTCCTGGCTGCCCTGCAACTCAAAATGTGACCAGGCTGGCCTTGAAACACAGTGCTCTGCCTGCTTCTGCTGCCTATGTTCTGAGATTGAGAACATGCACCACTATACCCAGCACAACTTGTGGGTTTTTTTGTTTTGTTTTGTTTCGCTTTTGTTTTTGTTTTTAGTGTTTCAGAAGAATGAGTAGTATTTGATACCATAGCAACTTAGGAAAACAGGAAAGAGGTAGATTCTGGACTGGGCCTCCAAGCAAAGGATTTAGACAAAGACTGAATGAAAGGGTCTGGAGAGATGACCCAGCAATGAAGAACAATGGCTGTTCTTCTACAGGACATGGCTTCAGTATTCAGTATGATGGCAGCTCACAGCCACCTATAACACTAGTCCTGGGAATCTGATGCTCTCTTCTAGCCTCTGAGGGCACCAGGCACACACATGGTACATGGCCATATATGCAGGTAAAACACCCATACACATAAAATAAAAATTAGGAAGTCGAATGAGGAGAAAATCTGATAGAAATCACATCCATGGGAACACACAGACAGAAGTGAACGGCAGAAAGTGTGTGTATTGAATAGAGGTACAGTGGTTTGCCTGACCAGCAGGTCAATGCAATCATCTTTAACATAAACTTGAGCAGCAGTTAGGGAGTAGGTCATTGTAGGCCACGATAAAGAATGTGTTCTTTGTGTGATACAAGGGTCATTAAAAGTTTTTCAAGACAGGTTGCTGATTGCAATGTAGGAAGATAAATCTGTTTGTGGACTAGTTGATGGATTTGGAGAGGAAAGACTGATAGAGGGAAACTAATTAGTCCACTATTGCAATCATCAGGCCTACGCAAGAATGATGACAGTAGGGACAGTGGAGGAAACTGCTGGGACAACTTGACTAGGGAAAACTTTTGAAAATTGAGGGGGGGATGAAGAAAATGGGCAAGAGATGCTAAACAGGTCTTGGCCTACTTATTCTTGCTAACACTGACACAACCATCAGCAATCTGTACTGTGTGTGTGTGTGTGTATGAGAGAGAGAGAGAGAGAGAGAGAGAGAGAGAGAGACTGTGTGTCTATGTGTCTGTGTCTGTGAGTTTGTCCATATGTATGTGTCTGTATGTGTGTCTGTGTATTTGTCTGTATGTTTCTCTGTATCTGTGTCTATGTGTGTCTGTGAGTTTGTCCATATGTATGTGTCTGTATGTGTGTCTGTGTATTTGTCTGTATGTTTCTCTGTATCTGTGTCTATGTGTGTCTGTATGTATACCTGTGTGTGTCTATGTGTGTGTGTGTCTGTGTGTTTGTCTATATGTGTCTGTATGTATCTTTGTGTGTGTATGTGTCTCTCTGTGTGAGTCTCTATGTGTATCTGTGTGTTTGTCTGTATGTGTCTGTGTGTATCTCTATGTGTGTGTGTGTCTGTGTATGTATCTATGTGTGTGTGTTTGTCTGTATGTGTCTCTGTGTGTTTGTCTGTATGTGTTTGTGTGTGTCTGTGTGTATGTATATGTGTGCATGTCTGTGTGTGGGTCTATGTGTGTCTATGTGTGTGTGTCTGTGTATATCTATGTGTGTATGTCTCTGTGTGTGTGTGCGTGAGGACGAAAAGGGAGAAAGGGGAAGAGGAGGCTCTTATCTGGCTTACTTCTTCACTCTTAATGCCTCAGAGGTGTCTGTAAACCTCTCTCTGTGTAACTACCAAGGCTCTAGTTACTAGTAAGGCAGACATGCTGTGCAATAGAGTTCTGCTACCATAAGGGGAATCTACTATTTCTAGGGTAAATCACAAATTTGCTTGTTAAGTGCTTTATAGTCGAGTTTGTAACACCCCTTTGAGATTTCAGTGCTTTAAAAAAATCTTCTTGTGTTTCTCCAAATTACCATCAAAAGAAACTGGATTTGCCTTTGATTGACTCAGGATGGTGGATACCTACCGTGCTTATACAGATCACACCTCAAAATTTTCTTCAAAATTTGTTGGTCAACTGAATCCAAGTCTAGGCTTCCAGTTTATCATCAATTTTTATCTGTGAATGAATTTGCAAAAGCACACTCTCAGTACTTGCAAATGTTTCATTCTGAGTCACTTAAGTCTTTGCTCAGGGTTTTCTCTGAGTGACAGAGCAGTCCATAGCCACCTGTGGTTCCCCACACCCACACCCCAACCCCAGTGATTAAGGATTAAGGAATGGCAGTGGTCTGTCCCTTCTGTCTTCCCTCATCTTTGGCTGGCACCTTTGCTAAAACAGTACCGTTCTCACAGAGGTCACATTCATGTTTTACTTCCGTTCCTCCTCTCTTTTTTCAAGACCAGCCTACAATCTGTTGCTGACACTATACAAGACATGTCGACATTTGCGTTTTACAGTCTGAGGTTTGTGTAATACAGCCTGCCACTTCCCATCAGAGATGGAGAGGTCATCATGCTCTCCTAAACATCCTGCTTTTTAGCTTGTTTAAAGTGACCATGGCATGTGTGTAAGAAAGTAGAATGTCTTCAGAGGAATGGTGTGTCACGGCATCATCACTGTCTCCAGGAGTGGTAGCACAGTCTTGTAATCAGCCACTAAAGCAGGATGGTTGTGAGTTCAAGTATCAGTATCATGCCTGGCTACAGTAATTTCAAGTCCAACTTGAAATTACAATGTCTCAAACTAAAAATGGAAAAAGAGGGCCAGGGCTAGAGCTGACAGCACTTGCCTAGCACACATGAGACCCTGGGTTCAATTAAAAAAGAATTCAACAGTTTTGTTTGAAATTACATGGTTCAGTACATTTTTTGATTCTCAATGTTAAATATGCAAGCCTCAGCCACAAGCTGAATTAAAATATACCAAGGATGGTATTATTCCATTGTGAGAATACTTATCATAGCATTATGCAGGATAAATAAATTATTATTGTCTAGGGTTTTGGGTTACAGTTGACCTGGCTCCAGAGTCTGCTTTCTGAACTATCAATTTATGAGTTCATTTGCCTATAGGTGTCAAAGCACGATGCAATTTTAATAAAACAGGGTTGGATAGCCATAATAATAGATGGTTGGACCACTGAAGTAGAAAATAGGCTGAAGGAAGGCAGCCATATCTATGGAGATTTGGCATATAGTGGTAAGGGAAAGGAAAATAGTTCTATAAATAGGATTTGGAAAATCTAATACATTTACAGTAAAAAAAAAAATTTGCGATATCAAACAATGTATAGAGATAATTTCTGAACGATTATAAAAGTTCAGTACAAGCCCGCCTTGGTTGTGGGACCTTTAATATAAGCTACTCAGAAGGCAAAAGCAAGAGGGCCACAAGTTCAAGGCCTCTCTGTGCTAGAGTTCAAGAGCAGCCTGGGCAACTTAGACTGTCACTCAAAATAAAGAGAGAAAACAAATCCTCAAAGCCCTGGGTTTAATCCTCAGCATTGAAAAGCAGGGGAGGGAGAGGAGGCCAAATGTAAAAGGAATTAAGATTCCAAAAAGCAGTAGGACTAGTGGAGTTATATGAGTAGGATTTCACATTTATATTTTTGTATGTTATTAGTCCAATATGAAGAATAAAGTTGAGGGTTGGGGAACTGCTCAGTCAGTTCAGCACTTGTCATAGGCAGGAGGACTTACATTCGGATCCCAGGAAGCTTCATTACATTGAGCAGAGTAGCACATTTCTGTAATCCCTGGGCTCCTATAGTGAGACAAGAAGTGGAGATAAGAGAATTCCCAGAAACTCCCAGACTAGTGAGCCTGGAATCTAGAAAATGAACACAGAGACCCAACCTGAAAAAACTGAAAAGTGAAGACAATTCAAGGCTGCCCTCAAAGCTACATATGATCACTGCAGGTTTTGTTTAACCTAGTCTTCCTTTACCCCTTACACACACACACACACACACACACACACACACACACACCCTTACAGACACACATACACACACCAACACACATATGCACACACACACACATATATACACACCAACACATACACACACACACACACACACACACACACACAGACAGTGCATACCCACATACATACATGCACAAACAGTGAAGTTTGTTTACTAATAGGAAAAACTATCTCTATGAAGTAAAGAATTAATTTCCTGATAAAATGGATATAATTCCTTTTTATAATATGTGGATATATACATGCATGCATATCTCTGTGAGAACTATATATATGCACTTATGCTCATATGAATTGCATGTATGCATACATGTTTTTATATACATGTGTACAAATAGAAAAAAATAAAAATAGATAATTCTCATTGTTAACAAGAATCCAGTTAGAAAAGAGTTTGCAGGTAAATGGGGTACAATTACTTTGCCTTTTTTTCTCTCTTGTCTAGACTATATTTTTATTTTTAAACGTTAAGCAAACACTGTTTTTAAATTAAAGGTATTTTATCATCCCTTCAAATAACGCATACTGTAGTCATCTGACTCTGGTAAAGAAAGGCAACTACAATATTAGTTACTTCCAAAAGTCCTTTCTTTCTTTCATCTTGGGACACCTCCCTCTAATATCTCCACAGAGAGGATACTACACAGCATATGCAGCAGCCCACAGCTGTGCCAGCTTAGATGTCACGGTCTTCACAGATTCTTCAGTCCATGTTACTGTCCTGTCCAAAGGTTCCCTTCCTTCCTAACAGACATCACAGTCCAATCTGTACTCGATGCTTTTACCTTTCCTCATTTAATGCACTTTACTGTTCTGTAGACATCGTGGGAACAGGGACTGTGTCTCTGCTCCAATCTGGGACTTCATCAGTAAACCCGGTTCCTAGAAAGCAGTAGATAAATTGATAAGAAAAATAGTAAATATTGAATAAATGAATGAATAAGTGAATGATGGAATTGCATGTACACATATAAGTGAGGAAATGTTACTGAAGACAGACACCACTAATTGTTTTATATGTATATATATATATACATATTATATATATTATATATATATGTATAATGAGAATATAAACACAAATCCTATTTATATGTGACTGGTAGGAGATTTAACCATAGGTACCCAGAGATGTGAGCAATGAATAAACAGAATCTCCTTACTTTCCTATTCTTTTCCAACAAAAACCACATGGTGTTGTGTGATGGAGGCCAGATTTGTTATTTACAAAGCTGCCTACATTTTTCCAGCTGCGTTTCGGGTCAGGACTGGCAAGATAATTGGATACCCGGGAGAGTTCTTTCAGTGAGTGTTCTAAACAGAACCTACTGGTGAAAGATGCAGCCCTCAGACCCTGGAAAGGGCTTAATGCAGGGCTGGCCCGAGGGAGGGGAAAATCAATGGCTTCAACCGAGAACGAGACCTGCTTCTTTAGAACTAATGTTGGCAAAGGGGAAACCAACCCTCAGGGCCACTAAGATTGGCACCGTCTCCATCAATTTCCTCTGGCTCTGCTTGGTAGCAGATAACAGCAGGGC
This sequence comes from Mastomys natalensis, assembly GCA_021653895.1. Classification (NCBI taxonomy): domain Eukaryota; kingdom Metazoa; phylum Chordata; class Mammalia; order Rodentia; family Muridae; genus Mastomys; species Mastomys natalensis. The sequence goes on along the minus strand of JAJTUV010000607.1, from coordinate 913,178 downwards.
CTGAGATGAGGAGGGCTTGCCTGAGCCAGAGAGAAGACACCAGGGAGGCCCAGCTGGCTAGTAGACATGATTCTCTCCCACTTGGCTCCCTCACTCAGCCATTGAAAACTCACCGAGCATCTACCAGGCAAGAGCCTGACCCTGGGAACATTAATTATAGTCTTGAATTGAAATTGGAGCTCAAGTCTTGAGCCTTCTCTCCATCAGCCATTGCGTTCTATCACATAATGGGCGAAACACGAATAGATTTTCAAAATTAAGGATCCACCAGTAAGGCCGATGCATCTAAGATAATGAAACATACTCTGGCAACAGGCATGGTGCTCAGTCCACTTGGTTAAAGATGCACAGAAGTTCTCAACCGCAACTTTTTCCAAACCGTCTCTATTCTTTTCAACAAAACAAACATGTTTTTCTATGACAGCAAACCCCAGTCAAAACCAATAGCCACAAAACAATGTTTTGTTTGTTTTTGAGTGGCAGGCAGAGAAATCACCCCAAAAAGGAGCCCCAAAGTTCTAGAGGCAAACACTTTCAACCCCACCCAGGCTAAAGCATCTCTTCAGCAGATAAGCCCATGGTGCGATTTTCTGAAACAGTGATATCAAGTAACACTTTAGCCACTGGTACAGTCTGGCTCTTTGAGGTTTTGTTTCTTTTTATTTAATAGAGGCTTCAGATTCCTGTCTTTTTGGCCTGACTTTAATTATGGCATCAATGTAAAATTACACAGTTGAGAGAGGCTGGTCATCTTATTGTGGTTTCTTTTAGAAGTAAAAACATCTCCACAAGCATGCTTGTCTCGTATCTCTGAGACCCACTTTGCCTCCAGTTTTGAGTGTGCTGAACATGCAGTATTCATTTGGTTTGTAGATCTTAGTATTTACGGGTTGGTATGGTGATTGTAATATATGGTAAATGCAATCTAAAGCTAGAGAGAATTAACTTAGGATTAATTTGACTTGAGGTTCTTAATATTTAAAGATAGGAGAAAACATTAACTTAATACGAGAGGGGAAACTTCTCTGCATTTTTCATTTTCTAGTGTCTAATCGGAATGTAAGGCCTGACTATAAACCAGCATTTTCTCATTTTGCTATTTATAGAGTGAAAATTATTACTATCCGTGCAACTTCAGTACAGTCTGTGCCAGTATCTGTATTGGGCTCTGCTGATTTACTGCAGTTGTTTCCAGAGTGAAACTTGGAGAAAGCCCACCTGGTCTCAGTCCCAGACACACAGACGTCTGCCTCGCTAAAGCTAAGATTTGTGGGGCTGACGTCCTGCCCTTATCCTTGCTGATGACAAGGGAATTTGAGCTCTGCTGGGCTTACAGGGCAGAACTGGAAGAAACAAAACTAAACAATATAAGGCACCCCAGCCATTTCTCCTTCTCTATTAATTGCTCACATTAGCATTTTTTTTTTAAAAGAAGTTCCTTCAAGAAGAAGGTAGAATAATGCAGGCTACAAGGCTACAATGATTGAGGTCTAAAATATTCTGGGTTCAAGTACACATTAGCAGCCTAAACTTGCATAATGTATTTCTCTTTGAGCCTGATGTTTTAAAATTTGAAACCTAGGGGCTGGAGAGATGGCTTAGTGGTTAAGAGCACCGACTGCTCTTCCAGAGGTCCTGAGTTCAATTCCCAGCAACCACATGGTGGCTCACAACCATCTGTAATGGGGTCTGATGCCCTCTTCTGAAGGCATGTGTGTCTGAAGATAACTACAGTGTACTCTATACATAAAATAAATAAATCTTAAAAAAAAAATTAAAAAAAAAAAATTGAAACCTAACTTAAATATTAAAACAATACACAAAAAGTCCTTGGCACACTAGTCAGTGATTTTCATTTTGAATATATTTTGTTTTCATTACATTAAACAATACCAAAAAGTAGAAACATAATGGCTTTTGATAATAAAGAATCAATAAGCCTTTCTCTTTTTTCCTGTGAATGCACTTGATAGCCAATATTTGACATGAAATGAAAGCATCCATAAATATTTTGAAAAATAAAATTGCGGTCAACAATCCAGTTGACTGGCCAAGACTAGTTGAAATGCTTTTCTCAGAATGCATAATCTTGTGATGGCTCCACACAATTAAGAAAAATTGTCATCCATTCATGTAATAAAACTGGCAATGACTGTGTCATCGTGATGCCTAAACGTGCCTCTAAGTTTCTCTGTCAATCTTATAACAGGAGGAGGCAGTTGGCCATCCATGCAGACACCTTCCAACTAGCATTCACTTATTCACACTTGCTAATGTGTATCTGTCAGCAAATAGTTATACTTCATGAGAGAAAGGAACCTTAAAATATATGATTATAAGGAGTATTTCTTTTAAAAAAATCTCTTTGAAGAGAGGTCATCTTCAAGTGCAAATTGTATAACTTGTTTCAAACATATGTATGTTTATTTTTTAGCATGTGATATGGACATATTCATTGAGAGAGACAATATTATTGTTAGAAAATACAGGCTTTTTTATAAGCACTCAACTCCACGGTGCAAATGTAACTGCTATTAACCAATATTAATGGCAACTATGATAGGCAGTATTAATTGTCAACTTGACAGAATCTAGGATGACCCGAGACATGGACCTGCGGGTTTCTCCATGGGGGATTGTCTTGACTGTATTAATATAAGGTGGGAAGATCTGCCTGTTATGTGTGGCATTGTTCCCTGGCTAGGATCCTGGGCTATGTAACTAAAGAAAGGCAGTTGAGCATGCACTCATCTCTGGTCCCTGATTGGCTAGTGGATATAAACTGAAAGCTCCTATTCATAGGAAGGGTTGGAGAGAGAAGAGAATGGGGGAAATGATATGGTTATATTTTAATTAGATTTTTTTTTTAAAAAAAATCACTTAGAAAAAAACAATACATTTCTAAATGTGATGTGAAAGTTTACTACAAATTTCTATTCCTTTTTTATTTATATTATCTCTGATTTAATAATCTACACTTTTATTAATACAGTATTTCTATTTGTACTTTAATAACAATAGTTTCACAATTACATTTTGTTTTGCAAGCAAACGGAAAGGTTTGTATATTTAAACTGTTAAATTCTGACAACCAGTCACTTTATAATATGATGTCTTAATCCAACTTCTCATCTTATTTTAGATTTTAAGGTGTCTATTTAAGTCATGTTTTGAAAGAAATGTACATATATATATTTATTTTATGTTTGCTAATATCTGAGAATTCGATTTTTCTTTCTTTTTACATAAAAGACAAATGAATTGAACCTCATGTCCACTTCAAGGGCTCCACCACTGAGCTCCAGTTCCAGCAGTAGTACTTTTGGTTGTGTTGAGTATCTTATTTTTATTTAGGTGTATGTGTGTGTGAGTCTGTCATGGGTGTGGTGATGCTGACAAAGGCCAGAAGAGGGCGTCAGATCACCTGGAGCTGAAAGTGTTACAGGACCAAAGTAGGTGCTGGGACCTGAGCTCAGGTCCATGTCTCTAGCTCCATGATATGTAATTCTTTTTTTTTTTTCCCCATACAATATATTTTAATCACTTTTCTTCCCAGTGGAGTGTCACTGGATATATCAATTACAGTCCGGTGCAGGCACCATGCCCAGGATTAGTAGGCCAACAGAAAATGAACTTCATGACTTTTCATGGAACTTTTAAATTTAATTTTATTTTGGTTTTGTTTTCTGTTTGTTGTTGCTTGGTTGTTTATTTTGAGGCAGTCTTATGATATACTTCTGGATGGCCTGGAACTCAGCAGGTTGACCATATTGGCCTTGAACTCACAGAAATCTGTCTGCTTCTGCCTTCAGAGCTAAAGATGTGAGCCTCACGTCCACTTTATAATTCCTAACTTAGGATTCTCTCCCTCAGACTCTTGCATGAGTTACTCTGGATCTGTTGCTGTTATGTTTTACTATGCACGCTGAGAGACTTTAAATTTAACTTTATTTTTAAGTAAACTAACTTTTTTGAATCTCTATCTTTCTGTTTTTATTGTTACCTAGAATGTGGAGATTTCAGGCAAAGTGTACCTTCTTTTGTTTTATTTGCTTTCTTTTCTTTTTCTTTTTTTTTTTTTTCATTTTCTTTTCTTTTTAGGGGGCAGTTGGCATACATTTTATAATATATTTTTTCACTCTTAGAAGTTTAATGTAAGCCGGGCCGTGGTGGTGCACGCCTTTAATCCCAGCACTTGGGAGGCAGAGGCAGGCAGATTTCTGAGTTCGAAGCCAGCCTGGTCTACAAAGTGAGTTCCAGGACAGCCAGGGCTATACAGAGGAACCCTGTCTCAGAAAAAAAAAAAAAAAGAAAGAAAGAAGAAGTTTAAATGTAATTACATCATTGCCCTCTTCCTTGTCCTTTTTCTCACCCCTCCCATGCACCCCTACCCTTGTTTCCCCAATTTTACAACCTCTATTTCTTTGACTGTTATTACGTATATACTTAAATATATAAATACAGCTTGCTCAGCTTGCATAATATTACCCGTATATATACAATTTCAGGGCTTTGTAACCTTGTAATTTGGTGTTCTTGGCCTTTTGCATTTTATTTATGTCTGACCAAAGAGAAACTCCCACATATGTGGTGTGTGTGTGTGCATGTGTGTGTGTGCATGGTGGGAGTGTTGGTGTTCAAGTGGGTCATCTCTAATACTGCTGATTCTAGATCCTTCCCCTACCCTTTTTGGTTTCCCTCCACCTTCCCCATCTTGCTGTGTATGTACTTTCATTTAAATCTTCAGTTATTCAATTTCCTGCTAGAAAATATTTACTCATTTTTAAATAATAATTTCGTCTTATTTTTCCAATGTTTTTTTCTCCTCGTTCTATGAAAATGTGTCGGCTTTGTCTTTGGATAAAGGCTCGTTAGCACCTTCATCTGAGGTATTAATCTGACTGCCGTGACTTTCAGTATCTGGGTATTGCTTGCTTCCCCAGTTCGCCTTTCTCTTTAAAGACCTTGTTATCTCAACTTGTCAGTTCTCACAACTGTCAAGGTCATGTGATTCTTTGCTATAGTGCTCAGTTGCCAGGTGTTTACTGAGTTTCCTCCCCCAGGGACGTATGGGATCATCTCCAAGGCAATCTCAACCATTGTATTGCTTTTCTTTATGTTTACTTTGTTTATTTGTTGAAAGAGAAGGCCTCACTACATCCAAGCTGGCTTGGAACTCACTGTCACCTAGGTTGGCAGCAATCCCATGTCCATCTTCTGAGTACCTCCTGTGTTATTGACAGATTCTGTTCTCTCTCTTTCCATAGGCTCTTGTTTTCTCTGTTTTTCCTGGACCCAGGTAAAGGTTGGAACTCCACTGTAGCCTGCTCACTTTTCCACCCTTCTTTCCCATGTACGCTACAGCTTTTTCTGATGGAAACACTGACGGAGAACATCCGTCGTGGAAAGCATCCCTTGATGGGTAGCATGAGCTGCTCACCTCTTCACTATTACAGGCTCTTTGTACTATAGTCATAGAACCATACTAAGTATGAAGTCTTTGTCTACTTTTTTCAGGGGATCTCTTTTTCAAGACAAAAACCTTTTTTGGGATATAGCAAGAATTCTTGTATCACAGGGCTAAGGGTTTAGGTGTTATTCCCTTGGTGACAAACTTCTATTCCCAAAAAAAGCCAAAGGAAATTGAAAAATACCCTAACTTTTAAAAATGCATTTAAGACAACTAATGGATCCAATGTAGCCTAAACGAGCTTATACACTTACATTAGCTTACGGTTAGACAAAAATTATCTAAGTCAGAGCCCATTTGATAAGTATTGAATATTCATGCAGCTCATTGATGGCTGTACTGAAAGAGAGAACAAAGAGGCTAGAAGGCATGCTTTCTATCATTGGAGAGTTTAAAAATCAGAAATTATGCTAACCAGGTATTAAGCCAGGTAGCAAGTGCATAGGTTTCTTTGTTAAAACGGCAATGTCTCCACTGACAACTGTGTGTGAGTCAAACGATTTCTCTGTGTCTCTGTTGTCCTGAGTGCAAAAGTAGAAAAATGAAGAGGAATGCATTTTTCAAATTTGTGTTTGCTTGTTATACAGGTCAAATAGTGAGTTCAAACCAGTTTGCAAAGGCTGTGCCTGGCAAATATTACAGAATGTCACCAATGCTACTGTGAGCCAGAGGAGACCTGAGCTCTATATAGCCAAATGCTAAGACATAGTTTTTGCTATTGTTTAAGTGTTCGGTGTCTTGTTTGTCATTCACAGAGAAGGTTTTAAGAAGTCTCCCGGGCATCTTCAGACTTTCACACTAAGCTGTCCCTACCCACATGGGTGGTACTTTTCCAGACATTCTGCAGATTTTTTTTTTTTTTTAACTAAAGGCATTTTGAGTAATTTGCTGACTTCTTGGAAGCAAAAACTTCAGCATATGAAACCTCACATCATGGTTTATAACCCTGGATGTATCTCAGTCTGGTGAAAAGATGAAGGAAAATGTAGAGAGCATTAAAAAAAACAAAAACAAAAAAACCAAAGCTGATTGAAACATCATGTGTGTAGAACTGGTCCAGTGCTCTCTGGCTACCGAACCGATAGACTAGAATTTACCTCGGCCCTGACACTGAGTGCACACAATAAGAATAAGCCGCACAAACGAAGGGCTCTGCACCACAGAAATGCTTCCACGTCCGTCACCAATCGCAGATCTCAAGTGCGGACTATTCTGACCAACTAGATAGATAACTATCTTTTGCCTAATAATTTGCGAAAATGTCTCACAGGCAGAAAAAAGTGTGTTACTTGCTATTATTAATTTATTATAACAGATACAACCCAGTAACAACCACATAGCTGAGAGGCTTGAAACAGGCTGTAAGGTGTGTGTGTGTTGGGGGGGGGGTGTTTCATTGAGCTTCTCTTGTCTTCTCTAAGGCTCCTATATCCCAGCCCTTAGGTATGTTCACAGACTCAGACCTACTTTAAAGTAGGTTGTCAGGAGGTTTTATGGGGCTTACTTATTTAATATAAGAGGTCACATTAAATCATTGGTGGATGGTGATTCGGTCAGTCTTCTGACAGTAGAAGATGGGCTGAAAGCCATTCCTTCACCAACCAGCTTCTATAAAGTTACTTAATTAACGTAAACTCAGATGTAATTGAAAAAAAAAAACACATTTATTATGAATAAATAACAGAAGCTTTTCTCACCTCAACACTCAAAAGATTCTTTCCTAAATGAAAACTACTTTTAAAAATACTACACCTTTTTAGTGTGTGTGTGTGTGTGTGTGTGTGTGTGTGGTGTGTACATACGGAAGTCAGAGAACAATTTTCAGAAGTTAGTTCTCTCCTTCCACTCTGTGGATCAAATGCAAGTCTTCAGGCTTGGCACATTTACCCACTCACCCCACTCAAAAGTTTCCCAGGGGTTTTAGCTGTTCTGTGTCTGAAGCTGGGGACAGGAACTACAAGCACATTTCCTATTCTGTCCCTGAATAATATAGTGCTCTACTCCTGTGAAAGAGCCGCATCACCACGTGATCTGGCAAACTCTACACATCCTGGGTCCAAGCTTCTGATCTGCTTCCTTGAGTTTAACACAGCTCAGGCTAGCTCCAGGGTGGTTAGGAGTACGATAAAGGCACAGACTATACTTGCCTTAGGCAACACTAGAGCAAGTGAAACCACCGTTTTCCCTTTTATCTCCTTGAGTTGTACAAGCTTTTGTAAAGCTGCTGAAAGAAAAGGACAGAGATGAAAAATGGCCTCTAAAGACTGCTATTGATATTATGTGTATTTTTAATCCATGCTTTCATGTCCGGAGTTTCTAACACTGCCTTTGATCATTTGAAGTTCCAATAAGAAAGTTTTAATAATGTAAGAAAAAAGAAGAGGACAGAGAGACGGCTTGGCTATAAATAGTTGCTCTTGCAGAGGACCCAGATTCAAATCTCAACACTCCCAGTGCTGACAAGTGGCTCACAACTATCTGTAACTCCAATTCCAGGGCAACTGAATCCCTCTTCACGCTCCTCTGGGCACCACATAATAAAAGGTAATTGAAGCTATATTAAAATATGAATTAGTAAAACTACTTCTAAGAGTAATTTGTCTACCAAGCTGCCTACACTAATATTTATACTTGCTTTTCCAAATTAAACTGCCAAGTTTCATGCTCTCCCTCTGTATACAGATTTACAATGTGAGTTTTACCTAAATACTCAGAATTACTAATGAAGAGAATGTTCTAGATCCCAAACAATCTTCAAGGCTAAGACATAGTTATTGTGGTTGTATCTGAAAACATGTCAACAATGTAAACAATCGAGATAATTTACTGAATATCAATTATACAGATTCAAAATTAATATGGACATTCCTTTCTACAGTATGATTTTCCACTGTGAACAATGATCTGGGCTCTCTACAGGGGGCTGAGCTTGTTACCACAACAAATGAACCCTAGGAACAATTCAGTAAGCAACAGTGTGTGTGCTGTTTCTGATATCCTACCCAACATCCAGTGATGCCACTGTGTTGTATAATTTTATAGTTTAATGTGCAATGCCAAGCTGAGAAATATTTTAACAATTCAGGGAGTGAATAATGATCTTCTTCATTGTGACTGCTGTAGGTCGAAGTTCAGTGGCATCTTCAAAAAGAGTTTATCTTTGGTACTGTTTCTTAAGTCTCTAAAACAAAACAAAGCAAAACAGGTAAGACAGCAGCACTGAGCGTGGGCGTCTCCCTGTGTGTTTTCCCTCGAGTAGAAAATACGAATATTGTTCTAAAAGTGAAGAACAGAGAGGACCACACAGGTCAATGAAAGCAACATCAGAGACAAAAATAAAACTAATTGTGTTTGCAGAATTCTTTCTGGCAATGTGTACTTTGAAGAGGAAAGCAGGAACTTTCATGTGTGAGTAGCTACAAGGACAATCATGTCTTCAGCCAATAGGCAGATATTAACTCTGCCATGTTTCCTCTCCAGAGCAGTGGAAGAGCAAGTTTTTTGGGTCAGAGTTAACCTATACAGGAAACAATTGTACTTCTGAAGATGAAAGCCTGTCAGAGGTCCTGGGAACCAGCCAAAAACCACTAATGTCTCTGACAGGAAGCAGTGGATAATTTTTTTTAAAATTCAAAGAATAGAGATATAATCTTCAGGTTACTAACTGATCTTTTGAAAAGAAAATGTAATATATACATAAATATATGAAACCTTGAGCATCTTAACATTTAAGAATAAAGAATTTATTCTAGTGGCATTTATTACTTACCTAATTGGAAAGCAAATATGAGTGTCACAATAATACAATTACCTTTAAAGTGATATTTTTAAATAAGATGTGACAAATTTTAAGGGCAAGCTAGAATTGTCTAGAGTACTGAATGTAGGAATAGGAGTCCTATATATTATTTTATGCGACTTTAATATACAGTTTATTAAACGTTACACATAATTTTTAAAAGCTGACCTTACATTTCTGTATTAGATCATGCTTAATGAATGGAATTCACTGTCTTTTGACTGAAAATTTCACAATTAAATGAGCAAAGCTGGTAAAAATTTCCCTGAATTCATTCATTTTGTCACTGTTTCTAAAATTTATTATATCTCAATAATTTAAAAGCACAAATTAATTTATGTTTATAATCTCATTTTATTTTTTCTTCTTCATCACATATTTTTAAATAGACTAATACGGAGTGGCCACTATGGTAGTAAAACCCCTCCAAGCAAACTGATCTTTGCTTTTTATTGTGGATATATAATATATTAATATATTAATGTTATGATATATTTTACATATAATGTTAAAACATTATGTAACTGTAAATCTATTCATAATTTCACTGATTTTTAAAGGCACAGTTCAATGATTCACAAATATTACACAACCATGAGCATGCCTACTTCTAGAACTTTCACATCCTTACAAACAGAAAAAAACTCTAGTACACTTAAGTCTCCATCCCCAGGCAATCACTGGTTTATTTCTTGTAATAGAATTTACTATTCTAGGTACTAATGTAAGAAGATCATATAACACTTGTGTTTTTGCATCTATGATAATTAGTATAGTTGCCTCAAGAGTCACCATATTGTACAATTATCAGAAATACAAATATCACTCAACAATATAAATAGTCAGATAATTGATTGAATATCAGTTATACAGATTCAAATTAATATGGAAATAAATCATGTACACCATAGTATGATTTTTCAGGTGTGAATAATGATCAGGGGTCTCTACAGAGGACTTTGGTTATCACCACCACCAACTGAACACAAGTGTATTATATATTATGTATACATACATAATACATAATACAACATACATACATGGGCTCTACTACTGAGCTACATCCTCAGCCCATGCTACTTTTAAGACCAGGTCTCCCTGTATTGTTCAGGTCGACCTCTATCTTAAGATCTTCATACCTCTATCTGCCAAACTGCTGGAATTATATATATGTGCCACAAAATTCCATTCTAATTCCACCTAGAGTGTCACTCATTATTTTAACGTTGAATAATATCCCCTATAATCTAGTGATGGACTTTTGGATCATTCTCACTTTTGAACTAATTGTTATCACATTTTCTTTCTTCCTTCTTCCCTAGTCATAAAGAAACATTTAATGACTATGAAGAAACATTCTTTTGCTATTTTAATTTTTACCTCCTTAAAGGCTAATAATGTTCAACATAGATTTATATTATATTGTACCTTTGCATATCTCCTTGGGAGAAAAGTCAATTCAAATTTTTACTCAGTATTTTACTGGGTGTCTTTTGCTGCTGTGTTCTACAAGTTGGTATTTAGTATTCAGAATATTAACCCCACATCAGATGCAGGCATTATAAATTCTACCTTATAATTTTATGGGAAATGTATCATGTTTTGAGGACGTTGTCCTTGCAGGTGGTGCTGTTTTGGAAGGTTTGGATATTTTCAGAAATGGGGCCTGGCTGACAAAAGTGTGTCTCCAGCGATGGGATGCCAAAGGATACACCCAGCTCCAGCTCTTGGTTTCGGCTTTGTTCTGTGCTCCCTGACCCCCTGTACTATGGACAGTGTCTGCTTCAGGTACAACCCTCCATGAGCAGAGATGTCCCTCCACATTTTCTACACCATAGTTGACTGAACAACAAGTCAAAATTGACCAGGGCTCCTTTAACTTGCTTCTGTCAGGTTCTGTATCATAGCAACAGAGAAACATCAAATGTATTCTTCCTCACATTATGTAATAATTTGGTTTTGTTTGTTTGTTTTTTTTCTCTCTTTCTCTTGAGAGCATCCTTTCATGCAAGAGACTCTTTAATTTTGCCTAAATCCATTGCCTTTTCTTACAGCTGCACCTTTACTGTCACATCCAAGAAAGTGTGCCAAAGGCTACGCCATAAAAGCGTTTCCCAATGTTTCGTGAGACTTTTACATTTTAAGCCTTGTGTTTAGGCCTTTTTCCTCTCAGTTGATTTTTGTGTATGGTGCCCAGGGGAGGCATACTTTCTTTGTCTCAAATGTGAACATCTGGTTTTCCCAGAACCATCTACATTCACTGTCAAAGACTGGAAAGCGAGGTTTACATGCTCACATGGTCCATGCCACTTATGGATGTAATGGACTCCCTGTCAAGATCCCCTTTCCTCCCTGAATGGTCTTCACACTTCTGTCAAACTCACAGCTCCTATCTGGAAGGCTGCTTTCTACCCTTGTTGCCATCCGGCAGTGTACCGTACCATGCTGCTTTCTTTTCCTTTTAAGAAGATGTTTTTATTCTTGTAAGTTTATGGCCAATTTTGAAATCAGGAAACTAAGATTTCCAACATGGTTCTTGTTCACAACAGGGTTTTATATATTCCAGATCCTTTCCTATGGAATAAAACTTTTAGGGTAGATTTTTAAATTTCTGTGGAGGACACCCTTGAGACTTTGATGGGAAATTTGCTGAATCTGAAGGTTACTTTGGCTAATATACCCATTTAAACAATACTGCCTTCCAATACTTGGCCATAAATGTATTTTTATTTACTTATAGCTCTTAAAATATATTTCTAATTTTTTATATTTCCTAGTGTACTAGCCTCTTACTTCCTCATTTAAACTTATTTCTCAATATTTTATTCTTTGTAGTATTGTTATGAATAAAATTAATTTTTAGGTTGGTGTTAGTAAGTAAAAATTTAACTAATTTTGTTTATTGATTTTTGGATCCTGAAAAATTTTCAGATCCATTTATTAGCTATAACAGGAGGGTATATGTGTGTGTGTGTGCTTGTATGTGTGTGCATGTGTAAGTCTTCAGCCTGCATGATGAACAAATCACTTTATACACTAGTGTATTAAATAATTTATGGGACAATGTCGCTATCATAACTGTGATCATAGAATAAATATTAAGCATTAAATATGTTTCAAGGTATACATTAAAGCCTTCCTATTTAATTCTCAGAGATCAACGCCAAGAATTCCAACCATTTTTCTCACTAAAGGAAACAAGATGGTCTATTATCTTTATTAGCTCCACAAGACTTTAAGTGAGATAAAAAGGACTCTGGATTTTTCTGTCTTTATCTACTGAATTCTTAGATACACAACGGAAGAGTTAAAGATAAGAGTACATTGTCCTGTGAGAACAACCAAGTAATTTCCCTAGCCAAAATATGGAGTTGATAAGAGGCTACTCCTGAATCTAAAAATGTGCCATGCTATGCATCTTAATTGTTTTCCATTCTTTCATTAACTTTTTTTTTCTTGTTTTTTTTTGAGACAAGGTTTCTCTGGATAGCCCAGCCTGTCCTGGAACTCACTTCTGTAAACCAGGCTGGCCTCGAACTCAGAAATCCGCCTGCCTCTGCCTCCCAAGTGCTGGGATTAAAGGCGTGCGCCACCACCGCCCGGCTTCTTTCATTAACTTATTGACCAAATATATATATATATTTGAGTGTTGCTTCCAGTCATTAGACTGGAAGAACTATAGATGCCAATATAAGATCAAGGATGTGCTATTCTAAGGAGGGCACAGAGTACAATGGGAGTGTCTAATTGGCAAAGAGACATTGTTAAATGCTTGGGAAGAGTTTTCTTTTTCATGATGCCAAACATAGTAGGAGCAAAATGTAGTCAAAATGCTTGTAGCAAGCTCGGAATGTAGCTATTATTATAATGACCTCTGAGTAGAAAGAATCAAATCTCAGGTGTATCTACCCATGATACAAATAAATGAGCCTGGCTCTGACCCTGTGAATCTGTGATTTGTATAATCCAGTGTGCATCCATGATACCAGGTAGTCTATGAATCCCTCATTTACTTTGGTGAGTTGTGTATGCACACCTGTCTTCCCAACTAGAGTTTTACTACAGACTGTGAACTGAATTGTATGTAGACCATGCAACACAGAGACTTAATTATATAACATCAGTCTGAAAATTGACTAAGCGATGAAAATATATTGGCTAGCTGACAATAATCTATTCTGTGTTGTTCATTTTCCAAAAGTGTATTTTTAGAGAGAAATGATTTGGGAGAACTTTTATTGAAAGTGTGAACTGATGCTGTTTCTTCCAGCCACCTCTTGAATAGTTGAAGTACTTATTTCAAATTTGTTCTCTGGAACACAGGCTGAATAGTCATTTTTCCTATTCTTTAAAAATGACCTTCATGGCCTATAGGTATTTGATTGTCCCTTTGTTTGTTTGCTGGGAAAATCAAAGGCAAATTTATGGTCTAAAACAATCAGGACTCTGAGTGACTGACTCTGGTTCCATTTCTTTTCTTTATATATTTATTTCATTATCTTGTTTGTTATGAATTATCTTTAATCCTTCTTGGCATATGGCAATGTATAAATGAATAAATAATACCTTCAGAGAGCTCATGAGAGAATTCAGATCTGTTCTTTGAACCAAAATTCCATAAATTGGATTCAGTTAGTTTATTTTTAGGACTGAAATTGCACAAATCTGATTCCTTTATGACCCTAATTTCAATTTTTAACCTTATTGTCTAGAAAGCTAAGGGAAGTCATCCAAGAGGAAATAAGATAGCAAAAGACAGAAGTGGTGCATGCAACCCAGAGCTACAGATGTACTGTACCTGGATGAGCACGAGAGCTATGTCACTGATGGTGAGGCAGAGGGGTTGTAACATCGTGATGAGGATAGAGCCTGTAAGACCTCTGTCCCAAGAGCAAATGGTTCTGTCATCCAATTCCAGATTCATTGCCAAGTGTCAGAATTGACTGGGTGTGTAAAGGCAATAAAAAATGAACTACATGTGTGGTGTGACAGACAAAAGGGAAATGAGGAAAGGAGACCAAGTTGACATGGTGGCAGAGGGTGAGAGACAGAGAGCAGGACACTCATCACACTTGAATCCCAGGAGACTTTGCTTTCATCTTCCTCTCCTAAGAGAAGTATACAGTCTATCCAACATTGGTCCCCAGCAGATGCCCGCAGAGCAGCTGTGTGTCTGGCCTTTGCATATCCTAAAATTTGACCTGTGTCCCTACCCTTACATAGGCTGGTATGTGTTAAGAGTCCCAAACTGATTCTCTTTCAAATACTCAGGTACTTTTAAATCTTAAATTGGGAGTCACCAATTTTTACAAATCATCCATCTATTACTGGAGATGCGTGACTCAGTCTAAGCCAACTACAAACAGGACTTCCATAAGAAACCTAGAGGAAAGACAAGCTGTTAAAGCAGATGCTAGATTTTAGTGGGCTCAGCACAGCATGACAGTTTGAAACGACAGTATTCTCTTGACAAAGACATTCTTTCAGAACCACCCAAGGCAGCAGATAGTCCCAGTTTTAAAGAGCACTTGAGTTTTGTGCAAATATTTCCTCTGGACTAATTTCTCTGTGTAATTTTGTACACTGACATAGACATCTGAAACAAAGAAAAAGTCAGGAGATTGGAGAGATGGCTCTGAGGTAAAAAGGACATACTGCTCCCTCAGAGGACTGGAGCTCAGTTCCCAGCACCCACGTTACAAGGTCACAAAAGCCTGTAACTCCAGTTCAGCACTCAATGTTCATATACCCACACATAGACAACATCACACACACACACACACACACAACAACACACCTGCCTATTTTAAAAGGCGAAGGTTTTCTTTAGTGGCTTTTGTATTAACATGTGTACAAGCCATCATCCTTATCTCATGGAAGACTCAGCAGATTCTTCAACAAGCTCATACAGAGCCATTCTTAAAGAGAGAGTATCAGTTACTAGTTTCCACCAAACCAAGTTACTTCCAAGGCAAAAGGAGATAGAAGGGAAACGTGCATAAATCAACTGAGGAAACCCTCTGCTTCATCCACCCATCCAATCATTCATTCATTCATTCATTCATTCATCACCCAGTAAGCTGTCATCCAGTGAGCATGAGAGAGATGGTAATGTCATAAGCAAGAATACAGCTGAGTGACAGAGTCTTCCACCTCCAGTCTGTCTGGCTCCGTCAGCGTATACTGGGATGTAATTTGGGCACAACTTGAATAAGTTTAGGAACGTTTTAAATCCCTTGTAAGTTGCCATGCAAATAGTTCTTAAAGATATACTACGTTTTTACTTGTCTGATTTATTCTTTTATTTTGTTCATCACAAAGGACTGGACCAGAAGTGTTCGGAGTCTTTTCTTTTCCATAGAAAGCTGTCTCAAACATCCACACGACTCGATGCGTAATGTAATCCATCCATAGAAAGCGTCTCAACACCCACACGACTCGATGCTGTAATGTAATCCAGTGGTTCTTACTTATATAGCACACACTAAATTGCACAAACATGCTTTGCATAAAGAACGCCTGCACATTTCAGGGTAAAGGATATTTTGCTTATTATGCAGTTATGCATTGGCTAAGCATCAGAGGCAGACACTGACCCTGGTGCTGGCTATAACTACCTTCATTTGTTTTACAGTTTTGGGGGCCTTTTTTTTTTTTTTTTTTTTTACATCACACAAATTTTGGAAGATTTCACAAAGAAGTTCGGACTTAGAAATTACAGTTCTTAAGAATTTTAAACCATCTTTTATTGTGAAAACATCTTGAATTTTTAACTTTGTAAAAGGGAATCTATGCATTTTGTTTAGCCTCAGCAGTACCCAAGGCTCCATGAGAATGTTATCAGAGAAGTGGAATATGGAGAATTATACACAGTAACAGAAGCAGTTATGCTGGGCTGAAAGAACAAGACCATCAGACTATGAGAGAAAAGCAGACAGGACTAAAAATGATAGACAAGCTAGCCAGAAAAAAAAAAAAAAAAACAACCCTCATTACTGTGTAATTATCTGTTAGCGAAGAATGTGGTGCAGTGCTTGTGGTTTCAGGTAGGCTTGTTTGAGGCATGTTTGCCTGCAGGGCTGGATCAGACCATAGGTGGGAATGTGAAGACAAAGAAAATTAATCCATTCTGTGAAGGCTTCCGCATCCTAAAAGTTTCCAGTTGGATTGCCTAATTGGCAGCTACAGAAGCTACACACACTTGTGAAGAGGGAAGAAAACAAAGGAAAACTGTCCCCATGCTACGTCCCCCCAAGGACAATGAGGGATGTTCCCAGCGTGGGGTATGGCCACCGAGGCCTAGAGGGACCTTACTTTGAGCGGTTTCATCGGCTCTTTTTGGGCGGATTCCACCACTGCCCTCAGGGCCCTAACTGGTTTTCAGGCCTTCACGTTGGCAAGGTTTCCTTTAAAGCCACTTTTATTTCAGCTACATTTTCTATGAGATTTTCTTACTTATTCACTAAGGAAAAATGTTGAGCATACTCCCTCACAGTTGAATAATGACAGCTGATCAATAAAGCTAAGTGCCGGGAGTCACCTTGAATAGCAAGTATTACTTCATTGTCTTACCACAAATTCATGTAAATTACAAGAAGGCAGGAATGGAGCTACTCTTCATACTTAAAATATCTCCATTTTCCCCAGCTGTCTCACTATGAGGTTGATTCTGGAACCTTCCAGTCTCCTTTTATGTGAGAGACCTGATTCTGTTGTCAGACCAGCTGTTAGTAAGTCCCTTTGAGGAGCTTATGGAATATAAGATCCCTTCAGAAATTATTTCCTCACCCACAACTCCACCCCAAGACTTACTATAGTTTAAAACATAACTGTTTGCTTTTTCATGGATTCACTTGAGGCCATATGAAAGCATTCTAGGCTTTTTCTTATCTTTCCCATATAATTAATTGCATTCATATTTCATTTTTTAATTGTTCAAATCTCTCATCCCTCAATCTTGTGTTTAACTATAATGTGTTCTTAACCAAGTTTCCATCTCTTAACTTTGGATGAACAGAGCCATGCTGTCACCTCCCTTTATACTTAAGTGGGCTGATACTGGAAGGGAGAATAGAAAGAGTATTCTTAATATTGTACATATATATGTATCTATAGAACATGTGTATATATCATATATTTATATATTTATATGTATATAAATATATATTTTCATATGTATATAATTTCATGTATATGTGTATATGTGTGTAAATACACACACATATATATATACTTTATATATTATGGCATGCCTCATAGAGCCAAGTAGCAGAAACATTTAACCAAATTGGATGGACAATGAGAAAATATTTGGACTAGTCAGATTAAAGTTGAAATTTGAACTATCAGTATGAGCTTGTCATGTACCCTAGACCAACCACAGGAAGACCAAATAGCATTAACAGCAGAGGAGACAGCATATGTAGATGTCAGAGACAAGAAGACAATGAGACAGGGCCCTGCTTTGTCTCTATGTTAAGTTTCATCCAAGCCAAGAAACGTAGAATATAGATTAAAACTTTATTATTTTATTAAGAGAGGAAAGAAATCTATACTGTGGCTGTAATAGTATATAAAGAATTTCATTTTCCTGAATAATAGTCTATAACTTTAGGAAACCAATTATGATCCACTTGGAAGCTATTTAGAAAGAGCAGTGGATCCATGACTCATGAGACTCATGGGCTTAAAGAGTTTCAAGAACCTTCTGTGGCTGGAGCAGAGACTATAACGAAGAGGAAGCTAGACGGAAAGAAAACTGTGGTAGAGGAGGCTTTGCTAAGGAGCAGGGGCAGCTGGTCCTTACAGACCCCGACTGGTTTCACCACGACTGTAACGGTTACGGGAAGTCACAGTTGCAGGTCAATTTCTGTTGTTATACTAAGATAGGTAGTAGATTTCATGCAATCTATTCCTTCTCCAATTATTTCAACCACTCTCCATGAAACAGCAATTAAAAAAAAATTAACCCAGTAATATATTTTCATTCTCATTTTATGAGAAGAAATCCTTATTGATAACTCTAGTTAGTACATTTTCCTTGGGAAAAAAACTGCATGTAAGTTATCACCCAAAAAGATTTTTCTTAGCATTTGTATTTGACAGGATTATGTAGAAGAACAGAAGTAACACATACATACATTATAAAGTGGAATTTATTATCGGCTTGCAAGATAGTAGCTTAGTAGTCCAACAGTAGCCATCTCCCTGCTGGAGGGGCAGAGAGTCCAGTAGCTGCCCTGCCCACAGAGCGACATGTCTCAGCACACCCATCCTGCTGCTGGGGCCGGGAACTCCTTGGAGAGCAGCTGGTCTTCAGAGTTTGATCTCAGGAACAGCGATAGACATACACACTTACAGAAGGAAGTGCAGGCAGCCAAACTCTAGACTGTATTCTGGAACTGTCAGTTTGAAAGTGCTGCTGTCTTTGAGGGTAGGAAACGCACCCCTCCCCCAGTTAATCTTCTCTGAAAGTACCTTAATAGACTGGGGCAGAGGTGTGTCTCCTAGGTTGACTCTCCATCTCATCAAGGAAGCAATTAAGACTCCTATTACAGCTTCTAATTGTGGAAGGCACTTAGTAGAGTGAGGAAAAAAATAGAACATCAGGGGTCCATTGTCTGGAAACTCACCGTTTATGGTTTTGTCTGTTGTCTTGAACAAGCTGCGATCTTCACTCTGCCTTTTCCCACAGCCTGCTCTGTCTGGTGATGAAACTGGAGCCACCTCAGGAGACTAAGCAAGGTGTTTCAATTTGCAAATCGAATGCTATTTTCCTTCTACCTCTCCAAGACTTCAGAGAAATGTCAAATGTACCCATACGATGAGAGGGATGACAGTCACGATTTTTTTTCCTTAGATTTCAGGACTCTATGCAGCCACATCCAGACTTTTGTAGCTGCAAGAATGACTCAGTAAATCAGAATGCCTTCTTAAGACTAGAGGTGATCTTTTTTCCCTGGATACCATTTCCTCATTCAATCAGTACTAAAGGAGCTCCCCACTATCTTCATATAAAGTTTCACAGAAGATGGCAAGGTCCTGCCATAAACTGTTGAACAGATCTTGGGATGAGGACTAAGAGTCTGCCATGGACAGGTGGCTTTATTTGAGAAGGAAAGACATTTACATGGGCCTCTATTATGGAATTAAGGGTTTGGCTTGAACATCTGAATTCTTCCTTAAACACAATTCAACTGTCATTCTTATTTTGTTAGGTTCAACAGAGATCATATCGTGTATACCAGTATTCTGCTATCTCCATCAGTATATATTCAGGCTCTCATGTTTGTCACTGAGAAGATGTTTTGTTCTTTTCATTACATGTTATGACCATCAATCCCTTCTAGGTGCCATATATAGTATCAGGAGGATACTAAAACCCTCTCCATGCCTTTGTTTGCTTGGAGTGTGTTCTCACTACGTAGCCCTGACTTTGCTGGAACGTGTTATGTATACTAGGCTATATACTTGAATTCAGAGAGCTCCATCTGCCTCTGCCTCCTGAGCGCAGGGACTAACGGGTTCCCCATCACATTCCCTATTCCCCGATCATCTCCATTGTGTCTCACTGAAAATATGAGCTTTCATTAGAGGCACAAACACATTCCTTTTATCAACAGGATTAGATGACAATTGTCTCTTGTTATCTTCAGGTGCACTCTCTGATATTTAAAATACCTATAGTCACTATAATTCAAGAATATTAATTAAATGGTCACTTTTAGAAACTAAACACTTTGTAAATTTTTAATGGTATTCTGAGCTGCTGACAACATCTCAAGCTATCCAGCTCCACCCCAACTGACAAGTGAACTATTGTTCTGTTCAGCTAGCCTGAGTTGTATACAGTACCCACCCCTAATCACTTATGCCCATGTTGCTTTGCAGACAGACTGTAAAGGTACCTTTGTGCTTGTTTCCAGGTAATATCTGTTGTATTGAGTAATAGTCCCAACGTGCAAAGGTGTTGATACTAGCAATTTTACTACAATATAATAGTTCTATTATCAGTTATTGTTAATAATCTCTTAATGTGCTTAAAGTACACATTTTATTTTTCATATATGGTAAGTCAGGTCTATAGAGAGAATTTGGTGCTCTCTTTGGTTTCTGATGTCCACTTTGGGTCTTATGTGAGGATATCACCTACAGATACACATTCATAGTCTTAAAGAGGAAAAACATATATTAGGCAAGTGGAATTCTTTTCTTATCTTAATTGTTCTGTAATATGGTAAGAATCTTCAAGCTTTAGGGCATGAGTAGAGAACACCAACAGCAGAAGTGCTACAGAGGATTCTGTTTACGTGCTGCCAGCATTACCTGTCATCTACCTTGTGATCTCAGCTATGCTCTCTTCCTCACTCATCAGACTGTTGTCCACAGGACAAAGACAGTGTGCTGGCTATAACTTCCCAGTACTGAACACAGTATCTGAAACACAGGAAGTACTCAGAAAATAATTCCTGGCCACAAAAATCACTGGGTATACAGCAGCAAGAGGCATCATTCAAACAAGTGTTTTTTTTGCCTTTACTTTCCACTCTCAGAAATATTTCACTGCTTTGTCAGTGGAGCCACAGCTAGATGTTAAGAAGCTCAGCAGTTTTATTCCCAGCACATGTGGGCAGGACCTCTTTTATTGCCAAAGTCCTGGAGGATAGCCGTTCACTATTCTGAGGCCTGGATACGTCGATGTCTCTGAGTGTAGTGACCTTGGGCAGGTCCTGGAAATTTTTGAAGATTTTCTTCACCCAGAACAGGAATTATTTCCCCTCCAATGATCTATGCTTCTCAGGAGCAGAGCCAGAAAGTAACTTGCTCTAGGGGAATTTGGAGGGCACCAGTGCCATGTAAGTGAGGGCATATTTGTTAGGAATGGCACATAAAAGATCAGAACATGGAACTTTTGTAAAATAGATGAGTTGGAAGAAAGAAGTCCTAAGCCACACACTATATTCGTGAATAAATATCTGGGCATGAAAGTGGACTACTTAAACTTGTGCACTGTGGGTATTTAAAACTACAGACTCGTGTTTTAAGAAAAAACGGCTTACATATTTTAATAGAATTTAGCTTCTTAATGGAACTAATTAAAAGTAATAAAGGTTAAAATATCCCTGAGGCACTGACTTTTGATATCTCCCTTTCCTATAAAATTTTTGCTCTTCTAAAAAAACTGAGTTAGCCCACAATATGTATCCTACCCTCCCGACTGGCGCTTTCCTGCCTCACTTATCATTTTAGGATGTTGAACCTCTCTCTCTCTCTCTCTCTCTCTCTCTCTCTCTCTCTCTCTCTCTCTTTTTTTTCTCCATGCCCAGGCCAAGTGTCATCCAGGTGTGGTGCTATCTCTAGATGATCAACTGTTCAGCTCTTCAAACATCATACAAGAATGATCATCACATTCTTATGCCACAGTAAGTACGACTGGACATTTCTGAAGATTTCCCTCACACAGAACATGGTCTATTTTCCCTCAGATGCTCTATGCTTCTCAGGAGCAGGGCCAGAAGAATCACCGACTGCAGAAGAATTTGGAGGACACCAGGAGCTATGCACTGAAGGCCATGTGTGTTAAGAATGGCACATGAGAGATCGGTGGGCCAGACCCTGGGGAATTGTGACAGTGTGTGAGAGAGGCCAGTCAGATCTGGAATACTGAGGAATGGCTGGCACACTGTTTTTCTGAGTGGCCTTACTGAAGCAATTTCATGCTCAAAGTCTGCCATGCGAAGGAAACCAGAATTAAGGGGTAAAATATCAATAGGGTATGTTTATCGTAACTGTATTGGTTCTCGTGGACCGCCTGAGTGACTTAAAACAATGCAAATTCATGATTTTATCTTAAGAAAATAAAACAAAACAAAGTTCATGGTTCTTCTGCAAGCTCAGTAGAGAATTTCTTTCCATGACATTTCCACCTTCTAGGAGGCAACTGTGTCTTTTCAAATTCTGTCTTTTCATGGCCTTCCTTTTCTAGCATCAAAGCCCCCAGCATCATGACATTTTCACATCTTTCTCTCTCCTTCCATCTGAGGCTCTGGTGTCACACTGCCACTGGTTGACTCTGACTCGTCCTGCACAACTTTTATAATGAGCTGTGGCTTCATGGAACTCACCGGGATACCCAGGATCTCAAGCTTGTTAACCAGACCCAGAGCCAGGGCTCTTTGCCATAGAAAGCCGCATTCACATCTAACTTCCATCAGATGGTAGCCATGATTTGGAAGCTGTTTTTAGCCAACTACAACTTTGGGCTTGCTTATTTTTATTTATTTATTTGTATGAACAGTTCTTTTCATACTTTTGTATGAACAGTTGTGTCCATAAATATTACTTGCAGAGAAAGAAAAAATAGAAAGAGAATTTATGTGGTTGGGTATTTGAAAAATGGTCAGAAGAGAGGGCAGAACTGTGTCTCTAGAGCTTGAGTTTTTAACAAGTCATCCCCTGACTCTGGTGGACATGGCAGATAAAGGAATCTCCCCCCCCCCGCCCCCAGTGGTGGTTTGTCAGACCTTCTGTCTCTACACCATTCACATAGATGCCTGAAAATTTTCAGAAGGATTTAAAACTGATAATAGTAAAATTACACATTAGAATAGTATTATACAAATCCTATTATAGAATGAAACGAAATGTTTAGTAACATGTTCATATACTGCTGAGTCTCTTTGTGATAGATGCAATAACAGAACATCTAAGACTGAGTGATGTCTAAATGAACAGAAATTTATTTTTCCTGGTTCTTGAGACTTATGGATCTAGAATCAAGGTACCAACATGTGGTAAGACCTTTCTCATTGCATTTCACAAGGGAGAAGCCGAAAGGAATACAGACAAATTTTGTGTTTTCTTGTACCAGGAAAGCATAAGCGAATCTACTCCTGGAAGACATTTTTATACTATTAATATACCCACCAGAGTGGTTCAACCAAACTTCTCACCAAAAGACCCACATCTCACCAGCACCATATCACAATCAAATTTCCAGCATAAACTGTTGGGGACACACTCAGACTACTACAGTTGCTAAATGCTAATGTGCTGTGTATAAGGGACTGAAGTAGAGAAATGGGGCTGAGGTTGGGTAGGTAGCCACACGGCACAAGTCTTTCCTATGTTTCCTTTGCCTGGGGGATTTCCAGGCCTTATAAACTTCTGGGGGAACGACAAGGAGTACCTCAGATCCAGAGTGCTAGAGAGAATTAGATCAGGAACTGACAATCCTGAAAGCATCCTTCCTTTAATAGTTGAGGTCATTCATTAACTCATCACCTTACAGCCTACTGTAGCAGGTTTCAGAGAATACTGATGAATCAACCACAGTCTCCCGCTAAGTGTTAAGCATTTCAAATGGCCCTAGAGCAAGTGCTGTCTAGGAGGGAGAGGACTCATCCATCTGCAAAATGAGAAAATTGCTATCATAAGCTGACCCAAAAAAGTCCAACTAGTTTTTGATTTCACGTAACTTTAAAACATAATAAAAGTCATATTGGCTAATTGCTTGTGTCAAAAGACTATGTGTGAAGAAAGATGAATTAATAATGGTTATACATTAACTCTTGGACACCAAATGAGTAGAGATTAGGACCAAGCAAATTGCATATTAGAAAGTCAAGAACAATGAAAGAAATGTACAGTAGTCAGGAAGTACACGAGTGTCTTAAGAGGAGAAAACCCTCACCACACCATCCTGATGGTAGCGTAGCAGTTAGCATCTCAATCTACTGATGGCAATTACTTAAATTGCCCTGATCCCTGGCAGTTCAGGAGAAGTCATTATATTATTTGAACTCACTGCAGTTTTCTATTTCCTTCCCTATTCTCTGAGACTGTGTCAAACTCCATGTAGGGTGTAGCACACTCTCAGCTACTCTTCAACATTTAAAATAGCAATAATAACAATTTATTGAGAACTTGCCTTCGGAAAAATAAAAGTGAACAAGGAAGCTTGCTCCTCTAACTGGATTCCTCAACATTAGGAACATGCAATAGACATAATGTGCCGATGTATCTGATTGCTCCTAACACCATGCATCTTACCCACAAACAATCAGATACAGAGCAGAAGAATCCAGGCAGTTAATGTCAAGTATCTTTCTGTTCTTTTTTTTTTTTTTTTAAATTTCAATACTGGTATCCACAGCATTCAGTTTGGGATGGATTCTAGAACTATTGGCATGGGACTGCTAGGTCCCTGTACAGTTCCAGAAGCACTGTACAGGGTGTGGTAGCCATGAGTGAAAGCCATGAATGGGGTTCCTTTCATTTTACCATCACTCAAGAAGCAGGGGGAAAGATAGAGGAAAGAGAGGCCATAGGCCAGGAGACTGGCAGGTGTCTGAAAATAGTGTGTATCAGAGGAAGGTTTGGGGAGCCTAAAGAGCTTGGGAGGACAGGGGCAAGCAGCCACACCCAGTGGCTCACATAACTCAATGGCTGTGATGGTCCTCTTCTTTCCATGCCTCAAAAGTACACCATACTCACTGATTATTGTCGGTGACCAGATGATACTGTGGCAGAACACCATTCTTCACTGCTTGCCTGAGTTCTGTTGCTGGATTTCTCAAATGACCCTGTAGATGACAAGTCACCATGCCCAAACTAGATACCACTTACCACACATGCGTGTGTTGGAGAATGAGTGAATGGTGTGAACTTGTTCAAACAATGTGCAACACATCCCCTTCTCACTGTGTATCTACTGTGACGATACTGGGTCATAGATGGATCCAGTTTCTATTCTTACTGGGGGCAGTCTGTTCTTCACTTATGTCCAAATTAGAAGCCACTTGTTAGTATCTCAGTGACCACAAAAACGAGGCACAAAAGAGCCCCTCAAAACAAAATCCAAAATAACATCCCAAAGATGCATTGGCTTTAAAAGGAGTACAAAGTTGTGTGTGTGTGTGGTTCATTCAATTTTGTTTCTGTATTCTGAGTGAGGCATAGAGACGAGAAGGCATTAAAATTCACTATTAGTGAGTCCTTCCCTAAAATTACTTTTAGATGGCCACAAAAATACACACTTCAGCATTAAATAATGAAGCCCCTACTTTCAAACAAATGATGCTTATAATTAATTTATATCATATTAGTGCAGTAGAAATAATTTCAATTTTATAAAAGAATTTGTGAATTTATGCAAATTTTAATTTTGTTTTTGAACTTAGCAACTTAAGAGTATACAGGAGAAAGTTCCCAGGTACAACAAAGCCAACACATTTTATACCAGATGTCTCTGTGGGGTGTGTTCAGGCTTAATTGGAAAAGAAGATTGTCTCCTACTGAACTTCTAGCAAGCTTCTAGTATTTTGTGCGGTATGAATGACACAGTGATGACTGACAACAGGTCATTGTTCTTCTGTCATCTTTAAATGGACTCTAACCATTAATACACATCAAGAGTGTGTATTCCTGCACCCTGAATTACAGCACTGTGAATGTCCTTCTGATTACTCACAGAAACATGTATTTACTAGTAACCCAGCTCATGCCAGAGTGGATCAGCACTTCTCAAACGGCTGTGATCTGCCTGATTGTCCACCCTGACTCCAATTCCATTATGAATTCTGCATGACTGTCAAGCAGACATGAGCATATTAGAAGAGACCCAATACACATCTGGTGAAAGAATGGGAAAATGACCAAAATAAAAACTGCAGGGTTTAAACCAGATTGCTGAAGTCAAAATGACCTCTACTCAAAAGAAGGTAAGCCACCTGGAGAGTTTCAAGAGTCTTTGAGGAGGCCGTTTAAAACGTTCTTTTAATAAACCTAATCCCTTGGTCTATTTTTCAGTATCCACTCAAACCAACCTCTCTGTGAGACTAGAATCTTCGGAGCAACTATTGCTGAAAAGGATTAAGAGAAGTGAGAGAGACACACAACAGTCTTACTCAGAGTTTTAAGACAACCTTTTCGTACTTAAAAAGTTCGTAATTGTGATCACCACTGAATTGCAAGGACTGTTCACACAGTAGTCGGGTTATAGACCCAGGGCAAAAATTCAGGGCGAAAGTGGACCAAGGAGGCCAGTGCTGAAGACTCTTTTCTCTTTTGGCTTCAGCAAATTAAAGCTGCTGAGAACTGACCAGAAGGAACATCATTATCAAGTCAAAGGCGCCAAAGTCAGCAGAAGCAGAGCCTGAACCATTTTCCTCCCCACTCTTTTCTGTAGCAGATTGTTGAGAAACAAGTTTCTTGCAACCTTGACCCAGCAGTGGGCATAGAAGATATCCAGTGCTAGGGTTGGAAAAGTCCTTTTTCCCTTTAGTAATAAATGACAGGAATGAGTTACAAACATATTCAGTATATGTCTGAGCTCCGAAATCTTTCATCCGACTATCCCGTAATACCCATGCTCTTAAGATTGTTCACTCATGTAGGAGCCTCTGGTTTTCTCTGCTTTGTTCTTGAGAATTCTTTCTAAATAACTAACTAAACCACAAAGATTTCTAAAGCCATTTTTTTTTTAAAGCCACAGGATGCAGTTTTTACAGGAAATGTCTTGCCTGTGTCAAATCATAGTTTCAAAGTCTCACTGAATGTATTTAGACATTTATGTGAAACAAGTAGGCATTTTAGCTAAAGACAGAGTCATCCAGCCTGAATGGGACCTATGCCCCTCTCCCCTAGGCTACTCTGTGTGTACTTGACAATTTTCTGTGTTGAGCAACACCCCTACCATAGACAGGATTAGTTTTGTTGTGCCTCCACTAAGCTACAATAGTTGGATCCTGAGCTATCCATGTGCTGTGAACAAGAGCACACTTTGCAAGGGGATATCTGGGTTCCCAAGAGACACAGTAGAAACTAAGGTCACATCAGATTTCCAGGTACTGAAAATCTGGGTCTGTATCATTCATTTCCAGTATAAAAGACTTCCAAAGAATTTTGTTACTTTCTACAAATTAATTATATCCAGTATCATGACTTCTTTTGTATATGTCCAGATCACTCAAGTGTGCCCCATTTTCTTGATTTTTTTAAAAAAGATATTATGTAAATATCTTTTAGATACAGATTCATCTTTTTCCAAGAGACTTTTGGCAAGAATGAAATTC
Organism: Mastomys natalensis; assembly: GCA_021653895.1. Lineage (NCBI taxonomy): Eukaryota > Metazoa > Chordata > Mammalia > Rodentia > Muridae > Mastomys > Mastomys natalensis. The sequence continues at coordinate 885,835 of JAJTUV010000607.1, read as the reverse complement.
TGAACTCTACTAATTCTATAAATCTCAGTTCCCATTCTATAATCATCTCTATGAAACAGCATAGTTGAACAATTAGGCCAAGATGCAGAAAACATCACAGGGAGGCAGACATGGTTACTTTTTTATTTGAAGAAAAAAAAAAACCCATAAGTTTTAATAAATACTGTGGAAACACTGACCAAACAAACATACAAAGTGACTTCAACATTAAAAAAAAAAAAAAAAGCAACAAAAAGTTCTGCTTTATAACAGTTATAACTTATTTTCTTTTTACAATATTTAAATACAGAAAGCACTTGCCAGCGATTTTGTAATACTGCCCAAAGCATAACGCTGTACCAGTTAGAGCATAGTATGTTGGTAAAATGTCTGAGTTTCATGGGAAATGACTGAAATGGCATTTTCTTGCAGAGACAAAACAAAGTGCTTGTAAAGACACAGAACTGGGTGTTGTAATTACCTTACCCTCCCCTTCTGCCACAGTTAGTTTCATGGAGACACAGCTTCAACGCTTCAAAAATGAAGCGTCATCATTGGGGAAAGAAAAAGCTTGTTTTCAACAAGCACCAACTCTAAAAGATCAGAACTGATCTCTTCTCTGAAAGGAACTGCTCCAAAGGAGAAACCTGTAAACTATTTTAAATGCTGATGATTACTCTCGCCATGATCACGTTTTCAACCTGGCCCTGGCTGTGTATGATTTAAGTGAGGTTTAGCAGTCACTTGAGAAACACCCTAGGCTCATACCAGGGCAGACGTTATAGGCTTCTTTTCAATCTGGGGTTTTCTAAAGCATGGGCAAATGGGGGTTTTTGCCAGAACAACATTCCTTTGAAGGAAGTGGCACTAGAAAACAACTCACTATCACCTGCTGCCAGTCTGGGGGCACTATCCCCAGATACGAGGGCTTTTGCTCTGGGTATTTGAAGTATCACTTCCTTCCAGACAGCTCCATTCACCAACTGTGTTCTCGGCTACTACTACTCCTTCATTCAAGGTCTTTCCTGGTGAAATCAGCATCCACCTGCCTGCTCTTTAATCACGCTACCACATCAGACGAAGACATCTTTTATTTGACTTCTCGTTTTTTTTCATCAACGATGGCGAAAAGAAAACCAAAGCCACACATTCTCTTCTACACAGCGCACAAAAAATATTACACTGAACAATTTACCACTTGTTAAGGACAATCACAAGGATGAACAAAACCATCAGACAGGATAAAAAAGCAACACTCTCTTCTAGTTGATCTACGCAATCTCTGTAGTGCTGGCCTACGTACGCATCTTGTAAGGCGCGCGCGGAAGCCTTGCTTTCAAACCATCTTGCTCAGCAGCGACCTTCAGGAAAACCATCTAAGATTTCAAAGCCGCATCAAGTTTTTCCTCTCGAATCCCACCGGGTCCCAGTACAATTTCCATTTTAATGATGAGCTAGGAGGAAATTAGATCGCATCCTCTAGAAAACTAAACGCTAAGGTCACAGTGCGAGTTCTCCAACGAGGACGGTCTACTAATATATATTTTTTGGAAAAGGGGATTAAAACATTGAAAAACTAAATCAAAGTAGAGATCCACGAATAGGTTGTAACAAAACCACAAACACAAAACTGAAAATACTCAAGCACCATTCAGAGCATGGATGTTCTTCTCGGAGGCACTGGCGCCCCCCACTTCTCTAGCGCTCGCCCGTTTGTAGCTCCCTTTGTTTTTTTGGCGTATTTTTCAAGTCACACTTCTTGTCACACAAAACTCTTCAACGCATTCGCTTCTCATCACTCGGTCTACATGCCGAAACTAAGGACAGGATTCCGAAGAGTGGGTATCCTTTCAAGGGCCTCCTAAGCCTGTGTCTATGTGACTTTGGCTGTGCACTTCATTTGACTCCATCTTTTCCTTTTGCTCTTGCTTTTTTTTTTAATTTTTAATTTTAATTTTTTTTTACACCAGATTCCCGTGTCCTCATTATAGATGGCGAAGCCCTCACATCACAGTGCAGCTCTTTGCTTTGTCCTTTCGTAAGTCCGTAGCAACTGCTGAGAGTTCTGGTCTGCTAGGCATGTGTGAAATCCGCTTTGTGGCCCTCTGTGATTTGTTCCGCTTAACGTTTTTATTTGTCTTATTTACACACGCCAAGGTGGCGACGTGAAAAATGTCTCTGACGCTGTTCTCTGACTGTAAAGCAGAGCATTCTATGTAAGTGGCTGCTCCGATCTGCTTGGCCATATTTGCCCCCTGTGAAGTGAAAGAAAGAATTTCCATCAGCAGTGAGACTTTGGAGAGACACTGGAAAGTGTTGAAATACCACAAAACAGTCTTGCATTGGAACACACCTAACATGCCATATGGATTTCCCAAGTGTTGTACAAAATAAAAAACAGATTTTTTTCTGAATAAGCTTCTTTCTTTGTTACTTTCTAAATACTAAAGACCTAGTCTGAAGGCCCTCAATTATATTACTCTCTGGAAACTGTTCCAACTCCCCACTGCTTCCAATATGCTGCTGATTTGCTCCTACAGGAGAATCCAGAGCATCCAGCTCTCACTAGGAGGATACAAAGAAGAGACAGGTAGGTGCGAAGGTGGCAGGTGACCCTCACTGACTCGTTAGCTAGGTAGCGAGTCACCTGCTGTGTAGGTATCATCTGGGAACATTGTGAAGCATGGCCTCTTGCTACTAGAGTAAGTCCCCTGATACGATCCTTCCTGTAGATCTGATCAAGGTGCTTTGGCCCTCAGAGTCCTTGTCAAATGACTCTCAAGCCCAGTCAACAGACTGTACAAAACATAGGGCCAACAGATGTAATTTAACATCCATTGAAATAAATAAAAATCAGCTTCCGAAATTGTATTGAGTTTCTTAATGAGAAATGCAAGATAAAGATGAGCATAATATTTTTTTTCTTTCCTTTTTGGTCACACTGGGGATGGAAGCCTAAGCCTTCCTCATGCTGGGCAAGAACTCCATGACGGAGCTATGTCCCTAACCCTAAAGTAGAATACTTTAAATGATGCATACCACATACATCTTACCTATTTTATCAGGAACCCTCTTTAGACTCTGGTGGTGAGCTTTAGAAGAATAGTTTCCAAAATAGACTTTTCTTTCTTTGAGGGAACATGGGCTACCGTGATGAACATTCAAAAGATGGCATCACAGAGTGGTCTCTTTTCTTAACGACAGCTTGACTGAGGAGTTTATTGGGCAAGAGGACAATAAGCTCTCTTAAAGAGAACTACTCATTTTAATCACATTCTCTCTTAAACACGCTGAACTTTAAAAAACAGTGGTGTAGTAGAAACATCCAAGGGTAGCACATATCAACTATTTGTGAGCCCTAACCCCTGATGACTTACTACAGAATGTCACAACAGTTCATCTTTCAGTTGACTGCTGCCTCACCTCTTGAAAAACTGCTACATCTCATTTATCACAAATAATAATTCTATTTCTTTCATTTGTATTGAAAGGTGACTTTTCAGGGCTTGGAGTGATGGCTCAGTGGTTAAGAGAGCACTGGTTAGTCTTCCAAGTGACTCAGGTTCAATTCCCAGAACCCACATGGCAGCTCACAACTGTCTGTAATTCTAGATCCAGGGGACCCAACACTCTCACACAGATAAACGTTCAGGCAAAACACCAATGTACATAAAAATAAATATATCCTAAGAAAGAAAGGAAGGAGGGAAGGAAGGAAGACAGACGACTTTCCCACAGTGACAACACACATACCTGATCATATGACACAGGAGTCTGTCTGTGATTTGAGAGCTCTACTAATGTGCTGACATCTGTCCGCAGATCAGACTTGCAGCCCACCAACAGCATCTTGGTATTGGGACAAAACTCCTGGATTTCACCTTTCCACTAGGGAGGAGGGAAAGGAAAGTTAACAAAGTACTGACACATAACAATAAAAACAGTTTCTCCCCTGGCAGAATTGAAACTCAACTTTAAGTGAAGAAGCTAGTTTCTGTTTAATTAATCAGTAGATACTAAACTTTAGAGAGTGACCATGCATATTGTTATACTCTGCATGACTCAGTGGTTCCTCCTACAATGAACTTATTTCATATTAACACAAGGTAGCTTCAACAATGTCTTAATTATGGAGGTTTTGGAAATACAAAAGTACCTTAATAATCACCTATCCAAATGGATGAGTACATTCTGGGATATACTGAGTTTCTTGTTACTCAGCCTAGTATGTAGTAAGTGGAAGGCTGGGCATAAGGAATAGGCCACACCAGCAAAAGTGTGCGATCATAGACTCCATCATGACAGACTAGGACATGCTATCATGTGCTGGCCTCCCATGATAGGCCAATATCTGGCCTATGATTACTAAAGCAGAGTGTCTTGCTTCCACACTCAAGTGGCTGAATGGACACAGACCACAGCTTAAGCAGAGAATTAACTACCTCTTGAGCTCCCAGGCCAGTGTCTGGGTTTGTAGTCTATAAGATTTTGAGTTAATTTTTAACTGTCTAGTCTACAATTTAACTATTTCCAGTCCTAACCAGAATCATGAGAACTTTGAGAAGTTTCTGGTGTGGATTCCAGCTGTTCCATTTAAAGCAACAAAACAGCTTTTCATAGTTTTGCTTCTTCTTCTTTTTTTTTTTTTTTTTTTTTTTTGGTTTTTTCGAGACAGGGTTTCTCTGTGTAGTCCTGGCTGTCCTGTAACTCACTCTGTAGACCAGGCTGGCCTCGAACTCAGAAATCCGCCTGCCTCTGCCTCCCAAGTGCTGGGATTAAAGGCGTGCGCCACCACCGTCCGGCGGTTTTGCTTCTTCTAACTTGAGTTCTCCATCATCAGATGAGGAACTAGAGGGTCAAGACTCTTACACACACACACACACACACACACACACACACACACACACACAAGGTCTTTTGTGTTCCAGTAATGTAATGATGATGTAGCTCTGTCTTTTAGGAGTTCACAGAGCAGAAGAGGAAATAAAGGTTTGTAAGTTTAATACTGGGTAAGAGGGACATTCTGAAAGAGTGACACCAAAGGATACTTCCAGAACTCTAGGTGTAGCTGAGCCAATGACATCTAGTTACAAAGTGTTCCACACTGAGTGCCTGATCTGTCCATTGAGCCTTTCCTTTCTTCCTCCCTCCCACAACTATTAAGGAACATCTAGCATGTTCTAAAGAACAGAGTAAGACTTAGGGATTTTTTTTTTTTTTATTTCTAGTCACTTTAAATTCTCTGAAATCAATGGGCTTTAAGACTCAAGACAAAATACAAAAACACAGATGAAGTAAGTTTCCATGAGCCTTAAACCTTACACAAACATAAAACACACACATTGATATCTTCAGGTCCAATGCGACTATTTGTTTGATCTTAGTAGACAAAAATCAAAGTAGAAGAGGAGAAAAGCTTTCGTCATAAATTATGTACAAGCTGACACTACATCAAGTACAAACACGAGTAACTAAGTGCCCCTTTTCTCTCTACACATAGACAGGCGTGTTGTTATGTGGTTCTCAGCTTGTGATGTTGCAGGCCTCCTGCTACTTGTTCACAGCCTTGAAGACAGAAAAGCTGTATTCCTGACAGAATCTGACAAAAAGTCTACCCCGTGTTTTATACATTACTCAGAATGAAAAGGTGTTACAAACTAAAAAGGACCCTTTGATCTATCAAGAGTACAATTTCATCAAACTGCTTGCAATATTTACCAAAAACCAAAGGAGGATTATACCTCAAACCCTAATTTTATAATGACCTACCCAAACAACTAAGTACCATAAAGAAAAATAAACTAATAAAAATACGTAAAATGCAAAATTGACTGAAAGGAGAAACCAAAAGTACACAGCCCAAATGGACCAAGCCTGGACATCTACATGGAGTTTCTCCCTTTCTGCTCTGTCTGCCCTCATGCTGTCAAGGACACAGGGACAACCACTGAGTGACATTCTGTGTTCTTAGCAACATGTGCAGTGCACAGAAAAGAAGGGGTAGTACAGCTAAGTCTCACTCTCAAACCTACAACAACACCACACAAGGGGAGTGATCAAGATGCTGCCCAATCTACCAGTACATATAACCCTCTAGAACTACCATAGAACAAAGCCTGGGTTACTGCAGGTCAAGCAGAATTGCTGTCCCCACTGAATTTTCTGGAACTCATCTATGGCAAGTTCCTATAACTACCCTGGGGGCCAAGTCCTCTGCTGAAAGAGGCTCAGCATCACTCTCTACACACATATACAGTGGCCTTCTTAGGCCTCAACACTTATCTGCAACAGGTACCATTCCTCTATCCATTATCCCTGGTTCCTCTAGCCATAGCTTCTTCTAAGTCCCATCTCAACCTATAGAATCTGACCTACCTTTGCTTCCAGTAACCAGGGCTGTGTGATAACATACATGTTTGGCATAACTGATGCTTTATTAGTATTTGGTATGTATTAGTATACATCTGATCATAATTCACATTGTTGCAAGTGTAGAAACAAGCCCTACTACACATATTCCTCTTATGCTAATTTCACATATGGTTCTATAAATAACTGAACTACAACTCCCTTGTCAAAATAGTTCTTATTATATTAAGGTGAATCACTGAATTGAGACCAATGGCAAACACAAGGAGCAAAGGAATGAAGGGTCAGGTAAGAGCTTACTGCAGCTATTTCCTACATTTTCACTCCATTTCCTACCAAAAAAAAACAAACATGAAAGCTCATAAAAACGTATTTTGTTCATAGCTTTATGAAATCAAGTTTCAAGCACATTAATTATTCCCTTACGGCATCACTGTATGGGAACGTTGATTTGGTGTAGAAGTATCCTTTGCAGTCTTTTCATTAGAAGACTTAAGTTCAGAATCTTTGAATGCTCTAGCCTTTCACCTATCTCTAATCCTGTATCATCGAAAGTGCTGGATGATGTCTTCATTTCTCCCCACTTACCTTTTTTAAGACACTGTCCAGAGTCTCTGGTCTACTGATATCAAAGCAAATGAGCACAGCATCAGAATCTGGGTAAGAGAGTGGACGGACGTTGTCGTAGTAAGGAGAACCTAAGGAAAAAAATACACGCAGGTCTCAGACAGAAATCTGCACTGTCTATGGGGCACTAACTCTACCCTTTGAGATAAATCCCTTCCCTGTTATAATGCAACACCCTGGCTCACCCACACCGGGCCACGCCACACACTCCTTCCTGTAAGGAATTGCAAACACATCCACAAAAGACAGGTTAGTAATATATTCACTTGTACTAGAAGATCAGAGAGCTCCTATGCATGGTAGAGTTTAAGAATTGAGTCAGAAGGATCCTAGATGACCTGGGGAGTATGTGGGACCAGGTGACCTTGAGGACAAACCCATTCACACCACTAAAGGGGAAACAAGCCCAAGTCTTAGGAGTAGGTGCTTCTGATTCCTCAATCCTAAGGGGACTATGGTGACAACCTATGTCCGTGAGATCTCAGCAAACCCAGGTAGCAGGCTGGAATTTAGGAAGAGATGAGTACATATTAACTAGAGGTGTTGTGGTTCTGTTATCGCTGTGGTCAAAGGTTGCAGCCACTGGAAAGGGAGCTGCTTCCTGGGAAAAAGATCCAAACTCAAGATTAGTCCAATGGTTGAATGGGGGAGGGGAGGGGAGTGGGGGAGGGAGGAGGAGAGAGACTATAATGGTGCACAGGAAGCCAGAGCAAAGCACAGGAGTGTCACTCCATTCCTGTTATAATTCTAGATGAGCCATTGACCTTTGAGCTTGCTTACACTTACCCCCAGCCCTGTGTAAGTTCTCTTCCTGCTACACCAAGAATGTCATAAATGTCATGTTGGATCATGTTACCTTTCTACACAGTTATTCTACAGGCATGACAGCAGGACATAATCCAAGGGCCCTGGCCTGAGTTAAACCCAAGGTAGTCTAAAAGTTCAAATCGATGGTCAATCAATGGAACCACAGAACTTTCTGGACTTTTAAGATTTTTTTTTCCTTCCATCTCTTTTTTTTTTTGACACCTTTATGAATTCCAAATGTTGGGAATTCATACAAGGCCAATAATTATCAAATAGACTGACTATAACATTGAAGATAACTTGACGACTACTTTTCAGGAATGATTTCCACCGTACAGCCGTGTCACAGACAACAGGAAAATCATTTACTAGGCAAATGCAAATACACTAAAGATTTTGTTTTTACTTTTGATTTAGTTTTGACATCATTTTGCATTTCTGGCAGAAAAACATAACATGTATTTCCTAAGTCAAAACTTTGGTGGTCTAAGTCAGAGAGAGAGAGAGAGAGAGAGAGAGAGAGAGAGAGAGAGAGAGAGAGAGAGATTTCCTAAGAAATTGTTTTAGTCAGGACCAGTGGAGGGGTAAATAAAGCAGAAGGATTGCAATTTTGAGGCCTACCTGAGCTGGAGAGAGAATGCAGTTTGTGAAACAAGATTGTTTAACTCTGCATATGAGTACACTAGTATTTCCATACCCCTTCTCCACTGAGCAACTGAGTAAGACGGTGTCTCAAAGAAAAAGTACAAAGGCAGCTGACCTTCAAGAGTCTGTTCTCTCTACCTAGAAGTTGTTGTTGTTAGTGTGTGTGTTCTGGGCTCTGGGCATTCACCGCTGCAATCCCTGGCAGCACCGTGTCTACTTCAGTTCCACTTTAGAGACGGTGAGAGTGAGTGTGCCAAGCGAGGAAGATGGGGGATGTTCTAGGAACCAGGAAGTAAAGTGTCAGCAGGGAAGAAAGACTAAGACCCTCTCAGGCAGGACAACGGTACCGACCCACTGGCCTGTGGGAGGCGGGAAGTGAGGTAACAAAGTCTGCATGGAAGGTACTCCCTGAGAGCTAAGGCCTTAGTTGAAATGTATAGAAAAATATGTAATGTGTCTAAAAATGCCAAGCAGTGGCCACCCTCTCAGCCACTTGAAGAAATGAGAGGTGAGAGTAACTCTAAGGCGAACACTTAGAGTTCACCTTAAGTTTTTCTTGAGAGGCACAAGAAAGGGATGGCAAGGGATGGCTTTACCCTCTATGGATACACTGTTATTTTACTTTAGTTCTGCTGCTCTGGCTCTGACTCCCTCCACCGGAACCTTCCTTGTTTGCTGGTCCAAAGTCTAACTGTGGCGCAGCTGCTGCTCTGAGCATTATAATATCTCTTTCCTAAGAGCCTGCCACAAAATCCCAGACTGCACAGAGAAGAAATTCAAAGGAGGACAGAGGAGGCTCTCTTCTGTTCTTCAAAGCTAACTCCAACGACCTGACCCGACCTACACAGTCAGAGGCAGCCTACTGTGTAAAGCCAAACAGGTGTCAGAAAGCTCATGTCTTATGCTCTCCAGTCTAGACCTACAGGACATGACTGGCATCTGGAGGTGCCAGGTTCCTTTAGAACAGGATGCTGCCTGCACAGAGTGGCAGAGCAGAGTATTTACAAGGACAATGAAGACCATCTTTTCCAAAGGTGGCTGAAGAAAGTCAAAGGGGCAAAACTAATTTAATTAAACTTGGGACTGCTGGGAAAATCCAGAGGCTGGGTTGCAACATTCCAGTCACCATGTGGCTGCAGAGAACACCCCGCCCTTTGTGGGCTGCGTCCCCTCCCCCACCCAGTTTAAGGCCACAAAGGGATCTGGCTTTGTGCTCAGCCTTCTGTCAGAGGCTAGAGATTGCTTGCCTACAAAAAAAAAAAAAAAAAAAAAAGAAAGAAAGAAAGAAAGCAGGCAAGCAAGGCAGCTTTTGTGTTCAGTGGCTATATGCAAATAGAAAAATGTACTCTGTTGATTGACTTTAAAAAGAAACAGTTCTCTTCGAGTTAAACAAGATTCTCATGGAGGCCTGTTTCTGCCTTTGTTTTCATTTGGTTTAACAGTTTGGATGAAAATACATATGTAGAGTAACGCTTCATGGGAAATCAGCCTCCCAGCTTGGAGGTAAAGAGGTAACTCTTAGGCGCTTTAACAAGACCTAATTAGGAGCAGCACTTTGATCTGAGCCCAGCCCACCCCCCTGCAGTAAACAATGCAGCTTTTTGATCAACAAGTGCCCAAGGGCACTAATAAAATGGATCCTCAAACTCATAACTGTAATATGACCACCAATGAGAAGAGTAACTTGCCATAGAAGATAATTTATTCATTAAGTTTTGAAAGCTTAAGGTTAAAACTTTTTCCTGGATGAGGAAAAAAAAAAAAAAAAAAAAACCACCCAAAACTATGGTCTCCATTTTTTCTGAGTAAGAAAAGTGAACGATAGAATTAGAAAAGTGTCCTAAAAGGAAAGATCTCACAGTTCATTGGGTAAGAAGGACCTTTTCTTCTGTGTCCTTCTCTACAGTCCCCTGTAACTGCACAAAGGAAGTCGGCAAGCAAAGGGCTGATCGCCACAGGCATGTGTGGGAAGAATCCTAGGAATGCCCTGTCAACTGAGGAGTCCCGGAGACAGAGGAGACTCCAAAGAGTGGAGAGTAAGCCTTCAGAGTAAGAACAAAGCCAGCCCAGGACTCCTGCTGTATTCCACAGCTGGAGAAGTCCCATGGCACCTTGGGAAGGAAGGCTTCCAGAAACATTAATTTCTATAGATTCTAGTTAAAGTTGGAGGTGCTAACTGAACCTGTTTTTATGGTGTGCTAAAACACAGCAGGTCCTCGTGTGTTCAGTCTGTACTTCAGAACCTAAGAATGTACTATAGTTAAAACCCAATAAATTAGGGATGAAGCTTTACTTGTCAAATAAAACTTCCTTAGCATGTAGAATGGGCTTCATGCATATGGACATTTTCAGGGCAGCATCTTCCTTAAAGACACAGCACTGCTCTTGAGACCCTTTTTAAAATAACCTGCCAGACTTTCCATTGGCAAATTGCAGGGAGCTGTATTAGTATAAGGATGTAACTGGACTATATGCAAAACAGGTAGCTCACCCGGTCCATCCCCCACCACTCAGCTGAAAGGCTTTCCCCCGGCCTGGATTAGAATAAGCATGCTGTGGGGGTTCTTCGTTGCTTGAGTTTGGCAAACATCAGAAAAGTTTTGACAGACTTTTGAAATTGCAGGTCTACCCGTCCTTGTCTTCAAGATCATTAATTTGGGCTCAGAGGAAAATTTCCAGCCCAAGGATAGTCACAAAATGCCGCACCTAGAAACTAATTCTTCAAACACATACCTGCCTGCTGAAGTCACCCTGCTGCAGAGATACAAACACACCATATATGTACATGATTAAACATATATGGACCAAGAGCCGTGCCTAAAAGGGAGACCTTTGGACCTTTTGCAAAACCAGCTCAAATGCTGAAACTTTGTCTTTCTGAAGTCTGCAAACTGAAAATCCTCTTCACTGAATCTTTTAAAAGTGTTATACCCTACACTTAAAGTAAGTCGAAAGCTTTTCCTATACGGAATTCCTACCAAGATAAGGAAGTTAGGGATAATGGCTACTTTGGGCAGAAATTATACAGTAAATTTTGTTGTTAAATGTTCATCAAAAGCACACGGGTGGCAAGCAGCATGAGAGGCCACGGCTGGAAGGGAAGCTGTACAAGGGGAGCAGGCTCAGGAATTCCAGTCAAGTCTGGACAAGATCTTGAGACTCTGCTTCAATGTGAGACTCAGTTTTTCCTCAACTACCTGCATCGCAAACATCATGCCCCCAATATGCCATCACCGCCTGGCCCAGCAGGGATATTTCATTTGTATCTTCTACTGAATCAGACTCTTATAGATTATGAAGAGCTCTTATGAAAACACGTGGGCAGTTGTGTGTTTCAGTAAAAACTCAAGTGTTTCTACTTCCGGTACAGATGCACAGGTGGATATAAGTTCAGACGGGTAGAAGTAACACTGCTATTTGGCAACTCTAAATAAAATCTTGGTTGAAGTTCTCAATCTCAGGATGCTTAACAATAATAACATTTTATAGAGAGTGAAACTGTAAGGAACCACAGAGTTTGAAGGGGGAAGATTATATAGATACCTTTTAACAATCCACTTTGTCATTCACCCCAGACTGAAGCTATTAGGTTTCCCACGCTTTGTGAGAGCCTGTTATCTGAGCATGGGGTTCCTCCCGTAGATTCACCTTTCCACATACTACAGCATCAGGCTTGTGTTTCAATACCAACTTGCTCAACACCTGGCCAAACTTTTGAAGCAGCTTGCATCCTATGTCAGAAAAGTCTGAACTTTTGCCAAAAGGGACTCTGTTAATGTTGCCAATATGTAATAAACCAGAAGACATTTCAAGGACATCAAAAAAAAAAAAAAAAAAAAAAAAAAAAAGAATGAGGCCCAGCTGATTCATTTGGCACAGTCCAACCATGCATCACAAACTGAGTGGAGACACTGGGGTCCGTGGTGTACTGTTTCCATGTAAAAGAACTGTATTAATGATGAAACACCTGGATATTTTAGGAACATTAGAATGACCAGTCTGGATATCTTACTCTAATGTACAACTGAGGAAAAACCAAATTGGAGGCAAAATTAGCACTAAACGGGTTTTTAAAAAAAGCAGAAAGAGAAGGAAGAAGAAAGTCTAGGGACTGATGAAGTCTTGCTTCCAGACAAGTTGTTTGTCTATCCCTAGTCCACATTTCAGTGTATGAATGCTCAGTTTACAGCTGGGCCTGATGTCAAAACCCTAGGTTCCAAGGATCATAATGACTGTGTGAAATATCTGGTTCTTTGTAGTTTGCTCTGCTATTCAGATGAAAACCATTTGTAAATTCTTAGCCTACCTCTAAAAAGCTTAGGTCAGAAATCTCAACTTTGAGAATCTGGTTTTTCCCTGATAACCATTACATTTAAGCATGTTTTAAAGTAAAAGGGAAGTTAAGAACTTTGGAAGATCAGAGTCAACTTCTAGGAAAGCTTTGGAATTTGGGGGCATTAATGGACACGAAGACCTGAGCTGGGGACTTGGAGTTGGCATGGGTATTGAACACTTCTTTAGTCTTGTTGCTGTGGGTAAATCCATCCCCACCAAAGCCCATCTTCTGTTTCCGTGTCCCTGTTCACCTATGGAGTATTCATAACAGATGTCCTGGCAAGGATTTCTTGCCCTGTTCAAATACACAGGCATTTCTTCCTAGCTTCATCCTATACTTATTCTGGGCTCCTGAGTTGGTTTCTTACTTTACCCTTGAGAAAGAATGGATATTTTACATTTTCACGACATTTTTATTTGCTTGGTCACCCTATTGGTCACTAGAATGTAAGCACCTTGAGGACCTGCTATTCCTGCTCAGCTCAGTACTGCCCCTCCCCCATCATAGCCCCAGGAGCTTCTGCTGATGTCCTGCCCTAACAATTTACAATCGTATCTTCATGGCCTGTTCCCGGTGTGTTCACTTATATTTTAAATCACAAAAAAGGGACCAGTAATTTCCTTTTAAATGGATTTTCTTGATTAATATGTATATGAGTCTCCAAAACTGTTGATCTATTTCCATTAGGGCACCTGTCACAAAGAATGACTTTCAAGCTTGATTGTTAAAAGCTGAAATATACTAGTGTAGTTAGATTTATATTGATTCTGTAGACTTTGCTCCAAGGAAAGTAGCTAGGTTTTTTTTGTTTGTTTGTTTTTCTTATCTGTTGTTTTATATTAAAATGTAGAAAATATATTTTTTGTAGTTAATGATACTAGAAACAAATACAGCAAATGCTAACTTTAGCATTCAGGACCTGAAAGAGGTTCATAGAATGTTAAGATTCAGAAAAGTTTTCACAGGGCAATACCACAGTTATCAACTGGGAAGCAGCAGTTGAATTGAATATTCAAAGCTAACAATATGCCTTAAATAAAATGTGCATTAACATGCTCCGGTTAAATGCTGGCACGGGTGACTATTACTCCCTAAATCACATATGCAGAAATTACATTGCAATAATCAAGTTCCTAGGAAAAGATATGGTGATCTTTAAATGACTAACTTTCTATTATTAGTAGGCATTTGGCTTTATGTTACAAATTGCTTCTACATTTGGCAAGTATAGCAGATTTTGAAACACAAGCTATTAGAAGCTATTTGGTTTAACTTATCACTTTAAGATATCAAAACTATTCCTTCATACCCTTTCTGTTTCTCAAAACTCATTGAGATAATTTGACTATTTCCCCAGCACATTTCTGCAACTATTAATCAGCTCATTTTATAATAATATAAGAGGAAGACTACCTTTAGAAATCCCTCATTTTAGAAGATTTTCCTGACACTTATGATATTTCATTACTTTTGGAGTATTTTAAGTAGCCATGAGAGTCCAGTGGCACTGTGCCACTGTGGCTGTTGTAATTGGTGAGTGCATGGGGGGGGGGGAATAGAAAGACCGTCTGAACCTAAAGACTTCTTGGTGCTCTACTGGGAAAGTCTCATAGGGAAACACCTTAAGCAACCAGTTAGAAGAAGCCATTAGGGTTCAAGAGTAAGTGCATCATAGGCTGGCAATCACCTAGCCCTGATTCCTAGGCTGTCTGACAGAGGGCCTGCTTACAGTGGATGAAGAAAAAAAGAGAGGAATAGAAAGGAAATATTAACTGCCTGGGCTCCCAGAAGAGAAACGAATGGCTTCCTTTCCTCATATGTTACTTATACTTAACACTTTTTCCCACATTCAAATTGGCAGCTTTTGCTTACACACGATCATATGACTGCTTCAAGGGGATCAGACCACTTAGGAGATGTGGTTCACACAGAAAACCCATATGGAATTGTTTCCAGCGTGTGTGTTCTTTCTCTGCTGGAAGGTCGAACACAACAGCCATGCCACCAAAGGGCACAGGGGATAGTCTTTCTCTACTCAATTTTCCCTATATAAATCTCTCACACACAGTCTTGGGAGAGGATAAAAGATGACATTTAGAGATCTATAAACTTGGATTTTTTCCTTTTCTCCTGAGATAAGCTGGTAACTGTTGGGGAAAATCAAATATATGAAGAGGCATAAAGTATATGCAATTATTTTCATACCTCAACAAAACAATGCCTTTGTGAGCAGAGAAAATGTCAAATAATGGGGGATGGCAGGTGGGGAATCTCTTGGAACTTGTCAGGAAAAGTAAGTGAATAGGAAAGATAGTAAAGTTACCTGGAAGCAGGAACTTCCTGCTGGAGACTTGCTAATCCTGAGTGGCAAGCCACTTTCAGTAGAAACAGCTTATTTCTAGAATTTAAGCAATGCTCCATAACTGTGTTTAATTGCACAAACAACATAATAGGAATTTCAAATAATTCCCCATGTCTCTTTTTTCATTTGTATGAATCTAAATTTTAAGTAAGGTTTCATAACTGGAGAATTTTGCAGTGCAATACTGTTGCAATCAGCTTTTAACCCCTTTGATCCTACAGAGATATGCATAAGGTTTTCTTTTACCAAATAAAAATAGAAGTCATTATGTCACTACTGATTTCATTTCAAGTGATTAACTTTAATTTGATGAAAAGCAATATTTATGAAGTTGCCAATCTTAAGGCAAAGGTAATTCAGTGCTAATTAATGCCAGGAACTCCATCTCCTTAGCAACTATGCATATCATTATAATTTGCTCAGTGCCTAGGTTTTATTGGGTGACTACTGCATGTAAAACATTGTGCTATATGTGCAGAGACTGTGAACTACACAGTTGCTGAGTAAGGCTTGGAAATAGCTGAAGTGATGTTTGCATTGGCTTCTCACTATAAACCATTCAGATACATTCATTTTATTTACTAGCCCTTGGAAAGCTTATGCCTTTTCTCTCTTACAAGGAAGGAAGTGGCAGGTTTGGCCTTTGGGCACCTAATCTAAAAATCTCTGTTGGTGGTCTTGTGACTCCTGGAGCTTGAGACTCGGATGTAAAACCCGGCATTCCTAGGAGTCCACCCATCCCCCTTCCTTATCCAAATAGTCTCATTCCTAAATCCACCAGGAAGCCTGGCTCAGCCCACAATCTGGCTTGGTCTGTAGGTTGTGAGAACCTCAGCACGGGGATGCCAGATCCAGTGAGACTAGGAGCTGAAGCCAACCAACATTCTGGGAAACAAAAAAAAAAAAACCAAAACAAAAAAAAACCTCTGCCGGTCCAGTACACTAAAGCCAAGAAGCATAGCTGGAGAGATCTTGCACATTAACCAACTCAGCGTCTGCCCTCTTTTTACAGATGATGAAAATGAGACCCGGGAGGTAGAGGATTTGCACACCGAAATCCCTGGTAACCAGGAGCTAAGATTGAAACACAGCTTTGTATCAAAGACTGTATCAGACCCACTGCCCCACTCCATGCCTAAATGATTCTTCTCGAGTGTAAGTCCAAACAGGACTGAGTGGGAGAGAGGGGGGTGTGCTGGGGCTAATTGTTGGTACCACGCCAGCTGTCCGGTGTACTAGGCATAACAATTACCATAATATGTCTGAGAACAGGAGACTAATAAAATACTAGGCTATGTAATAATTCTGATGATAGAAACTAGTAATAAACCACTAGAATTCCATCAACACTTTCTCTATAGTATCAAGACTGTGTATGCAACCTCAGCAACAAAAAAAAAAATACAAAACGCCCTTGGCGCAGCTCAAGGAAGAGCTTGACTCTCCAGAGGGAAACTGGATCCGTCGTTCTCACTGCAGCAATCTGGCACCGACCGTGAGAGGCGCCGGTGTAAGACTTCCCTCTAGTCTTTCTTCTAGCCTTTGTGCTGGGGGGCTGCCTCTGGAGACCTTGTGACTCTGGCCCCTTCCTCCCACTGTCTAATCCCCCAAGTCCCTCAGAGGTTCCAGCCCAGGGTGTGGGAAGCTCGCTGAAGCTCCACGAGGCCACTCCCAATTGAACACGGCTCCACCTCGGGCCACCCCGCCTGACAGCACCCCTGCGTGTTGGCGCTTGTGCGCTCCTCCTCGCCAGTTTCGCCTGAATCTGTCTGGCAGCCCAGTTCCCCACCAGCACCGGCTTTCCCCCTCCCAGATTGGTAGCGTCTGCTCCTCTGGAGAAGGTATGGTCTCTACTAACAGTAGGCGTACTCCTGAGGAGCCTCTGGCCCGGCTGGGTAGAGCTTGGATACTACGGGGGTGCTCAGTCCTCACTGTCCCTGCCCCGAACTCAGCGGGGGTTGCCAGCCTTCCCGCCAGCGGAGATCTGCCCTCCCCACCACCCTGTGCCACGCTGGTGGGTGGGCGCATGGGAAGGCAATAACCCGGCCTTGAACCCTAGACCTCTGGACAGAACCCACCAAGGCGCCAATAATTCAAGTAGACAGGAAGGTCAATGGCGAGCGGTGCTGCCTGCGACCCTGCAGGCGGGCGAGGCCGAGGCAAAGGGGTACGGAGTGGTCGGTTCCGAGAGCTGGCACAGAGTGATCCCCGGGCGGCCGCAGAAGCCGCTCTGCTCCGGTGGCACAGAGGCTGCGGGGGCGGAGGCCCTGCGGTGGCCGCTGCCGGCACCACCAGCGCATTCCTGACAGTAGGCGTCACGGGCGCTGGCTCCGGCCATTCACCCATCTCCCTCAGTTTGGAACCCGCACGCAACCCGGAGGCTTTGGGGATCTTTTCCCAGCTCATTCTGCGCCTCTGCCCCGAGACCAGATGGCTGGTGACACCCACGGGGGCTTCCTCGGCGAGCGGGAGGGCTCCACGCTGCTCTGCGTGCTCCAGCACTGGGCCACCCTGGCGGCCCGCTCCGGCACGGCCCCAAGGAAGGACAAACACAAGGCCATGCGGCCACCAGAGGCTCGCCAGAAGGGTCACCCAGGACACAGCGTCTTCCTGTCCCCAAGACTACAATCACCTCCACTGCTGCCCCTGCCCAGAAAGGATAACATTTTCTCGCGGCTAGGGACCTGGAAGTCCCTCAAGGAGCCACGTTAGCAGATAGAGCACTAGATCCCGAACCCCGGGGTGCACCGGTTCAGACCGCCACGCGGTATGCTGAATCTTACCTGAAGTGTCCCACAGGCTCAACTCTATTCTTTGTGTGTCGATTTCAAAACTGGCAGTGTAATTCTCAAACACGGTAGGGACGTAATTCTGCATGAACGAAAGGGACAGAAGAGGAAGGAAAGGTGGCAAAGTGATTATTAAAAACACGACCCGCATATCGAACACTTGAAAAAACACCCAAGCCCCCAATTAAAAGCCACCACCAACAGCCCACACTCCCTACACAGTAAACACGCAACACCCCCCCCCCCCGAGAGCCCACCCAGGTCTCCCCACCCGGCCTCCCACACTGAAACCAGCAAGTTTCTGGGGCCAAGAGCCCAGGGTGCTGGCGGGTTCCAGCCCAGAGGCTTCCAGGACACTTTGGCTTCCTAGCAGTGTGGCGGTAGAGACCGGCTGGGCACGAGAAAGACTTTCAAGAAGAAAATCAGTGGAGCAGGAGAGACGACGCTGTCTGAGGACCCCATCAGCCACTACCCTCAAAGGGTCACACTCACTTCGGGGAAGCAGTCCTTCGCGAAGACGTGGAGCAGCGCGGTTTTCCCACACTGGCTGTCGCCCACTACTACTATCTTGCATTTCACGTTCTGATTAGGATCCATGATAGATTTACTGGATAATTTCTGGCTGGCTCTTCTCTCCTTCATTGATGTTGCCTTATTTTCTCTTGAAACAGGAATTTTCTCTTAAGAAGAAAAAAATATACTTCTCTCTATAAAAAGCAGATATAAAAATAAATCGCAAGGCCGGAGGGAACCCCTTAAGCGCAGCGGAGTGGAGGAAGAGAGGCAGCGGCTCTTTACTCCTCTCCAACAAGTTTTCTGCCCGACTCCGCACCTCTCTTCCCAAGTCCAATTCCGATCGGTCTGCTTTGTTTCACGCTCTCTGCGTGGCTTTATACGCCCAGCCTTCCAATCCGCTCGGCTTTCTCAATGAGAGAAGGAAACCGATCCGCCTCCTCCCCTTTTATGGAGCCTGGGAGCCACGGCGGCCGCCTCGTTGGCGGCAAGTGTAGGCAGCGCGCCCTCTAGGGTGGCTTGCAGACCCAGGTTCTGGCATAACCTGAAGGCGCCAGGCAGGATTTGCTGATGGATAGATTGTTCAGGGCCCGGGTGAAGGGAAGCGGATATCTGTGTACATGGATTTGCACTGGAATTCCTTTCAAATTGCTTTCTAAGGGGCGCGTCTCCAGAAGCTTCGTCATCATTTGTGGAAAAAAAAAATTCCCAATCAAATTAATAAAACAGAAGTAAATCTTGGATAGGAAAGGCTAAGTTGTTGTACCCACACCCATAAAATAATATATTTTTTAAAAAATGTTGTCTCAGGTACATAACACACATGGGTTATTTCAAACACCAGAACTGGTTTTCCTTGATCTTTGTAGAGGACTAGCTTTTGAAACTTGTCAGTTTTAGCCATTCCAGAGGAGGTAGAAGGCTTTGGGGAGTGATATGATAACGTGAATGGAGGCAGGGGTGGGGGTGTGCTAGAAAAAACGAGAGATGACAAATACTATTAGAAACTTGGCCCCAACTGCCACTGTAACTGTGACAACTCTGGCCAGGAGTCTAAGTGCTCTTTGCTCCCTTCAGCTGTACCTTCCTTCTCCCAGGAATCAAGGCATTGGACTTAAAAAGCACACGTGCCCATAGTGGAAAATTCAGGGACTCTCCTCCTCCACACACGTACTCCAGTCATTCCAAATCTCCCTTTCAGCAAGTCTTAGAGGAGACAAACGTAAAGACCGTGTTTGTTCCCTTGTTTCTGAGAACACTGTCTTTGTTGCCTGTCACCTCAATAGCCAGGAGGCTTCAGTTATTAAATTGGTAGCAAAGGTGTCTGGGGAGATAGTTCAGTCTGTGGAGGGCTTGGTCTACAAGCATGACTTGTGTTTCACCCCCGGCACTGGTATAAGAAGGCACTCCTGAGACAGACCCAGAGGACCCCCAGGTCTTGCTAGCCAGTCAATCCAATCAAATTGAGGAACTCAGGATTCAGTGAGAGACCATGACTCAAAGATAATGTAAAGAGAAACTGAGGAGGATAGCTAGAGCCAACCTCTGGCTTCCACACATATACTAAACACATACATATATGTACACACACACACCTCTTTATGGAAAGTATAGAGTTTGAATATGTAATGAATTACTAGTATCATGAAATCAGGGGATGTAGAATGCTATCTTATTTCTTTCAGACCTGAGAACCTCAGAGTCTTCCCCTAAAGGACAGCACTGACTCTCTCTTTGTGAATAGGTGTGTTTCATACAGACTGACCATGGAAAGGGGAAGGCTGGCCAAGGTCTTATGGCTACCTTTGCCAAAATTTGCTTGGAAGAGCTTTATTTGCCTCTTCACACAGCTCGCAAGGGAAACACTTGCCCAGTATAGTCTCCGAAAGCTTTACCTTGCACTGTTATGTCACAGATGGAAAAGTGTCCTGTGTAAACTTCACAGAGCTTACTCTAGCACATCCCTAACCTAGCTGGTGCAGGCACTGTCTGTCAAGCTGTTTGGCTGAGGAAGATTGGACAAAACAGTGGGCGCATGCTTTCAGGAAGAGGTGTATTTAGGCCCGAGCTTCATGTCTTCCGGCTAAGTGACATTGGAGCAATTATTTCATATCTGTAAGCCTTAGCTCCACCCTCTTTAAAGTAGGATTCGTGAAGACATTGGTAAGAAAATGAAAACGGTGTCTACTCGTACTTAGGTTTTCTCTAAAACTCCCACTTGCTCCCCCAGAACCAAGTCTCATATCTGGGTGAATCCTAGATTCATTAATCAACTTACTGAAAAGAAGTGGGCACATTTTTTTTTGTTTTTGTTTGTTTTTTTCTAGTTTTTAACCTATGACACTTTCCCTTCCAGAGAGATGACGTGGTCTTCCACATTCCTGAATTGATGTAGTTTTTATATGGTAAAAGTCTCCTTAACTACAATTAATTATTAGTTATTTTGAGTTGACTTGTTAATGAACTGGACATCAGATAATTTATCATCTAAAACATATCTGAGCACCAACTAAGACACCACTAATGATCCAGCAGGCCTACAGGCTTAAAGGGGTTTACTCCAGCTAATAGTAGTATAGTCACTTCCTCAGGGAATGATCTGGAATCATAGTGGATAGATATTTTTAGAAATCAGGTGACCTGAATCTCCAGAAATCTGGCAGCTGCTAAGTGAAATGTAATAGATGTGTGACTGAGTAGAAAATCAACTTCCTGGAGCCACCTGATTTGAGTATTTCCAGGAAGTGAATTCTTTCCTTTTGTCTTTTGAATGTATTTTTATCACCCAAACATTTAGTTTAGTAATTATTTATTAGGTGCTATCTTTCAGGCACTATTCTAGGAGTCTCAAATAGGGCAATAAACATGAAATTTTATTTCTGCTCTAACAGAGGATACATTTTAGACAGTGCTCAATAAAACATAAGGAAGAGAGTACACAAGTCAGATGAATATGCTGAGTTCTGTAATGGAAACCAGTATTCTGTGAGTGGTGTTTTCTCAATGTGTTTCTCTCTGTGGAGATGGATTCTTGGAGGAGGAAGAGGGGCGGGGGAGAGGAGGGGGAGGGGGAGGAATCAGTCACGAGCAGGCTTTACAGCAGGCTGCTCCAGGCAGGACAAACAGGAAGGTCAGGAGAGAGAAAGTATTTGGCAGGCTTGAGGAACAGAAGGAGGGCCAGACTGAGGCCCACTGAAGGAAAGCATCAGGAGTGGCAGGCACCAGGAAGAGCAAGGGCTGGGTAACCAGTCTTAGAATCTGATTTTTCTGGGAAGGGTCAAATGAAACCAGTCAAAGAGGACATAAATCAGGGTCCTAGCATGATTATATGAATAAACAAGCAAGCAAATGGATGATTCTGGGTCTGGGTCCTGGGTCTGGGTCTGGGTCTGGGTCTGGGTCTGGGTCTGGGTCTGGGTCTGGGTCTGGGTCTGGGTCTGGGTCTGCATCTGTCTATAACTAGGCATTCTCTTAACCTAGAATATTGGATACAAACACATCTTAAGGCCTAGACAACATAGAGACACTAGAATGCAAACAAATCTTTCCCTGGAGACAGAACCACAGGAATCTGTAAAATGTCATTGAGGGGATCACCCGTGACCTAATGGCCTTCCTTGTATCATTCTCCTTGTTAATATTTCTTTGGTTACTCATAACATAACTCTTTCTTACCTTGCTAAACTATGAAGATCAAGAAAAGGGAAAATAAACAGCAAAAAATTGCATTCCTTTTAACAACAATAAAAGATGATTTGATACCAGTAAAGAGAGGACACAGAGTCTACATCTAGAAACAGCACAGATAAAAAGTAGTCCTGTGTGGAACTTCCATTTTGGTTCTGGCTAACCCACTATACATACTGCCTGACCTTGGACAATCTCTGAGTTATTTTTCTTACTTACAGGAAAGGAGTTATCATTATTTTGCTCCTTTCCATTGCACAATAAGGTTGCTTAGAAAATTGTGGGTGTATACTTTAAGACATTACTGTTTAGAAACAGATGGCAGACCACCCCACTCCACATTCCAAGTTTACTGTGTTCACAGATAACTCACACAGATATACACACAGGGTGATAAAGCATAAACCTAATTGTTTACACAGGTCACCTGTCTGTCTTCGAACCTCGGCAGATGTGTTTGAAACCTGAGTGCCCCGTGTGGGGAAAACACAGGTCACCTGCAGGTATAACCCAGGAGCAGAGAGAAATTTGACATCAAAACAAGAAAGGGAGCAGGGTGCCCTCAAAGACATTATGTCAGAAAATATGGACATGACTCATAGGCATGCTCTCAGAGAACTTAACAAAGTAATGGATAGCAAATAGATCCCAAGTTGCGGAGAATCAGGACCGAAATCTAAGCACAGACTTTTCTATACTGAGAAGTGTCAATTTCATTGATGTCTCTTGTGGGGTAACCGGATAGGAGCATTTGGCTGTTTGTGTTTGTTTTTTGTTTTCTGTAAAAAGAAAGAAAGAATTGTAATGGTATTCAATAGGTTAAACCTGCTCTTGGGGAAGAATTTGTTCTCATAGAGAAGAATCTTTTTTATTCATTTATTTTCTTTTGGTTTCTTCTTCTTCTTCTTCTTCTTCTTCTTCTTCTTCTTCTTCTTCTTCTTCTTCTTCTTCTTCTTCTTTTTCTTCTTCTTTTTCTTCTTCTTCTTTTTTTTTGGTTTTTCGAGACAAGGTTTCTCTGTGTAGCCCTGGCTGTCCTGGAACTCACTCTGTAGACCAGACTGGCCTTGAACTCAGAAATCTGCCTGCCTCTGCCTCTCAAGTGCTGGGATTAAAGGTGTGTGCCACCACCGCCCACATTTATTTTCTTAAGAGTTTGCCTATGTACCCTAGCTAAGGGTGCTGGTCAGTTTTCTAGCTGTGTGGTAAGAAGACTCCAGTCTGGGTAGAAGTAACTGGTCTTGTTTGTCCTCACTAATGCTAATTACCAATACCACGTGGACTTAGGCCTCTCTCTTGCCAATGGAAAACACTGCCCTGTGAATCTGAATGATTGGTCAAGTGATCATCTTTTTGTGTTTGTAACACAATTGAGAAAGAATTTCTTGCTTTCTATAGTGACCCACATCACATGCATTTGGGTTCATGGATTTTAGGGCACATATAATCCTTTCAAACTGCCTCTCTTTATTTTAAGAGGTTTTAATTGTCTGATGCCATTTTCTATACTTTAGTATTTCCCTGAAAAAAGAAAACTGGCAGCAGATTACTATAAAATCATCACACTGGGTGACTGCTTAATTTGCCAAGTATTCAATTATATTTTGTATCAGTTGGTAAATAGAATATGAAGAATATATTTGAGAATGGCTTTCAGGAGAAAACATTTTTAGCAAGTGGGTTTTTTTATTTTTTTGCTTATTTTGTTTTGTTTTTGAATGCTCTTTTTGAGATGTGCATATAGTAAGTTCCAGAGAAGTATCTTTTTGTATGTTTTCGGTACAGCCAGAGGAAACCAAAGATTTTATTGTGAACAGATCAGATCTCCTCTCAGCCTGAGCTTTGCTGCCAATCTCTAGAGAGATACGCTGAGTGAGTTATTGTTGGCTCTGTGAGTGGCCAAGTAGTATTTGATATTTTAACTCAAGACTTCAGGAGAAATATACTATTTAGTTTCTGGGGAAAAAAAAAAATCCCCTTTGGAAATCCTTGTCCCTTATGCCAAACTGCTTAACTAGTTGGTATGTAAAAACTTAATTGAGATCTGTGCTTGCTTAATGCAATGAAAATAACTGTTTCATTAAAAACTATTAGGTAAGTGAAACATCCTATAGCTATTATTGGGCCATTTCTAGCCTCAGAGTGAGGAAACAAAAGGCAGCTGACTGGGACAGTCTGAGAACAGTCACTTACTTACACACAAGTAAATAAATGTCAAAAAGGGGGTCTAGGGTACTTAACCTTGATTTCCCAATCATCCCCCTCTTTTTTTTTTTCATAACAAATTTGACAAAGAATTTGTTGCAGTAGCTCTATGTTTTTGCGGCAGAGAAGTGAACTACTTCTCAGCTAAACAAAACCACGAACCAACAAAGAACAACATGCAGGTACTCTCTAAAGCTGTTCTCTGCTCAGAACTAGAGAATGGGTAGCAACCATGATGAGAAACCCAGCAAGCGGTGTCTAAGCCTCTGACGTTTCTGTAATAGCTCTATGTATTAAATAGATGTATTAAATCTGCTATATTCATGGCATATAAGTCAACGTTAGATTCAGTCACTGATGTTTCCTGGTCCAGAGCTTGAGGTGCACTACAGAGGGGCAGGCATGGTGGTGGGGTGGATGAGGATAAGTGTGGTTTTCTGACACAATCAATTTGACTTCAGCAGAGCTAGTTCTCAGCCAGCAAGGGGAGAACGAACTGTGATCACCAGAGAGTGTGGTAATGACAGCAGGAAATGACAGTGCTGGCTCTTTCCAAAACAGAAACAGAAGCATAATGATACCATTTTCCTTCTATTACACTTTCAAAATACATTGTTTTCTAATCCTAAAGGATGTTTCCAGTTAATTGTTGAACATGTCCAGGTTTTAAGTTGAGACTAGATTCCTATTCTTTCCTCTTGGAAGAAGAGGCAATGCATGGAATACACAAAAATGTTAAAGATAGGACATGAGGATGTTTAAGGTAATGTAGGGCTAGATTAAAGTCTGAAAAACACAGATTTGCTGGTTTTGTTTTGTTTTACATTTGCTTTGCTCCATCTGTCACACAGGTCCTGGGAACAAACTGAAGTCATCAGTTATCTTTTGGGTCCCAACTGCTGCTTTTTAAAACGGTTTCTAAGAGGGAAGTAAAGACTCAGGTCTATTGACACAAGTCTGAGTGATTGCAAGTTCCAGGCCTGCCTAGGTCACAGAGTCAGTACAAGGCAAGCCTGGGCAACCTAGTAAGATCCTGTCTCAAAAAAAAAAGTCAGAGAGAAGACTTGAGATGTAGCTTATTAATAGAGTCTTGCATGGGAGAGCTCTGGAGTTTCAGCCTTAGTTTCTATACAAGAAAGAAAGACAGAGAGATCCAAGGACTTATGTGGTAGGGATGTGTTGGGGGTGGGGAGAATTCTTGTGGTTGGCTAAATCCTGCAGAATTTTATGCAAGCTACATGCGTGATGACAGGAGCTCAATCCCTGGAATTCACACAATTGAGGGAGAAAGCTGACCCCTGAAAGTTGTCCTTTGACCCCACCTCACTAAAACAAATACTTAGATATTTAAAATTAGAAAACAAAAAACTCACGCCTTTTATAAACATCTACTGATCTTGATGGTCCTCTGCTTTTTCCCTTCATGGCTTCTGGAACTCTCTTTGCAAGGTCCCACACCTCCAGTGCTAGCTGACATATTGTTTGTAAGAGGTGACAGCTAGCACCTTGGAACCTGCCATCCGAGTAGAGGACAAATGACTCTGCCTTATATCCTGGCTCTTATGCAAGATTTTCTGTAGGTCACATCATCACTGTCACCAAAGCAGGGCAGAGTGACCATAGGTTGAATGAATATGTAAACATTATGATGTCATGTCTGGTGACTAACAAGGTGTGTAAATTGTATGGCGGTGGGGATTGTTCTGTCCTTTAGAAACAGATAAGAAGTTCTAATATATCCATAACGTCATTTTTCTCAATTCTGACTTAGTGCAAGAAGTTGGACCAGCATATATTATGTGGTCATCGATCTCAATAAATATTTCCTGAGCTTTATGCTGGCAGAGTTTGTTCTCATGTATAGTTTCATAGCATCTCAAAAATACATCAGAATGCATCTGCACTGTTGTCATGGCAACTCTATGGAATCAATCAAGTGCCTGCTTCCGGGAGTATTCCATGTCATCAGGCTGGGCTGAGATTAGATGAGTTTACCAAAGCCCCAAAACACCGGCAGCAAGGCACACAAGGTGGTGCATACACTATTAAAACTTTGAATATATAGCAAAGAAAGCCCTAAGTTGGAGAAACTAAAGTTAGTGTTTGGAGTGAATGTCCTGGGAAATTTCTGCTTTAAAAATGATGAATAATGGCTGAGATAAGCATACAGATATAACTGACTTGACTCTGCTGAAAATAAAGATACTGTCATTTCAGTCTTGAGTTGTCACTAACCAGCTCTGTGTTCCTCTCTGGTCAAGTTCTCCATCTTATATTTGGAGGAATTGTCTGTATGATTTTGAGACCTTGTACGACTATTCATACCATGTTCTATAACCAGATTGTTTTGTAGATCAGTAGAAGAAACTATATATCTTAACTACCTGTCACTGAGAAACCATGAATCCAGGATCCTGACCCAGGATTACGGAGCCTTCTTAAGTCCTAGATCTTTTACGTACTTGTACATACAAATTTAACTTCATGACAGGTTAAGATTATTGGCAGATAAAGGAACAAACTCTTATCTTACATAACTAATACTATTTATAAATCATTGCAATGGATAATCTTCTTTGTCAACTTGCCTAGATTTAGAATCACAATAGAAATACATACCCATAGGTTTATGAAGACATTTCCAGAAAAGTTTAATAAATAAGTAAACACCCATCCTGAACGTGGGAAGAACCATCCCACGGCCCAGGGTCCCAGACTGAATTAAAAGGAGAAGTGAGCTGAACAGGAACGTTCATCTCTGTCTGCTTTCTGACTATAGGGTGGTGTGACTAGCTGCTTCACGATCCTGATGCTCCTTCCTCACTGCGATGGACTGTAATCTCAAACTGTGAGCCAAAGAAATCTTTTCTTAAATCACTTTTTGCATGTATGTGTGTTTGCACGTGGTAGGGGGTTGAACTTAAGACATTCCATATCCATGCTAGGATGCGGAAACATCCAGGACTTTCAGAGATGAATGTAGTCCCAGTCCCTTACATTTCTCTTTGTCAGGTGTTCTGTCATAGAAGCAACAACAAAAATGGCATTACAGGTGATAAGAAAAACCAATTCAAATCCAAATCCAAATGTGTGTATTTGTGTGTGTGTATGTGTGTGTGTGTGTGTGTGTGAGAGAGAGAGAGAGAGAGAGAGAGAGAGAGAGAGAGAGAGAGAGAGAAGAGAGGGAGGGAGGGAGGGAGGGAGGGAGGGAGGGAGGGAGGGAGAAAAGGGGAGAGGGAGGGAGGGAGGGAGGGAGAAAAGGGGAGAGGGGGAGGGAGAAAAGGGGAGAGGAGGAGGGGGAGGGAGAAAGATTGCACCCTGGGCAAGCAAATGGTTTTTGTTATAAGCACTCACAAATATTTCTGCATAAATATCTCACATCACATACTGATTTTTATTGAGATCTAATCACAGGAAAAAAAAGCACAGAAGCTTAAGTATATAGATGAATATACACTTTGACAAATAATACATGTTCGTGCCTTCCATATCTAAAAGGAGACTAAACATTGTACTGGAAGCTTGCTTCATGACCTTGCTCAATCAATCCCTCTTTCACTCAGAGCAATCATCATGCTGATTTCATCTGCATGGACTGGCTTTATTTGTTCTTTGAGTTGATACATGTATTCTATTTGATTCATCTATGAGGCAGCAAGTGTTTGTATTTTGTTTCCATTTGTTGTGAGCAGTAAGCTACTGGATGAATATATCACAGCTCATTTATGAGCTTCTTTCAGAAGATATTTAGATAAATTCTAATTTTTAGGGTTATGAATTAAGTTGCTATGGACATTTCCATATGTGACTGTATGTGTCTCTTGTAGAGGTGTTTTTATTTTGAGAAGTCAATGCCTAAGAGTAGACTATTGGGTCCAAGCTTTATGTATGTGCTTAGTGTGAAGAGAAGTTATTATTCAAGGCAGTTATACTATTCTACTGCCCACCAGCAATGTGTGAGCAATTCCATATTTTTAATTGTAGCCATTATAATGTACAAACAGTAGAATTTCTTTATTGTTTTGATGTTTATGCTCTAATATATTTATTATACTTTCATGTGATTATTATTGATATCCTCCTATGAAATAATCATCTAAGAGTTTACTGATTTTTGATAGTTGTTTATGTTCTTATTGATAAATGAGAATTTTTTAAAAAAGTCTGGATTCCAGTTACTTGTCAGGTGTTCATCCTGAGATGATTCATACCTGAATTGTGACGTGAGTCATTTTCAGTATTATTCTCCATTTATTTCAGTCTTTAATTTTTGACAGTATCATTTTCAATGTAAGAAGTCTTGTAAATATTTTATTAAATAAATCTCTATAAATGTTCTTTGTCATGCTGTCATCTTGTAATTTCCAGCCACTCAGCAACAGTACATAAAAAAGAATTGATATATATATATATATATATATACATATTGTATACATATGCATATATACATATATATATATACATATTGACCCCAAGTCTCGCCTAAATCACACAATTACATAATGTGTCTAGAAGATCTATTAAGAATTTTTATGCAACTATCCTCTCTCTCCCTCCCTCTCTGAGTGGAGATTCCCTAGAATTTTCTTTGTATACAAACATTCTGTCTAAATTAAAATGTTTTCATTGTTCTTTTCTGAATTTAGTTATTATTGAAATATCAGTGGAAGTACAATGTTGAATAGAGTTGGCAAAAATAAACAGATTAGTTCTAGTCTTAGTGGGAAACACTGGGGATGCACTGGGTTGTTCACCTTCCTCTTGTTGGAGCCAGGAAATTCCCATCTTCAGTTTGCTAAGAACTTTAACTGAAATGATAATATGAGTTTTATTCTTTATCGGGGAATGTACTGATTTTGCATTTAAAACAGAATCAGTGCCGCGATCAATGGGATTGATTGGATTATGCTTATCATTTTCTTAAGAAATTTTATGCTAAACAAAGATGCTGACCTGTAAATCTTCTTGTAGTAGTCATTTCAGATATTGATAACAGGGTGATGTGGCCTCAGAAAACTCATTGAAATGCATCCCTTTCAACACATCCATTTTTTAAGAAACAAAAAATGGTCAAATTCACTCTCAAGTCATTTGGATAAATTTTCTTACTGGAAATAATCTAAGTAATATGTTTGCTGCTTAGCCAGCATAACTATTATACATGTCTTTTGTATTTATCCTTATATCACATTTGGAAATGATGCTTTAAAAGTGTCTGTTCTTGTCATTTATGTTGTCAAAATTTTGTTTGTGGCGTTTTCTTCTTTCCATTCTAATGTATGTCTGTAGAGTTGACTCTTTGTCATCAATGTTTTTTTGACTTCTTGCTTTACTGTGATCAGTCTTGCTAGATGCTTGTCAATTTAATTCCCAGTTTAAAAAAAAAAACACTTGAAATTGGATCATTATCTAACTAAAAATAAAAATATAAATATAATTTAAAGTATTTATTTGATTTCTGTTCTTGTTTTTTGTTGTTGTTTCTTACTCCTATTTACTTAAAACAATTTTATTTTACTCTATTTGTCTAGATTTTTATAATCAGGAGAGGGAGATCATTTTAGGATTTGATATTTTCTAATATGAGCATCCAACGCTATAAAGGTCCCTTTAACCAAACAGTTATTCTTCTCATTGCAGCAAGAAAACATCTGACAAAAGCAGCCTAGAGAAGGGTGAATTGGGCTCATGGTTTGAGGAGATAGTCCACCATGGCAGGGAGACATGTCAGCAAATGTGTGCAGATGAATATTGATACACTGATGGCATGTCCCTTTTATTTGGTCCAGGGAGCCAGGCCATAGAATGGTGTTGCCCACACCAGAATAGGTATTCCCTCCTCAGTTAAACTTTTCTGCAAACATCTTCACAGCCACACTCAGAGGTGTGCTTATATGGAATTCTAAAGCCAGTCAAAGTAACAGTAAAGATTAGTGACCACAAGCAGTGTGGTAGAACATATCATTCAAGTGGCGTCGTGTTGCATTTGTTATTGATCAGAACAAACCGGAGTCCTTTGGTGAATGACAGATTATTTTAAAAGGTGTGCTTAATTTCCAAGCATGTGGAGGAGTTTATTGACTTTTTAAAAACATTTCATTCCTCCAAAATTTATGGAAAATTTTTAAATTTAGTTTGTTCTTTTGGTTAATAGTTCATGCATTCTTGAACATCTGAATCAGCAGCATATAGAGTTCTATTAGCCTGTGAAGTCATATGTAGCAATGCTCTTCAAATCTAATACATTCCTGCCGAGTTTTAAAAGCATACTTGGTTACCAAACGTGTGTCTTAGTGATTATGAATTTGTCTATTTTGTTTTCTTCATTTTTGTTTCAGGTACTTTAGACACATCATATATGAAGTTGACATTTTAAATTAATTAATCTTTTTCTATATAAAAGGTTTCTGCTCTTACTGTACAGTGCTTTATGTGTATGTGGTCCTAGGGAGAGAATCCAGAGCCTTGCGCATGTAAAGTAGGAACTCTTACACTCGCCAAGCTGCGTCTCCACATTGTCTGACTTCTTGATTGTCCACTCCTTAGTGACCCTACTTCCTCTTATGTAACTAGTGTCCGAAATTAGCTTTTAGCAATTAGCATTGGAATCATGTAATGTTTTACCTTTACTTTCACATCATCTATGCTTTATATTTAAATATTCTTCTTTCCAACAGCATATAATTAGATCCTGTGTTATCATTATATCTGCTCTGGTACTGGATCTTTATCCGATATTTAATGTTTAGATCGAACATAGTAATTGATTCAATTTGATTAATAATGACTTTTTATTATTCCCTTTCCTTTTCTTTCCATAATGTCGAAACATTTTTGGAGGTTATCCCTGAGCTGGCACTACTTTCTGTCTCTCAAGAAAAATAGATCAACACAAGTACACTAAATAGAATCAAGGAAGAGATGAAATGGCCCAAGGCCAACCCTGGTGGCAGCACTGGCTCTGGCAATGGAAAACACTTTCTTTTCTCATTTGTAAAAATAATAATTAAAACAGTAAATAATGTATTGCTAGCTGGAACAGTTGGATAGTTTGGATAGCCCAGATCTTAATATAAAATGATATGCTGAAAACATAATCAGTTAAAAAAAAAAAGAAAAAGAGAATGCAATAAACTACACCTTTAATTGTTCTGCTAGAAAAATGAACACTTTAAAGCGAGAGGATACAAAACATAGCAGACAAAGAGTGCTGGGCACGGTGATAAGATGAGGATTCTGATACACTGGTAAAGCATCTCCCAATGAAGATGTGACCTTTGTGACAACAGGATCCTACACCCAGTTCTGGATTCCATGATCTTGAGATCAAGGGGATTCAAGAAGAGAATCAGAATGTGATGTAATCAGAGACAGTTTGGTCCAAACTCTACATGTCACTGGTCTTAACACAGAGAAAAGTTGAGGTAACTTAGACAAAGGTGCAGAGTTTGTTTGTGGCCAAGCCATGTCTAAAGACTTTCCTGTTGCTGTCTCCCTAGTGCATCTTCCAAGTCTTACGGTGAACTAGGCATTGTGAAATGAGAGCAAATGAGGAAAGATACCGAAATGCGATACAACTTACTTGAGGGAGAAAAAACGCTGATAGATAAAGCATCTATCATAAAGTTTGTAAAATCCAGAAAGAAATGATCCCATAATAGCTATTATATAATGATAATAGCTCCTCAGTTATTTGAATTGAAAAATACGTTGTATATGTTTAAAGTAGAGAACATGATTTTATGGGACACATACACATAGAGCAAGTTGGTTACTGTAGTACACTAAAACTATGTATACATATATACATGCATACAAACACACACATATGTATGTATGTATGTATATCTTGCATAAATTATGAGGTGGTTTGAGTGAGACTACCCCACCCCGATAGGCTCATATATTTACATGATTAGTGCTTTTGGAGGAGGTGTGTCACTAGTGTGGGCTTTGAAGTTTCAAAAGCCCATACCAGGCCCAATGTCTCTTCATTCCTACTGTCTGTGGGTCAGGATGCATTTCTCAGCTACTTCTCCAGCATCCTGCCTGCCTGCCACCTAATTCCCTGCCATGCTGACAAAGGACTAACCCTCTGAAGCAAGTCCCAATTAAATGCTCTCTATAAGTTTGCTCAGCCTGTGTCTCTTCACAGCAATAGGGTAACTGAGGCAAGTTATTTGTATTTTTTTGTGGCAAGAACAGTTACAATCTACCAATTCAGAAAAAAAATCCTGAATATAGATAGATAGGAGTATTAATTATAGTCTGCACACATTGAATGTTTTATATGTTTCTCTGTCTAAGACAGTAGTATTTAGAGTTTGGTGAGGTACTTGTTAAAGTGTCTTAAATTCCATGCTACACATTCTTACTTGCTTGCAACTTTTGCTTGTTCCTTATTCCTCTTGTAAGGTTACTCCAGGAACTGAAGGTACAGTGTAAGGCTAACTGAATATTCATCGTTGTAATATCATCCATTCAACAGTAAGCTGACTTGCTGCTAAGCCTCAAGTGTGATGTTACTATTTCTATCTTATATTAACTACAAGCTTATGGTGTCAGATGGGACAATTTATTTATATAATCATCTTGATTGGCCAAAATATACTCACAGATGCATTGGTGAGCATGCCAACACTTGTAAGCAACAAATGGAATCCTTAATAATAATAAAAAAAAAAACCTAGCAAAAATTTAGACTGTTGATTTGTTATTTTTTTCAGCATAATAACTTATTTTCAGTTTATCTGGAATCTTTGGAATCCGTAGCACACATCAGTAACATATGCAAAAACTATAATTAAATATATACCTTACCTATGGGAGTTGCTTATTTGTTTGTAAATAAAAAGCAGGTCCAAGTAACATTAAAATCTGCACCATGTTATTTTAAAGAACCATTTTAATGGTCCTAGATGTTTAGAGATTACTTTATGCTGTTACGTTTCTCCTCTCCAGAAGATCCTACTCTATAAATAAAACAATACAGACTTTTTGATAGCTGAAAGTAAAATGGAATTCCTCTTTAGGCCAGTGCTTTCAGTGGAGAAAAATCAATGTATTTCAGTTTATTTCAAGGTTGATTCTTTTCCATTATGGAAGAGTGTTTACAAATGTTTCTGACAAAGGGCATGCCAGCAAATCTTTATTCTGCTTTCAAGAATGCACCTCTGTAAGAGATAACAAAATAAGAACCAACCGAGGAAAATAAATAAGGTTGTTTACTTCTTTTGAAGGGCTGTGGAGACCATCTATCTGACTTATCCACATCTGATCTAATTTACAAGGAAGAAAAACAATTACCCTGTAATAACTGGCTGCTTAGGAGAGCCTTGGTGTTTTTAACAGTAGTTAATATGTTTAGTGGGATCCCATTGATTAACATGTACCCCGGTTTTGGATACTTTGGAACCTGTAGCCAATATTTTAGTCCTAGTTGTTCTTTTTAGATAGAAGTGTCTGTATACTGGAGTGGATAAGGCCTCGACCAGTGGATGCTGGCAAACCTGGTTTCAGATATTTGCTTTCTCTATACTTTCTATAAAGGAGCACAGTGGGATAGACCTTTCATATCTTTGCGTTTGTGCACGAAGGCATAATTACCCCTGTCAGTACCATAACTAGGACGTTCACACTCCCCTCTGAGTCTCTAAATTTTTACTCATCCTGGTGCTAACTCACTATGAATAAGCAGAACAACTTCTGCATGGTGAGAAAAGTTCCAAGCGATACTTGCTGACCTTTAAACATCTCCCTCCCGGTCCATGCTCTCGTACCTGGAGGGAGCATCTGTGCCTTTCTCTATCTTGGACAAAAGGAGTCTTAAAATTTCTTTTCCATACAAATGTATAGAACTTGCTGTTATTTTGATCCAAAACTACACATGTGGTATACATTACCTCGAAAATCATTTCACATAGCCTCATGATAATCGTAAATGTGCTGGGGCCAGACTTTCCCTACTACACTGCACTGGGTAATTTTTTGTTGTTGTTATATGCCTCATTTTCTCAACAGCCATATGTTTCAGATAGTATTGCAATAGAGCTGTTCTGAAAACTGCCATTGATTTCAACAGCACAATACTTTATTGTTTCCTATACTTTTAATGTGTATATCAAATACCTTTATCAGTTTAGAGGGCTATAACAAACCACAGACTCTGTGGTTTGAGCAAGATAAATTCTTTTTTTTTTTTTTGTGGTTCTAGGGGCTCAGAAGTTGGAGATTAACTCTGGGACATTTCCATCTCTGGTAGAGTCTCTCCTCCTGGCTTCTAGATTGTGACCAGTGATGGTGTTCTAATGCCAACTTCCACTGTGAAAAAGTAGAAAGGAATCTTACTGTTTTGAAAAGGTACCTGTATCATTTGGAAGATACCCTGTATTTCAAACCTCATTTAACCTTCATTGCTTACTAAAGACCCTTCTTCCAATGTAATTACACTGGGAGTTAGAGTTTTAGTCTTAAAATTTGAGGGGAACAAAATCTACCCATAGCACAAAATAAATGTGAAGATTCAAAGGGAGCAATTCGATCGCATAAATACATTTTTTTTCCCTGAAAAAGGTGACTTAATTTTTGTAAGATTTTTAAATTTTTTTTTTGAAACTGCATCTCACTGTAGCCCATGCTAGCTTAAAACACTTGATCTAGCCTAGCCTGGACTCAAAGCTTTGATCTTCCTATTTCATACTTGCATTACTACCAGCTGCTCTTGGGGGAGATTTTTTAAAGCAGTAATTGTATAATTATATTTAAGTTAATTTATATTTATATTATTTAAATATTCAAACCTTACATATGTTTATTCAGTTTGCTAAACATGTTTTGAAGTAGTAAACGCTTTTATTACATCACAGTTTGAGGGTTCATACATCACTGTAGCCTTCAGAAGAACTTTGTGGGGTGAGAGCATTAGCATTACGTTATACTGTCAGTGAGACATAGGTCTGGATCTCTATTATGAAGATAACAGACCAGAGGTTCAGAAAAGCCCCAGACTCACTCCAACTGTTGGCCCTCACTTCTACCCCCTGGTTCATCACTCTTTTATGCAGATTCTTTAGACTCTAGAATCAAGTTCAAAACTCTCCTCAGATTTCATTTGAATTGTTACCAGAGTCTGTAACTAAGAAGGGTCTGGTGGCTGTAGAATGTTAATACAACTCCAACCTTATGTATTGATGCAATAAATCTGAATTTCAAAGTAATTCGAGCCTTAGGAATTAGGTAGGTCATAAGATGACCTTACTTAGAAAATCAGATAGTGTGATAAATACTGTTGGCATATTTAACAACTATCAAATAGATTAGAATATTGATAAGACCTTGTGTAGGTACTTTACCAAATGTATTTATAGCAGTCAAGTAATCAGCAAAAGCTGTTTAGTAAGTGATTTTGGGAACACAGTGTGAAAAAGAAAATGGCACTGTGATTCTGCATTCCAAGTCACAGACAGAGTTCTAGCAGTTCTAAAAGTATTTTATGCTACCGTAAGACATACTCAGCCATTAAAATTTGAAAATTAAAGTCGTCGACACTGTGAAGCATACATACTAGTGACTTTTATTCTATCTGGAATGGTGCCATTTCTTCACTGGGACATCTCCCAATTCAGTATTCAGTGAAGGTCAGACACAGAAGTTGAGAGGAGGCCAAAGGGAAAGGATTGCACTCCTAAATAATAGCTTGTCCAGGCTAATGGAGTCTCTCTTGCTCAGCAGAAAGACACCTGACTGTGGAATGTTAGCTTGCTTATCCTTCCTGGTCTCTCAGACCAGCTCAAGCTCCTCCACGAGAATCAGAGAAGAGGAACTCTACCTTGAGAGTGAGTGCTAAAATGTTTTGTTAATCATAGTGTAGTTGAGTGCCTGGCTCAGAAGGGGTTAAATTAAGGGCAGAGACATTCCTGCTTTGGGTGGAAGAACTGCCAGTCATATTACTGAGCACCAATGTCACATTAACTACCGAAAAGCAATAATTAAACTCATACCTTTAACTTCGCTAAACAAATTATCTACCAAGCTCCACCTCCTATAGAAAACTAAAAGCAGTAGAGTCTGCTGTTATAAACTACAAAAATTGCACGGGAAATGGAGTTCTTGATTAGTTGGTTTAAGAACAAACTGCATGTGTGTAGTGTGGCCGCTCAAAAAGTAGTCTGTTTGTAGGACATGCTCCCTCTTACATGTTGTGAACACACATCAGATGAAAGCAAAATAGCCTTCAGAAAGGAGTCAAGTCACTTTTTATCAAGACATTTTTAAATATGGAGAAAATGTGTATATTTCAATTTAAAGCACTAAAGTTGTGTATTGTAAAATTTTACTAAATGAAACTAATAAGGGAGATATTTTCATATAGACCAAGTGAAAGAGATTGAATAAATTTTATTGGAAAATGTCTAGATTTTTCATAATACAATAAATTCAAGGTAGTGACAGTTTGAGAAATTAACGAAACAGAGGCTTCATCTAAAAGAGGTGTTAAATTCATCATCTTCTACTGAGGTTATGGACTTAAAAAAGACCCTGCATTTTTCTTTGATCTGGCTAATTAATGTGCACATGTGTGTTTATGTGTGTGTAGGGGGGCATGCTTGCATGTCTGCTGTGATAGGATGAAAGCTGCCAAACATTGGAACAGTTTATCAATGAATGACCTCTGGAAGGTCACCACTTACTAATTGATTTTTTTACTAAAGAAGCAAAGAGCAATTGATTACTCTTATCCAGAAGAGATCGTGTTTCTGAAGAACAGCTTCTTTGTTTTGCTTTCTCTGCTGAACTAGCACTAGAAAAATTATCTGGAGATGTGCAAAGCCCCTGTAGACTCTGGTTACCTCATGTTCTAGAGACATACCACACAGACACCTAGAGGCATCTCAACTAAGTGGGCATGACTGTCTCCATTAGGTAAGAGTCCTCACCATTAAATGTCATTAGATTTAATTCATGCCCCGAGAAAATTGTTGATGAAGCCCATACCACTAAGGGCAGGGCTTTGTGTACTTAAGCCAAAGCAGGATGCTCAAAACATACTTCTACAATAAAATCCATTAGAGGTTTCCAACAATAGCATTTGGCAACATATTCATCGCATCTAACACTTTTATTTTACAGATGAAGGAGGTATGGCTAATTAGGAGAAGTAAGATTAGGCTTTAAGCCTCACTCATCTTCCAGCCAAGAACTCTTTACATGATACCATCAAGCTTCCTAGACATTGCAGTGATGGAGCACACCTTTAAGGCAAGAGTGCTGGGTGTAGTTGTATTGTTGATTATCTGCACTAATGACGAAATCAGACTGATATGAGTTCTGACTAGTGTTTTACCCTTGAGGAAGTCAGTCTTCTTAGTTGGGATACTTTCTACCAAGCCTGATGAGTGGAGTTCAATTCCCAGGATCAACATGGTTGTATTCTGGCCTCCACATGTGTGGCACATGAGTGCCCACTCCCAAACAAAGAGAAATTCAATCGTATTGCATCTGTTTTTTTTTTTTTTTTTTTTTGGCATTTATTAATTAGAGATTATCTTTCATCTGACATGAAGTCAAGGTAAAGATTTAATAAAGTACTGAATGGCGTGGTACTTTGTGCGTAGTACATATGTCTAAGGATGTATTGCTAAACCAGTGATGAGAAATCGTTTTTATAACCTTACTTGTGACTTTCAGTTCTAGATGGTGGATGGGATGTATCTTTCTTTTCCTACTTGAACTATCCCACTTCAAGTGAAATGCCAAAAATAATGATAGAGAAGGAGGAAGACAAAAATCCTACAATAAGGGAAAGGGATAGACTTCAACACACAAGTGATTTAAACATGCATTTGGAAGACATACATGGATGGGTGGTAGACTGTTACATAGATCATAAAGTTGGTCAGTAGAAAACACTGCTGTAAGTTAATCAATAGCCCTGGTTGGAGCTTATTGTTCCTGAAGAATCCTGAAGAAGATTAAGATGAAGAGGTACCAGGCAGTGATGGAGAGAAAGGCAATGGGTACAATAATGGCAGTAAAAAACTTTGGAGCACAGTTGAATTGATCTCCACTAACAAGATGGCTAGCACCAAGTTTCTACTTAGCACTCAAGCATGACCACCATTAGCACAGCAGTTAGAGGAGTCCTAAAGAAACTAAAGCCATTGCTCAGGGGAAGTTAGGGCAGAGGGTGTGGGGAATTGTCATTCTACATAGAAAGCCACTAACTAGATTCTGCCGCTTAGAGGCACCAAGGCAGGATCACCCATTCTTCGCTAGTACTCTGCAGAAAGGTTATTGGTAGAAAATTCCTTTCTCTGTACAAAGCTGTCATGAATTTTATATTGCCTTTCTCAAAAGTATGATAAGACAAATAAACTCAAAAGGTAGTCATGGGAAACTTACAATGTGAATGAGAAAGAAGTAGATAGAACATTAAAGTCCAAAGAAAAATAAGTCAATTTAAAGAAGCAGGTGAGAATAATGCCAAAAATCTGCAGAAGCATTCATAGAAAAGAAATGGTCTTAAATCCTCATTCTGGGACTGGACAAAAATGAATAAAGTACTCCTGAAATTTTGAAAACATTGTTAAACAATAATAAAAGTTTGTAACAAGAAGAAACTTAACATCTTTTAGAAAATTGAGTCAAAGCATTATGTGTAAAAGAAAGAAAATATCTGAAAGATAATAAAATAATCAAGCCAGTGAGTGTGTAGTCCAGTTAATGAACTTCAGCAAGAAATAATCAAGCTTAGACGGGAAGACATCTTAAAAATAACAACAACAACAATAATAATAAAACGAAGCAAAAATGACTTTGCAGGGAAGCCTCAACAACATATCCCTGAGAGATGCTTGTTGAGACGGTCACAATGTTTAATGAAAGTGAAGTGTGGAAAACACAAAGAAGATGTGACACATTCATCTGGATACTAGAAGAAATGAGAACCCAACACACACAAATGCCCAGACACTCAAAATCAACAACAAGCAAAACAAAACAAAACAAACAAAACAAAATCCCAACACCTTTAAAACCAGAAGTGGGGTAGACAATCCAACCAGACCCTCAGAGGCATTGTATTATAGCCAGCATTCCACCACAGTACCAGAGATGTCAGAGATTAACAGCATATTATGGACCACCATTTTGAAAGCTTTAGTCTATGGTCAGCTGACTCTGTTGCTTTCTGGCTGTGGCAAG
Organism: Mastomys natalensis; assembly: GCA_021653895.1. Taxonomy (NCBI): domain Eukaryota; kingdom Metazoa; phylum Chordata; class Mammalia; order Rodentia; family Muridae; genus Mastomys; species Mastomys natalensis. The sequence continues at coordinate 846,318 of JAJTUV010000607.1, read as the reverse complement.
GAATAGATACCCTCATGGCCTATGCCTAACACAAAGACAGGAAGGGGCTAGAAGCCCATTATCCCTTGAAATGTGCTCATTTAGGATTTAACTTTCTTCAATTAGGTTTCATCATCTTTTAGCATCATGTCTTTCTAGTGATGTTGAATAACTACACATGGTCTTAGAATAAAATTGTTTTAAAAGATTCAACACTGCAAGCAAACTTTGAGAAAAGTTTGTGAGAATGTTTCTTGGTAAAATGGGGAAACACACTAAGAAAAAGAGAGACATAAACACTCTAGTAAATAATATATCCAAGGCAGAGGGTTTTGGTTTTAAATTGAGCTTTTTCTGATAAATCTCTCTTCTTTTCACATGCTCATTAGTCATCTGTACTTTCACTTGTATCTTTCAATTATTATTCTTTTACCATTTGACTATTAGTCTTTTTCCTAATTCATTTCTTAGGGATTAATCTTTTATTATCTCTGATACAAGAATTTTCCAACATAATTATTTCTTTTAGACTTTTAATTTTTAAATATCCAATATATGGATGTAGAGCTTTTACTCAACCTTTCTTTAACTTTAATCATCATCTAAAGAACAAGGTTATAACAAAATGCATTATGGGGACATAATAGGCTATAAGAAAAGGTCTTACAAAACTGAAGCAAAAATTGCTATTTCTTTGGACACCTAACTTAGTTAAACACATTGATTCAACATGACTGTTGAGTTCTTAGTAGACATTAATACAGTGTCAATGAGGTATACTTTGTAGGTATTAGCAGATGTCATACATGATTTTTAAATTCTTCTAAGTCTATATATCTTACCGATCATTTGATTTAAAGAGCAGTTGAAGAGCTGGCTTGGAGACTCAGGAAGTCAATTTCTTTGTCTTTAATCATACCTCCTACTGTTTTGATTTCTTCTTTTAATAGTCTGAAGCTCCTCAATTCACAGAAATGTGAGCCATCCTGCAACAGTTTAGAAAATAGTCTAGCAGCTTCTCATTCATGTGATTACGAAAAATAACATTGCCTTTCACCATTTTCCCCAGAGACTCCATCCAAACCCACCCACTTTGAACCAAAAAAGGAAGAAAGCATGTAGCCGAGCACCTCCTTTAAACCTCCTTGACTCATCCCTGCCACGGGCTGGCATTTGAGTTCAGCATTAGTCAACAGTCAACCAGCTTAAAAGAAAGAGGTGAGCACAAAGGCTCACAGTCTCCTGACACCTCTTTCATTTTTAGGGCACTCAGTACAATTGTCGAGCTATTCTACAGCTCCCGAGAAACCTCGGGGCTTGAAATGCTTGTCAGTGCCAAGACACAGCTAGATTCTGTTGGCACACCTTCATCTCGTCACCTACCCAGCTCAGATATTCCTCATTCATCAGAAGACATACATTTCTCCTGCAAATATTTTGTCTTTCCTACATTCCAACAAAGATCATGTATAGTCTCAGAATATTTTGAGTTTTCTAGTAGGAAAAAAAAAAATCCTAGGTCAATTGGCTCTACCTGCACTCCTCAGCAATCAGAGATTTGTTTCTGAATAGCTCTGGGGATTTCACCATATGACTCCCATTAATGAAATTGCTGGGCTAATCTCTCTGTGTGACATTACAAACACCGGCTTCCTGTCCAACTTCAGCTGAAGCTCTCTTTTTTTTCTATATATCTTTTGCTGTTACAACCAGAACCGTGAACCTGGAAAGGATTTCCAAGATCAGTCAGTTCAGTCTTCCAATTTTACAGATGAAAAAATGGGCGTCTAGGGGCTATTACTGGCTGTAAGTGGCCATGTGATTGTGCAATTTGTTCTACAGACGACCCAGGGACCCTTGGAATTTAGGAAGCATAGTTTTAGGCATAATTTACACTAAGTTATAGTGTAAATAAGGAAATGTAGAGAAGGATACCTGGTACACAACATCAAGGTTGAAGAAGTTTGCTTTTGCCTTGCAAGTAGTCTAATCAATGGTTGTATCAGTATTTGGAAGGTTCTTATTTAAAAGATTATATTATAAAGATAATGTTAAGGTTCGGTCAACTGTAGGAACCTCTTATTATTACATATAGTGTTAATATAGTAGGATATCTCTCAAGTGTGAATTTACCATGGCTACCTAAATTTGAAGTCTGTAGACAGCAGTAGCATCATAAAATTATATGTTAAAGAGTTGGAGAGATAGCTCAGTCTTTAAGAGTACTTGCTACTCTTGCAGAAGACTGGAGTTTGGTTCCTGGTCCTCACGGTGGGTAGCTCACAACTGCCTGTAACTCTAGCTCCAGAGATCTGATGTTCTTTTCTTGCCTGCTTGGACATGGCACAAAGACACACTCATACACGACTAGCTTTGGCTCAACAGGAACTCTTGGATTAATTCTGAATAACTCTGAAGAGGGTTGTGGATGAGCCACAAGAGGTTTCAAACCTTATCTGTGTTTCCCCCAAATCATTTTCTTTCTCAGGTTTCTCACAGTTTTAAGCAATTGCTGTAGCTAAAGTCCTTCCATCTTCTACCTTTGTCGATTCAGCTAGTTTATTTCGAGCAAATAAGACACCCATTTTTCTTTTATTTATTTGTTTTCTTTTTTCATTTCGTTTAGCTTTCATTATGGAAAGATATAATTTTTTTGTAGATTTTAGTGATATTGTCCCATACTCTAATACTTTAACATATTACTAGAATCACTCGAACATATGCTGTACATTATAAGCTGTTACTTCATCATCATGGATCCCATCAGATCCATCCAAAGCCTTGGTGTTTACTGTGTGACTGAGGATCCTCTAGGTCTGCATTTCTGGTGGCTCCAGCGACCTAGTGATCAAAGTCTTAGAGGCTCACACACCAATTCAAATTGAGTTTTTAATCTTTGTTTCCTTAGCTTCCATTCCAATGAGGTAGAAGGCTGTAGAAACCAAAGCTTCTACATCTCATTTCTCCCCAGGAAGGGGCAAGTGGGGGACTAGCTAGAAGAAAACCCATACATACCCTATTCCATGTTCAAACCTAATGTATATGTTTCCATTCGGGTCCTCCGCATTCCATCAAATAGTTCTGAGAGATGAATGGCTACTCATTTTAGTTCACTCTTAGCATGTAGGAGTGGCTCACCTTGCTCTCTTCAGACCTTGAATCTCTCACATGTGTTTTAATTCACATGTTTGATACTATATCACGGTAGAAGGATCATTCAGAAATTGCAGTAAGAACATGCAGTTGCTCCATTGACCCTTCCTTGGAAAAAGCTTATACTGACATCTGTATTACAAAGCCAGAGTCTGCAATTAGAAATTTTATTAATACAATTTTGCAAGAAAGGAAACAAACCCCTCCAAACTCTTCAAACAAACAAACAAAAAGGAACATACAGAGCCCTTCACCTCCAGCTCCTGACATCAACATTTGCTTACATCCTTTAGCCCTTACTCCTTTGTAAAACATGGTAGAAGAATTGCCAACGAAAGACCTTAAGACCTTAGTTGCAAAGAGTCCCTTAAGAGTCTTTTTAAAAAAAAAAAAGAAGAAAGAAAGAAAGAAAGAAAGAAAGAAAGAAAGAAAGAAAGAAAGAAAGAAAGAAAAAAAAGAAAGAAGAAGGACAGTGTAGATTGATTGAGCCTGGACAAAGCACCCATCTTCTATATTTTAGTTTTGCTCTGCCTAATTCCTCACCAGACTCTTAATTTAGCAATGACACCTGAACTGTTGCAAGCATTATGTGGGGATTAGTGAGCTCATGACAACGAACCCAACAAACAAAAACAAACTTAGAAGCTCAAGTTGTGAGGCAGAGCTTATGTACAGACAATAATTTGAAATATCCTCCCTAGGTATGTGCCAGTTTCACAAGAGGAAACCAACATGCAAAAGCTGGGACCCTTTACTGTTCCAGCTACTCGGGCTTCTGGCAATTGCGTTTGAAAAGACACAGATAAAGAGCATTCCTGGGGTACTGCCAACAGGTGACTCTTCTCTTTAGGAGCATGGACAGAGGGAGTATGGTCAATTGCTTATAATTTTCAAACGCCATAGTTTTTATTTAGGTGGAAATCATTATTTTAAAGCACATAGTTTCAGTGGTGCATACTTGATTTATTGCCTAAGAATTGATTTTTTTTTCCTTTTTATGCTGTGCTAGCATCCTCCCATAATAGTTTTTCTCTTGAACTAAGATTGGAATGGTTTATTATAATACTGAATATGTCCATTACCAACTGTGTGTGTGTATGTGTGTGTGTGTGTGGGGGTATTTGCATGAATTTTGAAATAAGTCCAGAATTGAGATCATGATGTGGATAGCTTAAGGCTAAAGTCACCAGAAACATGGAAACCTGAAATGTTTCACTTCATGGACTCGAGGTAAAAGTCTGTCCATCTAAACTTGGCAGGCACAAGTTATAATGTTGGCTTGCCTGATTTGGAGAATCATTGCTCCCTTTTCATCTTAGTCTTGTCAAAATGACATGGGTGTGTGAGAGTGGTTAGATTTAACAAGGTCTGAACCTGAACACGTATTTCAAATGCAAATAAAGTCTCCATTGTTTTAACCATAAAAGGCATGAACGTGAATTCCAAAGTGGATTTCACATGAGATGACGTGGATAATAATATTACTTCCTTTGTGAACCTCCTCCCACAAGCCTTACCACTTCCTTACCCGTCTTGAAGGCTTGTTGGGACATGTTCATAAACATTTATGTGAATAAACTTACAATTAAAAGATATATCCCAGTCCTTTAGCAAGTAAATATATTGACTATTATTCACCCTTTACAAGAAATTCCTTAAAGATCTAAAGAGTGACAGCTTCATCAAGCTTCCATGGCCTGTCCTGATGCATGACTATATTTGGAAGTCTAGTCTGACTTTCAACTTTATATATAGGGATACAAAATGAAACTCAAATAAAGGTACCTTGAAGAAGATCTTCATTAAATGATTTTCAAATTAGAAAATTACATACTCAAACATCATGAGCATACATAAAAAGATGAGATATACATGTGTCTGCATGTCTGTATGGGACTGTGCAGTCTCTGGGATATATAAATATGCATAAGTTTCTCATACAACATAATTAGAGAAAATTACATATCTAGCCAATTAGTCTTCAGAGCATCTTTCTCCCTCCTTGCCCTCAGTGCCCCTGATAAGCCGGCTTTCGATTTCTGCGGTTGGGTTCACCCACATGCCTCCTCTGGTTTCTCCCCTGATACTTCAAACACCACACTTTCCCTGCAGGGCAACCTGCTTCCTCCTGCTCCCTAGTCTCATTCATTTCCTCAACTGCTTCCAAGTCTCAGATACTGGGCAAGACTCCAGCTGTTTGTGGGTGGACAAAACAATTACATAGAGATGCTAACAGAAACAAAGATGATTTTCTGTCTGATGTCATGGATGGCCCTAGACCACTGCTGGTCCTCTCCATCTGTTTGTCCCTCAGTCATACATGGAGAATAAGTCATCGCTCTAAGCAGAATTGGATTGCCAACACGTCTTTCTATGCCAGCCCACTGGCTTACAGAAAGCCCAGTGCCAGCATGGAAAGGAAAGATTTGCAGAATTTCGAGATACAGAAGCTGCCTGAGCTCTATGGAAAAGCCCTGGGAGTCCCCATCTTCCAGTTTAACACACCACTCCTAAGGCAAGTCTGGGCAGTTTATAGTCTGCTTCCACTCTCTGACTAGATCTGCATCACTCCGTCAGCTCCACCAGGGCTCAGAAGAGTCTTGGTACAATATTCTCACAGACTCTTCTCAGCGCCCCTGACCCCCACTTCTGTACTCCTGTGACAGGATTTCTTAGCCTTTCTCATTGCTTTTCCTAAAAGCATGTACAGACATTATCCCTCAATACATCTGTGAGTTAATAAAATTTACCACAGGATGATTTGATGCCATGATTATACTTGCTACATATCTCCATCTTTATCATTTGGTTATGTAATATTTGTATGTGTGTATCTGTGTGTCTGTGTATGAGAGTGTGTGTTATCCTACATATAACACTAGTTAGATGTTTTTACTCCCTGAGAGTCAATCTTGGAGGTAACGTCACATCCATTAATATTCAGGCACTATGGATTTTATCTCCAAGGTAAGGCTGACACCAAATTTGGCATATCCAAGGTCCTTCTGTAACCTCAAGGTGGTCTTTCTTGACTAAGTACACATGCCACTTCTCCCATATTTTCAGCTATACTTTATTTCTTTGTATATCCTCAGACATAGGGTTGCCTAGGGGAGGGTGTAGGGCTGCAAAGGTGATGGGGAACAGTAAAGCGAGTAGAACATTCCTGTGGAGTTAACAGTACTATGGAGAACTTTTCCTTCATCTCAGGCTGGTGGTTTTTTGTTTGTTTGTTTTTCTGCCTAGTTCTTTATCTAAATACCAAAAAGTAGAGAACAATTGCACAATATATGCATTGTTTAGGAAATGTTCCCAATGTAAACAAGGATTGATACTCCAGGGACCTTATCTTGATGCCCAATGCAAGAGCTGTCTGGGGGTGTTGGAAAGGAAGAGGCATCTTTGAAATGGGGCAGACTTGGCAAAGAGTCCAGAATTGACATTTTCAGCATGGGAATACTACATGCTATATTTTAGAGACAGAGCCATGCTCTCTCTTGTTCTTGTTCTTTGTCCTTGGTCTCTATAACATATGAGGTTTCAGCAGGGTCAGGGGTGCATTTTATCAAGACCAATTATTATATAAATAAATCCATTTAATGCCTTCAAACTTTCTACAGATTGAAATGTTTTCATACTAAACAAACACGTTAGATCCTCCATGGATCCTGTTCATTGCTCTTTTAGTAGTTTCTAACTTGCTATCTATTTTCTCCCTGTGCTAACTCTAAAACCACGGCTTCAGCATCCATCCTGTCTGCTGACCTGGCTCTCTACTTACACAAACTTCCTGTCTATTGTTGACTGCTTGAATCCTACTCTTTTTGACACCTTCCAGGCCAGCTTCTATAAAGTAACTTCTGGAATTTCCCAGCAGCATTTAGTTCCTCTTTCTTTTGTACCCTTTACTTCATTCCCTTGGACAGTCAGTCACAGGAGAGGAAACTAGGTTATAAGGAAAGGCAGAGTCATTGTTTAGCTCCTCCATGACACAGCCAACCAGGCTGTAAGCACACTGAACTTTAAACCTTCAATGAGGATATTGTAAGAGTGCTTAGTGTTTTGTTGTTTCTGTTTTGTTCTTGCTTAGAGGCAGCAGCTACAGTAAAGGGCTTGGCTGGGAACACCCATCTCCAAACTATTTTCCTTTGTTCTGTTTGTCTTTATTTCCTTCAAAGGGGAAGAAGTTGCTAGGGCCAATGAATTTTAGAATCTAGAGGGTATACCTGCTTGGATTTTAATATCGTTAATTTGAAAAAGCTAAAGACAGCCCCTCTGCTGTGATCTGGTAGGTTGTCATTGACAGAACTGGACAACCAGCTCAACAATCCATTCACTCTATCTTCCTATCTTGTGGGTTTTTTGTTTTCTAATTTTTCTGACATTTTTTTTTTCCTGTGTGGGTCCCTGCTGGCCAGTCCTAACAGTTTATTTAAACAATGTAGCTTTGAAAGCAACCACATGACTGTGCCCTGGTAAAAGTTATTTTGTGTTTAGAATTTAGCAGAAAGGTGGAGAGAATTTAAACTACATTTCCCCTTCCCTTTTGGTAACCATGGGGACAGGAGAGCAACATATACCAAGCTGGTGGGAAGGAATAACCTTGGAAATTCTCCTACTGAGGAATGAGTAAAACATTATTGTGACATAGAATCCATAGGGCGTAGCTTTCTGTCGACCAAACCAGAAATTCCAGTCTCCAGTCTCCATGCAGTTACTAGAGCTGACATCACTTCTGGGAAATAGTACACCAATGGGGAATTTTCCTAAAATCACTGTGAAAGAGTGCATGTAACATAGGAAGAGGCAGATGATATTTTCTTCCAGATATTGGGGGCCCATAGTATTGATATTCCTGGATTGTATAAACAACACTGTGAACAACTCAATTTTTAGTTCTAATTTAGAGGACAAGAAAATAGTCAAAGAATTTTTTACCTGCCAATATCTAGGCATAGATTATGATCAAGGCAAAGCTCTTCTGGCTGTGAGTTTTAATCTTCAGTCTATATCTCCTAAGGCAGATATAGATATGCATGTGCATTTATACTAGTTCAAGAGATTTCTGTGGTCCTTTCAAAAATTATTCTCTAGGAGATGTTGCTCTTGATCACTCTTTAAAAAAGAACAAGAACAAATGTGAAGGATTTTCCTATAAAGTCTGAAAACTGTGGATTTTATTCTTGAAGTTGGAAGAGCGGGGATTTGAGAAGAGCGTGGGTTTAGATGTTGTTATGTGACCATCTCATCAGAGAGCATTTTGATTTTTTTCTTTGCTTGCATCACTGATGTGAATAGCCATATCAGCATCACACTTCCCTTTGCATTTGCTGACTTTATTAAACTGAATATCATGCTCCTGACAAATCCATTAGATAAAAGCTTTAGATTTTAAGTATTTTTATGAACAACAGATATTAAACTTCTTCACCAGTTATTCTGTTCCCGTCATGCCTTTACTAGTTTTCTTTACCTCAATTCAGAGATAGGTTATCAAGAGTCACTTCACGGTCTAAACTGGCAGAGTATTTTTACTTCCTTTCTCCCTACCTACCAACACATGAATGTTGATCTCATGCTATTAAGTAGAATTACAGGACATTGACTTTTCTCAATCAGTCATGTTCACATCCTGTCTCCTGCCTAACAATTACTACATTAGAATTAATATTATTTAGTAACATTCACATTATGTGTGTGGTATGTGGGTGTGTGTGCACATGTGGAGGTCAGAGGGCAATTTGTGGATCAGTATCTCCTTCCACCTTTCCTGGGTTCTGGGGGATCAGACTCAGAACACGGCTTGCCCTGTAAGTGTCTTCCAGCTGAACCAGCTCCATGGTTTTTTATACACTTTTGATGCTGGCTTCAATCTTCTGTGCTAAGTAGTTTGTTTTTTGACTTGTGCCGTCTTTTGCTTCATCTTGGAAGATTTTTCTTGGTTATTCTTTTGGCCAGTTCTTGCTCTACACAGTGAGCACACTCGTGAGTATAGTCTGGAGCTACTGAGCTGTGGGAGCCTACATATCCCTAGGATTCACTCATGTGTACCCATGAGCTGCCTACACTCATTTATTTCTATCAATTTATTTTGATTATCTTCCATGTCACCCTTCACTGCCATTTATTGAGACTGGCTGGGACTATCTGAATCCACTGCCTCTGAACACTGACTACTGGTTTAGCTTGCAAAATGGGTTTAAATCCGCCTTACGTTAAATGACACCTCATTTGTCAGCACTACATACAGTGTCACCAAACTGTAACCACAACCTTCATTCCTTTGCCAGTCAACCATCTTCACTTCTTTACGTATGCGCTTTCCCTTAACACTCTGCTTCCTTGAGGTGAAGGACTGATTCATCACCATGTGCTGCTCCAGGCTTCTCTTCCTACACAGCATGGGACACAGGGCTGACAAGAGGCAAAGACAGAGTTTCCTTATTGCCTGGCACATTCTGCCTTTCATATGACTTTGAGGCCACTGCAGGTTCATAATAGAAAGTTTGGAGCTTATAAATTGGTTCTACTCCAGAAATCACTTCTGGGTTTGGACGACTCAGAAAGTCATCAAGCATCTGGGGAGATGGAGCCACAGAGACACTGTTGTAATCCTGTGAGTGCGGTAGAGGAGCTGTGTTGAATTGTCTAACAGGAGGAAGAATCAGGGAATGCTGGAGGAGGGAGGGAACAAGACAATTTCTCAGGCATCTGCTGTGGTTTTGTTAAATTTCTAAAATTGAGGTTCATTTAGGATATTGTCTATGTTTCAGTTTTATTTGCAATTGTCCCCAAATCATTCTGTGTACTTCTCAATCATTCCTACTCTCTACCCTCTGGGTCACTTTGCTGTCTTTTTCCTTCTGTGGTTAATGACAATTCTGCAGGGGTGGGTGATGACAATTCTGCAGGGGTGGGTGATGACAATTCCGCCGGGGTGGGTGGGGACAAAGGCTACATGCAGAAGCTGACAGCAGCCCTGATTGTACTATTACCTGCTTGGAGCTGAATGACTAACAGCATTTTAAATTCCTCTGTTATTTGGAATGTGAAGTCTTCCCACACGACAAATTGTACTAGTTATTGCCTTTCAGGGGTTTCTTCTTTATATTTATTTATACTCTATATCTCATGTTCAGAATAGGAAAAAAAATTCTTCACATGTCTATGTGATAAAGCAATGATTTTGTGTGAAGGTGAACATTGCTTGAGGAGGGAGGGAAACTGCCTGACATCCTGATGGATGAGTCTGGTTTGAAGTTAGGAATGTAGAGAATGTGGGGAAAGGTTGCTGCTTCTATACCATTTTCGTCTCTATTTCAGTCTTTGCAGCTTAAATAAATAATCCCATGAAAATCTTGGGTAGAGAATGTCACCCGCAAACTAGTTTTCTTTATCCGTACACAACTCTAGAAACTTGATTATGTCAATTTGGTAAGGTTTACGTTTCTTTGTTTTCTCCAGGGAGTTTCACAATTTATTCTTCGGTAATTACCATGCAGTTAGAAGTGGGAACAAGTCTCAGACACCAGAGGACATTGGCGGCTTCCTTAGTCCGTAAGAAAGAATATACATGGGTCAAGGACATGAGAAAAGAAATATATGAACTCAATGATATTGCCTTCACGTTCTCCTCTATAGCTAATGTAAGTGTAATAATCAGATTACTTATATTCAATATGCTATATATGCACAAATTTATATGTAGAATTATACATGACTAAACAAATATTCTTGCTTTATTTCTACATGTCGTACAAAATACATGCATGTACACATGGATCAACAAAATGCTTGTGCATAAATTAAAATATGGTTGTTTCTGAAACATAATGATTGTATTAACATCGTGTTTGAATGTAAGTTAATCCGAAGCCTGCCATGAGGTCTGTTTTCCAATCCCTCAGCTGGAATAGCTGAGCGAGCACATTCCCAGCACCCCTCAGTTCTTAGCCATGTGCCCTTAATCCATGTGGAGTTGAATTAAAGCATGTTTTTTTTTTCTTTTAAATTGTGTCTTGTTGACACATTCTTTATTGCTCAACTGTCAGCTCTCCATGGTCTAAACCATGGTTCTTTGCTGTAGCTACGCTCATCACTTCCATTATGGAACTTTTTTTTTTTAACCCATAGACAACATTTGTGTGAATTCTCTACTCTCTGCAGGTACTATAATGAAGGAGGTGCTTCTCTTATCTTTACAGTGATCCTGTTGTAGAAAGAGTTACTGTCATGTAGAATGCAAGCATATTATAACTATGTGCTTGGGTTTACTGGTTTAGACGTTCACAGGAAAGGCTATAGTATTTATGTGTCAAAATATTAAAATATAAAACTATTTTAAATATAAATATAAATATTAAATATTACAGAATTGTATTCTATAATTCTAGTTGAATACATAGGCAGTAAATTGTTTTTCAAAAAGTTAACATAATGAGAAGATAAAGTACATCTAAAAAATGAAAAATAGTTTTTGGCCTGCAAAGAAAAAACCTAATAGTAAAGTGCATTTTTCTGACAGTGATGGGTGAGTTTCCAAATATATGCAACCTAAAGTTATTAAAATTAAATAGTAGAACAATATATCTTCATAAGCCCTTGTATACTTCGACTTTATAACTAACTGTGTTATTGATCAAATATGGTTTCTGTTTTTCTGAGAAAAAAATAAAGACCTTTAAAAAGTATTCCTAGCACACTGGTGACCACGTGCCTGTGGAAAGCCACATTCTGGGGAAGAAAAAGAGTGACTCAGAAACACACGGATTACACTGCTCTGAATAGACAGACCTTTAGAAGAGCTGTAGGAGAAATTCCTGGCAAAATACTTTCTTGAGTTAGGATATGAAAAAAATATAAAAGGTGGGCACTAGCAAATTGTAATATGTAGACTCTGCAAGACCTTGAATACATTTCCCCATTCAAAAATGTCTAGGATTTCTATAGAATCATATAGACATCCCTGGGATGACTGACTTACAAAAAAAATTCACTGGGGTATCAAGTTTGTGGAATGCATAAAGAACCAACCTCAGAAAGAGCCAATCAACCACACTTTACAAGTATCCCTGAATAAGGAACGGTTTCTAATACGTGCCTTGGAAAAGTGGTGGGGGGTTTATGTCGAGTGTTGTACATCCATGTGAGCATAAGTGCAATTACACAGAGGCATCTACCAATGCTGTTTCGGAAATAAATTTATATTGCAATAATGAGTTCACCTATCATTTTGTATAATGTGTTTGCATTAATTTCACTTACATGTGTAATGGTATCCAATATAATATTTTTCCTAGTCAACCTAGATAATAGTTTTCCTGAAAAGGAAACGTGGCCACCTGAGCCTTCAGCAGTTGTCAAGGAGATGTGAATACTTTCTCTCTGCCACAAATGCCTGTGGCATCTGTCAGGTATAGAGTTCTTGCATCTCTTCCCTACTTCATAGGATGCTTTCTAGTAGATCAGTGAGTCCTCCCTTTCCACACAAAAGTTCCTCAGCGCTGAGTGACGACACAGACTTGGAATTTCCAGAGAAGCTCAGTGTACCCTCCTCTAGGACCGGCCCCCTCTGAAGAGTATTCCTTGTGAATATTTTTCTTTCTGTAAATTTTACCAGTGTTTTATAATTTATAAGACAGTTTGACTCTTTCTTTTCTCATGAGAAAATATAAATTAGGTCTCTTTATTTTTTGTTTGCTTCAAATTTGGTTTTAGAAAGGTCCAGTTACTACAACCTTATTGTAATAGTAAGGTGTAAGCTAGTTTCCCAACTGAATGTCTTGCTCTTTTTAATCTCAGATATAATTCCAGCATAGAAGACAAGTCCTTAAAGCATGTACAAATTCCATCAAGGAACCCACTAGGAAAACCTTTGAGCTTGACTGTGCCATACCTATTGTCGATTACCAAGGCACCTGGAATTGTTGTAGGGCTGTGGGCTTCTGTAAGAAACTTCCTGGGCACTGAGCTCCGTCACCAGCTCTGCATCACATCCTAGTTTAATACACTGACAACACTCTAGTTAAATGTGAAAAAAAAAAATGCGTCTGAGATTTCATACTGTATAATTGGGTAGTCTCCAAGCATCTGGTGAGGCTGCCCCGAAAAAGGAATGACTCAAAGATTAGTGATATTTACTGCTTTTGTTGTGTTCTGTTGTAATTAATCTACATGGCACCATTAGTGCTTAAGAGTAAATCATGGTGATTTTAAAAGCTATTTCATCACCATGGCCGGTATTGTCCTCCTGGGAGCAAAAGCCAGTTATGAAATCATAGAGAAAACATGCTTCCTCACTGCTGTTCCTAGATGTCCCAGGGGTTCCCAGCATTCTGTATTTCTGTACTAGGCTGGTTGCTGGCAGATGCATTACTTTCCCCATCCAGATGCTTGGCACCTATTCACATCATGAGGCTTATTCTACTTTGTCACAGACACACAGACACACACACACAAAACACACACACCCACAGTAAACCATCTGTCTACAGTGTCCCTGCTCTCAGTGCCCTGGAACAGCATCTCAAGTGATCAGTATTAATAGGGCAAAATCTACTTTGAGCCTGTAGCTAAATGCTAACTTATGACCTGATTCTTGTTTGATGGAGCTTCTTCCTCGAATCAATGGCAGCCAAACTCAGCACATCTGGACGTAGTCACAAAACATCAATAAAACAGAGCATTGACAACTTTGGTATAATCAAGATGCAACATTATTTTAATTTTTTCGCATATATATATATACATACTATATATATAAAAATACAACGTAATAATTAATTTAATATATATATTATATATACACGTGTGTGTGTGTGTGTGTGTGTGTGTGCTTGAGAGAGAGGGGGGAAGAGAGAGAAGGTGAAAGAAGAAAGGAAGAAGAGAGAGGAGAATAAAAGTAGTTATTAAATAGGAAAGAAATTTACATTAACATGCTTCCAGGGAACTTCTATCTCATTGTGTGACTTTTTTTCTTGGAGGGAAAGGATCTAATTATAAAGGCCAGTGCATTTAAAATGCCTTTAGGATGTGATCTGTAGCAGACCAAATGGTTAACATTGATAGTCAAGTGAGCAGCAGGACAGATACCCCTGCAGGAATACAGTAGAATATTGTCCAGAACAATAGGAGTAAGCTCTCAGAAAAATGAGGCAAGAAAGAATGAGATCTAATCTTGGAGTTTAATGATCTTAACAGAAGCACATATTAGTAATTGTTAGTTTTAATTTTTAAAGTCACCAGAGTCTAGAAATTCCTAGAAGATGGACCATTAGTATGTTTGCAGATTTTCTTTTTCAGTTGAGGCAAAAAGAACTGCCCACAGTGGGTGGCACGATTCCATGGGCAGAAGATGCTGGACTATAGTAAATGGAGAAAAAGAACCAAGCACAATTGTCGTCTCTCTGCTTCCTTACAGCAGATGTGATAGGAGCAGCTTGGTCAAGCTGCTGCCACTGTAACATCACTGCAATAGCTGTACCTTGAACTATGAGCTGAAATAAACCCCTTCCCCTGAAGTGCTTTTGTCACAATACTTTATACAACAACAGAAAAAGCAAACAAGACAGTATCCAGAAAGAATTTACAAGTTTGCTTATGACCAACTTTAGGGACTCACTTAGGTAATCCTGCACACTCCGTTAACAATATCGTCCTAAGAGTCTGACTGTGGAATTCCTCATCAGCGAGAGTGTCTCATGTGTAGTAATGCACATTCAGCTCTTGTTCTTCCTTCTTATTCCTGAAGGCCTACTCAGAGTGCCACAGTGGAAGCACAAACAAAATAAAACAAGACAATCCAAGGCTGATTGGAGATGTAGCTCAGTTAGCACAATGCTTGACTAGCATGCACAAAATCCTAGCTTTAATTTGCAGTACTCCATAAATCAAGCATGGTAGTGAATCCCTGTAATCCCAACATGATGGAAGTGGAGACTGGAAAATTAGAAATTCAAGGTAATTATTGGCTACATAAGCAAGTTGAAGCCAACCTGGGCATTTAAGACTGTCCCCAAAAATTAAAATAGTCAAAAAGATCTAAACATATCTGTCTTTCTACTTTATTGGAATTTCTTTGGCATTGAATATTAAATACAAATTAAAGTTTTAACAGGTCCAAAAAATAAGAATTGTACCTATTAATAATATATTGTGCAATATTTTGATATATGCATATGTTGCATAAAGTTTAAATCATCATAAGGTTATCAATTCCTTTATGATGATAGCCAAAAAACCCTATCTTTCCTTCCTAGATTTTTGAAATATGTAGTTCATTGTGTTATCTGTCGTGACCCTTCTGTACAAAAGCATACCACAGCCTCTGCTCCTATCAAACTATCAGAGAGTACCAGCTGATCATCCTGGCCTTCCTCTCCCTCACCCCGTCAGTGGTACTATTTCAAATGCAACAGACCATGAAACCCATTTGTGTTTTATATAGATTGATTTGATTTCAAAAATGTATTTGTACATTTTTCACCTGGGAAATCAAAATTCCCTGACTGGTCACAAGGCTACAGGCCCACCATCTTGTGTCCTTTACTTAGCTATGGAAATCTCCATCTTCTTCATTAGAGTCTGATCATGATGAAACATCTTCTATGAGTTTGTGATAGTTTTAAGTCACCAAGAATATCATGACTCATGAAGACAGAGGGGCAATCGCCAGAAGGCTGGCAATGTCTGTCAGTCTGTGTTTAACTAAAATGAATAGCCAGTATTCTCCCAATCTTTGGCAGGGAGTCTATTAGACTAGCTCAGTATACAAAGCATGTAGTCAGTGACTATTAGAGAGAAATACACACTGAAGATGGACTTCTTTGGTTTGAGTGTCTAACCATGCCTACATTCATTCACTGTAGAGTCTCCTCCCAGAGGTAGGCTTGGGACTTTTCCTTGCTTGGTGATGGTCGACCCTCCTAACAGACCAGTTCTAAGAACCATACATAAAAGCTCACATCGGTTCTCCATACCTCTGGGTAGTTTTTAACTTCACGGAAGACCTTTGTCTTTCTCACTTACATGATTTCTTACTGCTGTCATTCTTCCGAAGTTAACTAGAGCCATGTGTGCATTTTGTCACCTCACTCATGGAATCCCTCAGGAGAAAAGCTACATTTTGATGTAGTATGACATCATACAAAATAAAGCAAAACAGATTTTCCTAGCATACTACACATGACAGAAAATTCTAAGATATGGCTGGTGTCCAACCTGCATTCTGTTTCAAACATTTAGTTGGAGAAAAAAAGGCATTATAATATAATGAAAAAAATGTTCACATGAAATAACAATTACTGAAGCTGTGATGTTTTGTTTTGCCTTCTTTCTTGCTGGGTTTCCAGTACCCTTTTAAAAACTAGTATTGTTGTAGTAGTTGTTGTTGTTCTTCATACTGTCTGTATTTTAAATACAGGATAGAAGATGGCTAAATGCTATATTCTTCAATCATATTACTCAAGCAAGGTCTTGTGATGAGCAGAGACAGAAATCCTGGTATAAACAAAACCAAGTTCACAGCCCCTAAAACCATGATTTTATTAATTTCACATGATAAAACCTTGCAAAAGAAAAAAAAAAGTGTGCTGGTATCACAGTGAACACCGTGCTTGAAAGGAGCACCATTCTTTCCATCTGAGTCACACGTGGAATGTAAACATTTCTGTTCCATCACGTCGGGGAAAATCTTGAGACCTGAAATTTCCAAGTGTGAAATCTGAGTTTTTCGGTCCCTTATCGGAACAGTGGCTTGGCACTTTTGGATACCAGCTCTACAAAAGATAGTACTAAGAGTCCCTTCTGCTGTGGTGTTACAGAATGATCCTTTCTTTCAGAACTCCCTTTTATATTTTGTGCACATGTGACAAACTATTTCCGAGAAAAAAATTGAAAAAGAGTACAAGCTTAAATTATTCATTATGTTCTGGGCTAAGCATAGTAACTACAGAGGCCCTAACTCCCTTCTGGGTCAGTTGGTTCTGTGTTCCTCCAGAAAAATCCCCACCCTTCTTAAGGTGCAGCCTCGCCTGGCAGCCTGCAACCGTTTCTCAGGTTTCCTTTAAGATTCCTTAGAAACAGAACTGGTGGTAGATATTTCTCAGTCCACTCAGAAAGAGAAAGATAATTTTTATTGCTCTAATGTCCTCTCACTTCTACTTCTCTGAGTGAACAGTGGCTAATATAAAAGGAAATATTATTTCAATGTTTGAACTTCTCTTTTTCCTATGCCCTCAAGATGTGCATTATATCTGGGATACCACAACCCAGAATAGCTGTTCACTGTTTCAAACCACATCCTCCTCAGTAAATAGTTCCAGTTCAAGGCTTATCTTTAAAGGGAATGAATCACTTTCATGTTTCTTTTAAACCACACCATCATTTCATGGGAAGTGTTTGTGTATGCTAAGGGAGGAGGACCAAAAGGGAAGAAACCCTGTTACAATTTGAGTCTGAAATGCCCCCAGCAGTTTCATGTGTTTGAACTCTTGGTCCCTGGATGGTGGCTCGAACCTCTGCACATGTCATCTCGCTGGCAGAGGTGAATCAGAAAGGCAGGCTCAAAAATTCCATTAGCTTCTAGCTCTGGACTGAGTTCTGTACTTGCAGATCTGTCATTAGGCCAAGAACCTGCTTTGAACTCCTGGTGCCATGAACTCATGCCTTCCCTTCATTGGTTGCCTGAATCCATGAGCCAAACCACTTTGTTTCTGTCCAGTATGTTTGACAAAGGTAACCAGCAGGATAATTGGAAGGGTAAGTTTTATTGCTCACCTGATTGTGCCATTTGCAGGCCTTTGGAACTAATTTTTAGGAGGAATAGGAAAGAGTTTGGAGCCATAGGCTGAAGAAGTAAGTCTTAGATTTCTGTAAATGCTTAATGGGTCATTATGCTAAGAATCAAGAAAAATTATAATATAGATAGACATGTGAACAGTGAAGGCCAGGCTCATGAGTTGCAGAGGGAACAAGGACTTTACCAGGCAGGAGGTCACTTACATTATATTCCAGAAAGAATCTGGCTACCTTCTCCCTGTATCTCACAAGTTTGGCTGAGATCAACTTTAAAAGTAAGGTGTGTGTGTATGTGTGTGTGTGTGTGTGTGAAATGTAAAAGCAGCATAGTTCCCTGGCTGTGGCATGGTCATTTGCTGCTTTTCACAGATCTCTAGAAAGAATGGAAAGTAAAAAAATGGACCAGAAAGAGTTGAAAGATATGGGTGGATAGAGTTAAAGTTGCAGACAAGGAAATCACAGACAAAGTGACTACATTTGTGGAGGAGTCAGAAACATTAACGAGAAAAGTCTTGAAGGCAAGACCTCACTCACCATAGACAAACACACTTGGAAGACCTTCATTTGGAAAGAGAGTGTTGATAAGAGGCATCCATGAGGAATATCTGTTCTCTCTCTGATTCAGCCAAACAAGCTCTAATAGAGTCTGCAGCCTGGTGGGGGTGAGGATGGGTGGGGACTCCATCTTAAGCTGGCAGTAATGGTCTATTTTGTTCAGCAATGAATACAGGCATCTGTAGAGATAATCTCTTGTGCACTGTGTAAAGGCATCACCTGTCAATAAAAATCTGATGGCCAATACACAGGATTAGAAGGTGGGACATCCGACACAGAAAGAGGAATGCTTGGAAATAGTCTCAGGAGATTCCCGGCCAGACTTGGAAGAAGTTGGACATAAGTTATGAACCTAGTGGAAACAGGCCTAGTTTATGGCCTAGGCATTTTTAAACAAGTAATAACCCACCAAGTTATTATTCTGGAAGTGGGGCATGGATAGAAAAGCTTACAATTACAGGCATCTGTCACAGCAATGAGAAAAGTAACTATCATATTCTGATCATTTAAAGAAAGTCTGGTGGGACACTGAAAAAGGAAAAAGAATTCATTATGGTTTGAGGCAGATAATTCCCTGTGTTCCAACTTACTCCCCACAAGTGAGTAATTCTCTTACTGTGTTCTTCATTTGTACAAACTAGATGAGTAAGAAATTAAGCCTCTCAGTTAAGTACAGCAAGGGAATTTCTAATCCTATTTTAATTTTATCCATCACCACTAAAAAGAGAGTAAAATTGTACTATCAGGGTTGAGCTGCAGCCAGATTTTACCTTCTGTGAAGATAGCATGGTTAAATACAGGGACCATTTCAAGCCATCATCAAACTATTGGTAGCCTAGAGATGATCATAGACAGAGCATTTAACCACCAATTTTGGCAGATTTTACACATCTTAAGAGGAAGTGGTTGGTTAGTGTAATCAGACTTTTGGCTACTTTATGGGTTCTTCTTTCTTGCACCCTTTTTCACCCTTCTCCCACTCTTTCAAACCCCTAACACTAGGTAGGAGAGAAAAGGATAGAGTTATTCTCTCTGTTTTGTTTTTTTTTCTCCTCAGAGTCATTTACCGGCACAGCAACGAATAAGCCCATGCAGAGGCAAATGGGACCCATCAGCATGCATTAGAAGCAAGGAAGCAGATACTTAAGCTGTAACTGACTTGACTGATTAAAGAAAACAAGAGAAACATTCAAAGAAGTCTTCTCATGACTAAATACTGTAGGAGAAAAGGATGTTTGGTATAGAAAGCCAGAAAAGGTTTATGAATCTCATCTAAGTTATCTGGGAAAGCAGAAGGAAGAGAAACAAAAAAACAGAAAATCTCGAAGGGTAGAATTTTGCCAGCTGCAAATAGTTTCTGTGATTATGTGAAGTTTGGAATTCTGGGAACTTTTCAGAGGTTAAATAAAGTCTAGATCCCTGAAAGGCAAGGTTGGCTGTTGGCTGTAGGTGGGTTGTTGGTTGTTAGTAGACTGTTGGTTGCTGTAGGTTGCAGTTTGTTAAGTAGTCATGCACAAAGAATAAACAAGGATAAGAAATTAGGAATCCTGATGGTGAAGATTAAACTTACCCCAAGAAACTCAATGCCCAAAATAAATAGGAAGTAATCTAATGATATCATTGCCCCTTCTCCTACTCCTGATTTTATTCAGGAATCTCTTTTTCCTTCTCTCTTTCCCCTCTCTCCTTTTCTCTCCTACCTAGTGTTAGGGGGTTGAAACAGTGGGAGAAGGGTGAAGAAGGATGCATGAAAGAAGAACCCATAAAATAGCCAAAAGTCTGATTACACTAACCAACCACTTCCTCTTAAGAACTTAACACTTACTATTCAATTCTCGATCAGTAATCATTAAATATCATGGAGAAAACATAAAAGAAATTATCAATAAAAACAAAGAATCTAGAAAAAAGTCAATGTAGAGATGAGTAAATATTTAAGAATTAATATATGAACCAGCTATAATGGTACACACTGCCTTTAGTTCCAGGACTTGGAAAGCTTGAGTCCAGCCTGGTTATATAGTTAGTTCCAGGCCTGTGAAAGCTACATGATGAGACTCTATCTCAAACAAGAAAAAGGAACATTCTCGGAGACACACAAGAAGATCACTGTTCAAGAAAGATCTTGCTGAGAAAAACAACATAATCTTAATGACTAAAAAATTAGGTTAACATAAAGTTAAAAAATAACAGGGAACTTGATAAAAGCTGAGGACAAATCTTACAAATCAGAGCAAAATAAAGAAGGAAAATTAGGAATAAACATTAAGAAAGATACCTGTAATTTCAGAGTAATGTCAGGTTTTTCCCAAGGGAAGAATGAAAGAAAATAGAAAAGGAAAATTGTCAATAAAGAGTACATGATGACGGGCGGTGGTGGCACATGCCTTTAATCCCAGCACTTGGGAGGCAGAGGCAGGCAGATTTCTGAGTTTGAGGCCAGTCTGGTCTACAGCGTGAGTTCCAGGACAGCCAGGGCTACACAGAGAAACCCTGTCTCAAAAGAAAAAAAAAAAAGAGTTAAAAGAGTACATGATGCTTTCCAGAAAGGAAAAGACATGAACGACTGCAATCATTTTGCTTCTACTAGAAAAAACAGTGAGGATAAAATAAGTGCATCTGCTTTTGTGAGGGAGTGAGGGGTAGGACACTTGCAAGTCAAACTGGTATCCTAGAACGAAGAATTAATTGCCAAAGGAGTGTGGAGTCTATTACAGAGATACTTGCACATCATGTTCAATGCTTCCCTATTTGGAACTGATAGAAATGGAATCAAGCTGGCTATCTCTCAGGGAATGAATGGACAATAAAACTGTGACACAGAAATTCAATGGAAAATGACTCAGCTACCTAGAAATATAAAAACATGGAGTTTTTACATAAGTGAGTAGAACTGGAAGTATTATACTGAGTGAAGTCACCAGGCTCCAAGGACAAATGCTTCATGTTCTTTCTCACATGTGTGAGAAAAGCTTCAGATCTTTTGTGTGTTTAGCCTGGAGTTCATGTAGAATCTAGGAAACAGGGGGAGGAAGGAGCTATTTAGGAAGAGGTAGAATATGGGCAAAGTGAAAGTAGTGATGGGGAATAATACTGGAACAAAAAGTGTTCAAATAGGTACTCAAGTGATGGAGGAGAGGGGACATGGGAGTCTTAGCTAAAATGAATTATGCATGAAGAAGCTGCATGAGAACATATAATTTTGTAATCCAAGTACAAAATATTGTAAGAAGGTATGGTAGGACACATCCAGTATTTAAAATGACGGACGGGAAATATCAGAAACTAAGATTTAATACTGATGTGATAGGGCTGATAAAGGAGGGGTAGAGGAAGGTTAACCAACCAAGGGTGCATGAAGAAGACTTATGAGACCCAGTAGTTTTAAAACTAATTTTAGAAGTATAATTTATAAGAGAATTTAAACAGAGGTACCCCATATTAGTGAACAATGCTGCTTCCAGAAAACATGGGATATTAAATGAAAATCTTAGTACCAGATATAAATGAACCCTTGAGGACCCAAGAGTCACCTAAAACAAATGGGAGTTGTTTTGCTTTTGGTTAACCCACCATAACTAGATAGTAAGACCAATTGCTGAAGATACTATACACTTTGGCTGCAGGACACAGAAAAATCAACCTAAAATTCATAGGGAAACCTGTCTCCCTGCTTGGTAGCTTTTATAGTGCTGGAAAGTTCTATGTAAGTTGATGAAAGAGAAAAGACATCAGTGGTCTTATCCAGTGCTAGACTCTGCATGCCATGATGCCAACCTACCAGGCAACATGTACAATAGTGACGAATCTGTTTCTGGAACAATTAGTCATTCTAGTGATTGGATTTGAGGCCTCTTCCACAGGAAAGAACCCATGCCTAGTACTGAAAACATATTCAAAACCCACAACTAGGGAGAACCATCTTGTTTTTCTAAGTGGTCATGTTTTCCAACTTTCTTCCAAATGTTTATGTCCCCAGCTCTAGACACAGAAGCTTCTCTGGTTCAAGCATACACATCTGGTTCATGTTTAAAGTGCTGTGTGGACTCAGCTGATGACGGAACATCTATTTTAACACATACCTCGAGACTCAATGAGGTATCAGGGAAGAGGGGACA
This sequence comes from Mastomys natalensis, assembly GCA_021653895.1. NCBI lineage: Eukaryota > Metazoa > Chordata > Mammalia > Rodentia > Muridae > Mastomys > Mastomys natalensis. The sequence goes on along the minus strand of JAJTUV010000607.1, from coordinate 823,717 downwards.
GGAAAGAATATAAGTGTTGGAGATGAGACCTAATGTTGTGAAAGCTGCCCTCTGGACATGACATGAATGTTGTGCACATAAACCCACTAGCTGAGTTTATCTGCATAAGATCTGCATAAGATCAAGCCAGTTAAAAATTCCATCATGGAAGTTGACTCAGACAGATACAGATATGGATACTCAGAGTCAAACAGTGGATGGAGCTTGGGATTCTCACAGAAGAATAGGAGGAAGGATTGCAGGCCAGAAGGGGATAGGAACTCCACAGGAAGACCAACAGAGTCAATTAACCTGAACCCTTGGGGTTTTCAGAGTCGAACCACCAACCAAACAACATACATGGGCTGGACCTAGACATCCCTGCACATATGTAGCAGATGTGCAGCTTGGTCTTCATGTGGGTTCTGAATAACTGGAATGGGGGCTATCCCAAAGCTGTTGCCTGTATGTGGGATGTAATATTTTAGCTGGATGCCTTGTCTGGCCTCAGTGGGAGAGGAAGTACCTAGCCTCTCAGAGTTTTGATGTGTCAAGGTCGGGGGGGGGGGGGATACCTGAGGAGACTCCCACCTGTTCAGAGGAGAAAGGAGGAGGGGATGAGGGGAAGAATTGTGGGAAGAAGTGACTTGAGGGGGCAGTGAGAAGGATGAAAAGTGAATAAGTGAAAAAAAGTTCCAGATGTTAATTTGTAGTTGCGGGGTAAGGAGACAGGATCGGGGACAGGACTGCAGAGAGGAAAGGGAGAACTAGAGATGGATTAACTGTTTACTGCTCTAAAGGCAGTGGGACCTGGGAGAATGGAGGTGATAAACGAGGTGGACTAAAGTCTCATGCAATAGCTAACTTTATTCAGAGCATCAGACAATTTATAAGCTGAGGGATAAGAGGAGTCACATTGAGTAAAGCGTACAATCACAAGGTCAGTCTGCACATGACTGACAAGCCACACATGGCTGACAAGATGCACATTGCACGTGACAAAAACATGGTTTTCTGCAAAGGCATCTAAACTCATAACAGCAGTCAATTGAAAGGAAAATCTGAAGTAACATCACTCCTATCTAGTACACGTGGGAGGAGAACGAAATACACAGCAAGAACAATTCTGTGTTTATGAAGAGGCTGAGATCACAAGACCTTTGTCTTCTTTTCTTGGAGTTAATCACAAGTACTGAGAATTATCCTCAAACCACCCCATTCTGGGACTTGGTTCCAGTAGCTAACCAGCACTAAAGATGTACAAAGACCCTTATGAAACCCTACAAGTTTGAAAGCCAATTCAGAATAATTTTTGTAAAGGAATTTGGACATATTACTGAACAATGTATACATGCATGAAGAAGTTTTTAGTTTAATTTTTGTTTACTTATTCACATTGCATCTCTCTCATTGCCCTCCTCCCTGTGACCCTCCTCCCAACACACAATCCTTCCCCTCTCCCCCCTCCCATTTTCCTCTGAGCAGGTGGGGGGGCTTCTCGGGTACCCCCCAACTCTGGCACATCAAGACTCTGAGAGGTTAGGCACTTCCTTTCCTGTTGAGGCCCGACAAGGCATCCAGCTAGACGAACATATCCCACATACAGCCAACAGCTTTTGGGATAGCCCCCGTTTCAGTTGTTCAGGACCCACATGAAGATCAAGCTGTACATTTGCTACTTATGTACGGGAGGCCTAGGCTCAGCCTATGTATGTTCTTTGTTGATGGTTCAGTCTCTGAGAGCCCCAAGGGTTGAGGGTATTTGACTCTGTTGGTCTTCCTGTGAAGTTCCTATCCCCTTCAGGGCCCAAAGAAGCATACACGCTAGAGACTCTTCTGACTCTGGAAGAGCCAGCAAATCATTGAATTAAATAGAAATGGTTTGTATACATGAATAAGCATGTACATGGAAGACAGCCTGGCATCATTACTGGAATGCATTGCTTTTATAGATAGCTTAGAGTCTCTATGTCTTTCCTCTCTGGGAGGCACAATATAGCTAGAATTACTTGCTACTTCAGCACTAAAAATGTCAATTTTCTTAGATTCTTAGAGCAACAATTTGGAAAGACTGTGACTCCTTTACAAATGGGACTGGAAAAGCAAGAAGCACAAATTCAGTGTGAGGAATTAGAGACTGACTGGCCTAGGACAGTACATTGAGTCCACAAGGAGAGTAGGAGCAAGAGGGAATGAGAAGAGAAGTTGCCAAACTTGTTTCAGATTTACATCTTTATAAAACTAGAACCCAAACACATGCACATATTCAACATGTAAGAAAGCTGTCCCACCTCAAATGAATTCTGTTTTTAGAGGGCAAATACTTGTTTATTTCCACATGTGTTTTGAAATTCTGAAACTTTATGTGAAAGTTATATTAAATATTTTAATATAGGATGTACACCTGAAATCTTGACCTGCATGGAATATTTCATTAAAAGGGAAGGTTTAGTTTAGAAATTCTGGAAATTGAAAAAACATTCCATTTCCTGGGGTGGGTATAAATCAGTTCAATTATGCTTAATCTGTTCTTGGATGCTTCATGAGAAAAGACAAATGAAAATTGAATAGAAATGGAATAAAATAGCATTTTGAGTCTCAGAATACTATCAAGCACTCATGGCCAGTTTATTTCCTCTTTTTTTTTTAAAGAAAAAAAAAACCTGAAAGAGTGGTGGATGGATGAGCGCATTGGCAGCCTATGGTCAGGCGGAGCAATGCAATACTCACCATAATTGATCCATAAATAATATAATTTTAGCTCTAAACTCATGCCATTCTTTTCCTACATATATTGTTTTTGATTTTAAAATAGCTATTGTCTTCCAGGTGTATTTGAACTTTTCATTCCTATATCTTTTCTTCTTTACATAGGGCAAGTCGATTCAGTGTTATTTAGGGCAAGTCAATTCAGTGTTATTTTTCTCCTTTCTTAATGCTCTCTGGCATTTGTCAGTTGCTAAGGTTTCAAATTGGATCAAGGGAATAGGTGCTAGGCTAGAAGTGTTTTTAGCACAAAATAATAACATTTCCCCAAACATCACTTTGGGTTATGCTTTCCATTATTAAGAAAGGTGCCAGAAATTATATGTTTTGTGCTTAACATGACTTCATTCCTTTTATTTATTTAGTACAACACAAGTAAGAAGCTAAACAGACTGGTGCATGCCTGTATTCCCAGCCCTCAGGAGACTGAGGCAGGTCAATTTCAAGGTGAAGTTCAACCTGTCCTACACAACTGAGCTACATGGTGAGACCTTGTCTCTAAAGATATGGGTAATAAGCAGTGGTAAAATAAAATAAATAATCATGTCAGCATGTGAAGGGTTAGTGTGGAAGGATGACTGAAGATGAATTAGTGTATCACAATGATAACAGAATCTCAAAAATGTTTGTTCTGGGCATGGAAATAGCAATGGATATAATAGGAAAGAAAATTCAACTCTATAGACAAGATTTTCTTTGTAGACATTCTCTCTAGCACTGCATTTGTGTATATTCTGATACTGCCTTTGTAAACACATGGAGTCAACAGGGAGTAGAAGAATGAGTACCTTTAGTTTTATCACACTTCAGTGGGTCAGAGGAAATACTTTGAGCACATAGAGTTCCCATCTCTCATGTGTGAGCACTGAGATGTCACCATCTGAAGGCAATAATCATTTTGTCACATCCCAAGAGCCCCACCCTTCTGCTAGAGGTAAGAAAAGAATTGCTTTCGCTCTGGCAGAAATTATTTGTACAAACACATAAGGTACATTACCTGATTTTATGTTATAGTTTGCCCTTAACGCCTATTATTACTGCAGACCAATAGCAATACATTGTTTACTCTTTCATCCCCTAAGGGTAAGATCAGAGTCCTCATTGAATCTCAGAGTTACCAGAAGACAATTACATCTTCGTCTTTTTTGGAAACTACTAAAGCTAAACTCTTTTTTTTTTTTTTTTTTTTTTGGTTTTTCGAGACAGGGTTTCTCTGTATAGCCCTGGCTGTCCTGGAACTCACTCTGTAGACCAGGCTGGCCTCGAACTCAGAAATCCGCCTGTCTCTGCCTCCCAAGTGCTGGGATTAAAGGTGTGCGCCACCACCGCCCGGCCTAAACTCTTTTTATAAGGGTTGTTACCAATGTATTCTTAATACTTTTGCCATTCTTTCTAATTTATACATGAAAAAAATGTCTGTGAGTGTAGGAAATTTGTTGTATACTGCAGAATAGCACCATTTACGAAACAAGAACTATCTATCACTTATAAAGTGAATTACTGTGTTCTAATCCATCTTGTCTTCAAAATGGGTGTTTGTATGTAGTTATTTTAAAATTACTTTAAACTATGTCAATAGTTACGTCTTCAATTTTTGTTGGCAAATTGCCCAATCGGTGTCAGCCAGCCCTTGCTAATGCTGTGAGCAATTGTCTGGTCGATTGTGTTAACACAAAAGTTTAACCAGTTTTATTGATGTCAGCCATCAACTTTTACTATAAATTAGCCATTCAAAAAAAATCTATATTTTGTACATAAACTGAGCAACTGACAGTACTCCATTTCATTCTACTAGGTGGGTATAGACTCAAATAGCTAGGGAAGCCACTCTCCTGTTTAAAACCTGGATTCTGAGAGATGTCAAGTAAAATGATGATGACATCACTTTAGTGTAGCCTCGATCACCTGACTGTCACAGATTATCACCATATGTATAGAGATAATTATTACTATTACCGTGTCATGAGATAATATGCGTGTGATGTCGAAGTTTTGAAAGCGTTTTTTGATTTTTCAGGGAAATTCATTGATTTCCTAGGTGGAGTTTAGAAAATACTTCACTAAGTGCTTCCCTTTTATGAAGCACCAGGTTAGGCTATGTCAGTGAACCCTGTGTTGACAATTGCTTTTTTTTTTTTTTTTCTCAAAACTGCATAACTAGACTTTAAAACTTTGTTTTTGCTCTACCAGGTATTTTTGCGAGAAAAGTCATTTTCTTTTCATTTTAAAAGGTTACTTCATGCGTGAGATTGGCACTTCACAGAGCATTTATCAAACATGGACAAGATTATTTTAATCGAAGTGCTGGAAGAAGCAAGTCAAAAGGGCATATAATCCTATATGCAAAGAAAAAGACATTTCAAAGTGTAGCATTAGACACAGGGTTAAGTGTCTCCAGTTATAGGTTCTGTCCTGGATAGGCATTCTTACGCAACCTGGTTAAAACGACAGCAACACCCCCAGTTAAATATATGGGGTAGATAATTTGCTGATTTAAAAAAATATAACAAATTATTCATTCTTAGTATTATAAAAACTTGTCCTTCCTAAGCACTTTCTGGCTAAATCCATCTTACTGATTTTAGTATCTACATACATAATATTAGCATTAATATCTTTATAAGCAAAATTTAATTCAAAACTACATCTTCTCTTATGCTGAGTTTAAGAGAAATTAGAAGGACTGGAGAGAAGGCTCCTTCTCTAAGGAGCTTGCAGCAAAACCATGCAGACCTGAGTTGGATCGCAGTGCTCATGATAAAAAGCTGGGTGTGGAGGCTCACAGCTGTAATCCCGGCATTGGGAAGGAAAATGGAGACAGGAGGATCTTGGGCCTTGCTGGGTAGCTGGTCTAGCCAAATTGGTGAGCTCAAAGTCAATGATAGACCCTGTCTCAAAAATTAGGATGAGAGTGATGGAGAAGGGCACCTGACACTGACCTATGACCTCCATATGTGCTTTTGTTCATGCACATTCATACACACTAACACATGCACATACAAATACACACGGGGGAGGGGAGAGGAGAGAGGCAGAGAGATTAGAAACTTAGCTAGATCGTAAAGAATGTAACAAGTGTGGTTCGGTATTATGGGCTTTTTCATAGTTACTATAGTACATATTGTTTTAGGTTATAAGTGTTAAAAATAATTTCCTACCAAAGAGACCTATGGGTAAATGTCTAATGTATAAACGTTGGCATCTACTCTCAAAACATTTCTGGTTCTTCTGCCGCTCCTGGTGCTGCTTGTGTGCTCCTTCAGTGCGGACCTGGTGCCTCTTTTGTGAAGCGGCAGCTGAGGAGACTCCGGCGCTCGCCATGGCTGACGAGAAACCCAAGGAAGGAGTCAAGACTGAGAACAACGATCATATTAATTTGAAGGTGGCGGGACAGGATGGTTCTGTGGTGCAGTTTAAGATTAAGAGGCATACACCACTTAGTAAACTAATGAAAGCCTACTGTGAACGGCAGGGTTTGTCAATGAGGCAGATCAGATTCCTATTTGATGGGCAACCAATCAACGAAACAGACACACCTGCACAGTTGGAAATGGAGGATGAAGATACGATTGATGTGTTCCAGCAGCAGACAGGAGGTGTCTACTAAAAAGGGAACCTGCTACTTTACTCCAGAATTTTGTTATAGACCAAGAATACATTCTCAATTAGAAAGCTGCAATTTGGTCCCACCACATCCTGACTACTACAGTATAGTTTTCTCTCTTCTTTCATTTCCCTGTCCCCATTTCTTTATTGTACATAAAGTAACTGGTGTATGTGCACAAGCATATTGCTCTTTTTTTCTTTTCCTTTTTTAAACTAAATGGCTAATGTTCTGTTTTGGTTGACATCAGATGGAGGTGATCTGGGGGAAAGTACTGGGTCTGTGAAAATATCCCCCTTCTCCATTAGTGGCATGCTCATTCAACTCTTATCTTTATATTTCAGTAAGTTATTTTGCTCTCACTGTTTTAACAAAAGAACCCAACAACACAAAATCCTTGCATACCTTGTTCGATTGGAGAATTTTAATGTTTTTCATTTATCATTGTAAAACCAAGGACAATTTTATAACTTTTTTGTACGTAGCTGTTACATGTAGGGCAATCTGTCTTTAAGTAGGGATAAATTACTCTTGAACAAAATGATCCTAGATAGTTTTCCCTTCAAGTCAAGTGTCTTGTTGTTTAAATAAACTTCTTGTTTAAAAAAAAAAAAAAAAAAAAAAAAAAAAAAAAAAAAAACCATTTCTGATTAGCCATATCCCCTAACCTAAGTCATCCTGCTTCTCTTATAATCATCATCAGGACTACAGATACTGAGTTGAGAAGACAGATCTGGGTTCCAGTCTCAGCCTTCTGAGTCTCTCTCTTGCTCACCCTTCTTTCTCTTCTGCTATGAAGTAAAATCACAAGTGTCTCATCATTCCATTTCATAGCTCAGACATCGAACACAGGTAGCTTGGGGCTAAAAATCAAGGAGTTGACACACCGCCCTCCTTTCTGGAAACTAGGGGGAAATCCATTTCCTTAGCTCTTCCAGCTTCTATTGGCTGCTCATGGTCATGAGTTTGTTGCAATTTGAAGCTGGCTACGTAGGACTGTCTGACTCTATATTTGTCATTCTTGCTTTGTCTGAACAATTTCATTACTTATCTCATCTTTCAGTGCATCCTCTGTAAGATTCCGATAACAAGGCCACGCTGCAAGACTGTGCAGAGATGTTACTCCTTTAACACAGTGAAGAGCCTGACTGGCTCAGGCTAGGCCAATCACACAGAGGAGGCCCCGCCATCGTTCTGTCTCTGAGGCCAGGGGCAGCAGGAGCAACCCAGAAGGAGGCTGGCACAGCTGCCTAGATATGCTACAGCTCTGTGCTCCACCATGTACACCCTTTCCTTCTCAAAGTCTCTGAAGGCAAAGCTCTGATCTGATTGCTTCTGTGAGCACACATGACTTATGCTCAGGAGTCACTTTTATTTTCAGAACTGTTTATATCTGACTGAGTGACAATGAATGACTGACATGAAATCTAAAGTGGTGTGAAAATAGTAATATACTGTTTCCAGCATCAGCGATCCAAAGATGGCATGCCTCGACTTCGTGTTCTATTGGGTGTACTTTTTTGCTTCCTCTGGCCTTGAGCAGGAATTGTTGAAAGGAAAAGAGAAAGGAAACATTTACTACACGAGCTCAAAGTTAATAGGATGGGATGTGCTAGGAATCATCGGTTGCCACTTTTCCAACTGGAGGGCTGGATGCATCTCTCCCTTCATGTGTTGTTCTCAGATTGTCTTGGCTCCTGGTCAGACATGACCATGTCTTTTCTCTAGTGTGTCAGCGACTCTGGGAGTCATGTTTGAGAACTCATTACCCTACCCTTCCATCTGCTGGCGGGTAGCTAAGCTTTTCTGCCTTATGTCGCCAAATACCTGCTAATGAAGTTAGATTCTATTGCTGACCATGGAAAATATCAATTATTACCACTATTTAGCGTGTACTATACTGTGTCTGGGAAAAAAAGGAGGTGGAGAGTCCTTCATTCATAAATTCTTATTGTTTTGTATACTTTGGGGACACAGGAAGTGACACTGAATTTCTTTTTGTTTGACTTATACTGTGTGAGTGTGTTTTCTAAAGAGACTTACATTTTTCTCTATATGTGCACCTGCATCTTTCTCTGTACACCTACATATTTTAGTTTCAACTTTGGAGACAGAAAGTTCATGTCTCAAAATTTAGTTGTTTTATTTACATTAGTACACTGTTGCTCTCTTCAGACACACAAGAAGGCGGCATTGGATCCCATTACAGATGGTTGTGAGCCACCATGTGGTTACTGGGAATTGAACTCAGGACCTCTGGAAGAACAATGAATACTCTTAACCACTGAGCCATCTCTCTAGCCCCTAGAAAATTAAATTTTATTAATGAATGCACTAGTTTTCTCTTGCTTCTTAATCCCCAGTGGAGTCTTCCTTACTAGTGATTCCATGCATTTTGGTTCAAGAGTTAACCCTGATTCTAGTAACTATGGACACATAGTAAAGGTTACTTGTTGAACTCTTCAGGCACATGGTAAGGCAGATTCTTCAATAAAGGAGTGAGAAATCCAGTCAAACTGCAGAAAATAAAAGACTATGAAGCACCCAGTCCTGAGTGGAATATCTGTCCTACACCTGTCCCCTTGGGGCTCAGGGTCCATCTGGGATCAGTGGGTAGAAAGATTGCCAGAAGGTGGGGAAGAATGCTGGTGTCTTCTAGACAGCCATGCCATTGTGGTTATAAAACTCTCAGTAGATGCTGCTGGCATAAGTGTAGCACAAGATCAAGCCAGTCAATCCTCTATCACGTGAAAGGGATTTTAACCCTATCTGAGAAGTTATGGGCAGTTGATGCTTGCTGGGTGTCTTTCTTAGGACTTTTATTGCCATGATGAAATGCCATGACCAACATCAAGTTGGGGAGGAAAGGGTTTATTTAACTTACATTTCCATATCACTGTTCATCATTGAAGGAAGTCAGGACAGAAACTCACACATGGCAGGAACCTGGAGGCAAGAGCTTGCTCCCATGGCTTTGCTCAGCACGCTTTCTTATAGAACCTAGGTCCACCAGTTCAGGGACAGAACCACCCACTATGGGCTGGATTCTCCATCATCATTAATAAACCAAATGCTTACAATGGTATCTTATGGATACAAACACACACAACACACACACACACACATTGAGGTTTCCTCCTTTCAGACACCTCTGGCATGTGTCAAATTGACATAAAACTGGCCAAGACACTGCGGTAGGATAATAAGTTTCCTTCAGCAGAAAAAGAAAAGAAAGGAAAAAGAGGAGGAAGAGATAGAAGAGAAAGAGGGGTAAGAGGAAGAAGAGATGAAAAAGGACAAGGAAGAGGAGGATGAGGAAAAGGAGTAGGAAGAGGAGGATGAGGAAAGGACAAGGAAGAGGAGGATGAGGAAAAGGAGTAGGAAGAGGAGGAAGAAAGGGGGAAAGAACTTGGGAGGAAAATGTGGGAACTGGGTCTGGAAGGAGTTGAGGTCAGCAGGTGGAAACCACTTAAATACATTGTATCTGTGTATGAAGATAACAGAGAATAAACAATAAGGTCTTGTTTTTGTTGGTTTCCTTGTCTTTGGAAAGTGGCAGGGAGGGAAGGGAGATCTAACAAAGAACTCTCCAGGTGCATCCCAGCTTTCCACCATGAGAGTCATGGGCCTTGTGAACACACCTTCTTGTCTTCAGGTAAGGATGTTCTTACAAAGTGAACAGACCCCCTCCACCCCCAGTTTTCACTTGTAGGTGAGGTCTACTTTCCTGAGCATATCAAGTTAGTTCTTTCAGTGCCTACAGAAGGGAATTTTCAAGTAATATTTTAGGAGTTCTTTCTGAAAAAAACAGAATAGGAATTCTTTACCTAAGAAATGACACATGAGATGACATTTAATTAAAGTGAGCAAATGATGAGATTCAGCCTGCAGCTTAGCTATAGGGTCTCCTTACTTCATTATTCTGGGTGAATGTTAGCGAAAATTTAAGCCATCTTGACAAAATATTTTCCTAAAACTTCAGGTTTCCTTTACTGTAAGAAGATAACACAGATCAATTCTATCTGGCTACAAACAACGGCCTAAATCAGTATTTCTGGTAGATACTTGGTCTCATGAAGGAAGAACATAATACTTGAAAAATAGTGTCTTTGTACTATTTGTGCTGGCTAGTTTTAATGTCAAGTTGACACAAGCTGAAATCATTTGGGAGGAGGGAACCTCAATTGAGATAACGCCTCCATGAGAGGCAGGCCTTTAACAGTGAGAGTGTACAAAAACTGGCCCTGCCACTTGTCTGCGTTGAGGTGGCACGGGTTCAAGGATGATGTCCCCTCCCCTTGCCACCTGTGCTAGTTGGGAGAACTGGCTCCCAAGTCAGAATAGCAGGTGAGCTGGCCCTGTCCTTTGCCAGGACAGGGAGAGCAGCACTTGGGAGAGCAGGCCCTACGTCTCGTCTGGCCAGCCATTCGTATGGGTAAGTCAACCCCAAAGACAAGAGCTCAGGAGAGCTGGCCCTGCCCACTTGCTGGCTGCAGTACTCAGGAGAGTGGGGAATCTTGACTGGGCAGCACAGTGGACCTGGCTCTGGGGGCATGGGTGCAGGTGAGCCAATGCTAAGGGCAGGAGAGCAGGAGAACTGACCTTGCCTCCTGCCGAGGGCAGCACTGGGTGGCCTAGCTGGAGCACTGCTGGAGACCTAGCCTTAGTGGTGAGCATAAGGGCGAGCAGATGGTCTGACCAGCTCAGCTACCTCCCAGGCCCAGATCCAGGGCACTCAGTTGGCCCACCCCAAAATCTGTATCATCTGAGAACAGTTGGGATGACGAAAGAGGCAGTCTGGCTGTTCCAAAACTGCAGGATCTTCAGGACCCAAGTGAACAACAGGATAACAGGGAGGAGTCCTGATAAAGATCCAGTATTAATAGTGTCACAGAAGCCAGAGATCTCAAACCATGCCTTTATTCCTGGCACTTGATGGACCAAAGCAGGATATTGAACAACACATTTTCAGAGAGGGAGAGGGACAGGAACATTGACAGGGTCAGGGACAGGGAGAGGAATACCCAGGCTACTTGTTTCCAAAGCACATGGATTCTGGGTTATTTTCTCGGGCAGTTTTTCCTTCCTTTAACTCCCTCACAATCTCCCATTTGCAAATGTAATTATAACATTAGTCATTATTAAACTAACTTGGGTAAACCTAGTAGTCGTCATTTATCCCATAAAATGATATAAGTGATTATTATTGGAAGGCAAGCTAGCTCTGAGCCTCAGCCGCTGGAAAGGGAGACGATAATAGGATCGTTAGAAATCTTGGAGGAATTGAGTGTCACGATATATGTAAAGTGCTTAGTGTAGAAGCAGGCAGGAGAGAAGCACTCGGTAAATCTTAGTTATTGCTTTGTAATTCACAGAAGAAAGAGGCCCAGCACTGTTACCGATTAGGCTTTCAATTTGTGCTCTATCAACACACATGCTTGTTCTTCTGGATGAGTAACAGATTTACGAGTGACCACCTAGTGATGTCATAGAAATGTCAGATTATAGCTATGATGAGGACTTTTCCTTTCTTTAAAGTGTTATTTTATAGCTTTTCCTTTACTGAGGACAACAGCCAGGCAGACTAACAGATAGATATGGATACAACACATACACACACACGCACACACACACACAACACACACACACCCACCGCCTAGGTTGGAGAGGAATGTTTGAAGTCTATGCACATACATTTTTCACTGACAGCTAATGTACAAATATGGTCCCAGCTCAGGAAATTTACATTCCATTGCTATTGCTTTCTCTCTCTCTCTCTCTCTCTCTCCTCTCTCTCTCTCTCTCCTCTCTTCCTCCTTCTCTTCTTCTTTCTTTCTTCTTCCTTTTTCTTTCTTTCTTTCTTTCTTTCTTTCTTTCTTTCTTTTCTTTCTTTCTTTCTTTCTTCCTTCTTTCTTTTTTCTTTCTTTCTTTCTTTCAATGCAATTAGCATTTTCATGTGTCCAGTCCTACAAAATTCATCAGATTTCAAATTTATTTTCTGACTGGTTTCTAGACCCTGAATAATCAGGAAAAATGTTCACTTTCTAGTAGGAAAGTCTTTTTGAGTGTGTAGATACTTAAGCCCTGCTATACCTCTTTAAATCTCAGAATCAAGTGGCCTTTGGTGCTAGTTCTCTGGGTTTGCATTCGCCTTCCTTGACAGCCCGCAATCTTTTCTAAATGAGTCCTGTCTGCAGCCCCTCCCCTCTCTTCCAACATTCTGAACTAGGTCCCCCACACCATCACTGCCAGACTTCAGGACTGCATCCTGGCGGACAGGGAAGTGAGAGCCGCTTGGGTCAACTCACTGTCCAGACCAGCTCTTGGTGCCTGACAAAGGAACCCTCTCTCTCTCCAGGAAAAGCATTTGGGAATTGTGCTTAGGAGCACCCTTCCACATTGTGGAGAGCTGAATGAAATTTAGCTCCAACCTAAGTCCTTCATGGTGGTTCCTATCATTGCAAGCTAAATTGAAAGTGGGTCTTACTGCAACCTCACCCCCAGGCTCAATTATGGGATAAAGATGAGTGAGTTTGCACACAGCCATTTACCCAGGAGTCATAAATGTGACATGCAAGCTCTAAAATTTCTTAAGTGTTTAATGTTTAAGCATAAGACAGATCCAGGAATTTGGAAATGAGCGGTTTTGCTTTGAACAGGCCGTCAGCCAGTTGTGACACTGCGGAGTAAATTGGCAGACTGTTTGCTGTTGTTTCCTCTTTGTGAAACTTAACCTCTTGGAAAAACAGCAGCTTAGGCTGTTGCATGTCTCCACACAGGCCACCCGAGAAGACCTCTTAAAATAGTTTTTGATCTGGAGTACACATTCCCCTCCAGAATTCCCCTCCAGCAACTTTCTTTCCTCCTTTTAAATCATTTTGACAGGGCATCTTTGCTGGGTGCAAAGTCTGTGCCCTCTGAGAGCAGGGGGCAGAGTGTTCAGGATGGAACGATCACTATTAGTGTTTCCTTCAACTCCCATGGTAAAGGGAGAAGGCACGGCCAACTGGCACTTGTGATAAGGCATTCTTAACTACAAAGTCGAATGGTGCTTTGATCCAGGGCATTCCACATGTGAAACTTCACATATTTTAAAATTTGTCACATGCAAGACTCAGGATTAATTGTGCTCAAGTAATCAATAGAATCAATGGAAATAATAATCATAAGGACTTACATCATTAATGTAAATAATAACATTACTACTTTCACATTACAACATTATCGACTGTTGGCCAAGAGTCTAAGAAATAGTTTGTAGGAAAGGTACAAGAAGCTTTGTAAGGAATCAGTTCTAGGTACTTACCCCAGTGACTGGGTCTCTCCAAGCCACCTACAGAGATCTATATATGACAAAATGGTAAAGCACAAAATTTCCCTTAATTAAAATTAGCCTGTATCAGAAGTATCACTAGACAGAATTTTCGTTAGGGGAGGGGAGCTCTGAGTTGCTTTCTCCAGTAACAATTGATAGAATTCAGTGGGAAGGGGACTCTTAAGACTACCAACCATGTTAGTAAAATAATGTTGTGTTTGAAAATATCACAGACAGCTGCTTCAAAGTGCTTAATGAATGGGTATGTGTGTGTCTCTACAACATTATATATTTTTTAAGGAAACTAGAAGGCAGGAAACACAAACCTACATATTAAAGAGTCGCGCCAAATGAAGACTGTACTTTTTTATAGATAGATATAAAAGAAGTTTTCTGGGAGGAGTTGCCAAAATTCTATTGTAAATGAGCATTGCAATTCATAAACAATTGGGAAAGGCTATGAATGGATGCCCATTGTTTCTCTGTGTGTTTCCAAGACATCACTACCCACTGCACAGAGGATAGGTGAGCAACCTCATTGCAAAGTACACCACTGTCCTGATGTTCAGACCTTGACTTCAAAGCCACAGTAATTCCTCATTTATAGAGTCTTTATACCTATAAGTGTTGAACAGTGAGCCAGACACTTAGAGAATTATCATAATTTATGTTTTCTTATGAAAAAAAATGTTGATATCTCAAAGACCTGGAAATATGAATGTTAATGTTTTATTTTAAATCTACAATTAATGCAGTATTTTTTTTTTTAAGTCAAAGAAGTGGAAAAATCCACACTACTATAGTTTTGTGATTTATTATTTTAAAGACAGTATTTAATGAATCAAACATTTCAGCCTTGTAGACATTTGTGATAGGCAGTATGATAAATGCTTTCAGTGTGTACCGTGGAGCTGGAATTGGGTCTTTATGAGCTAGGAGATACACTTCCTATTTTTTCCAGCATCTTTATAAATGTTTCCAATGCTCAGGAAATTTGTTTCAAGTTATTTAGCTGGCAAATGTTACATCTGGACTTTGAACAGAATTCTGTTTTACTCTAAATATTGTGTTTCTTAGGACTATTTTCTAATAATAGCCACATGTTGGTAAAAAGCAAAAGCATCTCGCTTGATTCTCTGAAAAGAAGTGAAAATTCCATATAGAAGATGGTGTTGGCCGAATTACAGACTTGGTATCTGTGGACGGAACTAGCATTTATTTGCAAAAGTGTCTTTCACATCTTCTTCTATTACCCCTCTCTATCCCAGTGGCACAGCTGGTACTACTATCTTTACCTGTGACTGAGCCAGGTCTAATGGAATAGTGCACTAACCTTCCAGCTTCCCACGGCATCTCTTCCCAAGGTTGTACTCTCCCCTTAGAAGGTATGTGTAGCTTCACTTCTTCCTATCAGAGTGTTCTGGGTAAAGAGGTCCCATTCTCTGAACTTGTACTCAAGAGAAACTTCATTTACCTCTAGTGATCCGTCATGCCCTGTGCCCTGTCAGAAAATCAACCTAAAGTGTTGCTTTCCTTTTTTTTGGGGGGGTGGGGTTCAAGACAGGGTTTCTCTGTGTAGTCCTGACTGTTCTGGAACTCACTCTGTAGACCAGGCTGGCCTCGAACTTAGAAATTCGCCTGCCTCTGCCTCCAAAGTGCTGGGATTAAAGGCATGCACCACCACTGCCCGACTAAGTGTTGCTTTCCTAATGTCATAATTGTGATTAAAGATTGGCTTATTGTCTCCTAGCACCTATTGTCACATACCTTCCCTTCCCCAAGCTCTGTCTCTTCCTTTTGATTCCCTCTTTTTAGCCTTCTGCATGGAATTTTGCCTCTTAAAACCTGAATTTTGAATCTTCCTATCTGCTGTGTGTTTGCTTTTCCTTGAAGAAGAATGTTGCTCTGTTCTTGTACTGTGACAAAATCACACTCACTGTTTTAAGACAACCGTCTAAGTAGTGTCTTCTTTTTCCACATTATCATCAAATTTTTTTTCCCAGAATCTATTGCTAGCAAGAGCAGTAAGTAACTCAGTCCTCAATCCATTGCAAAAATATGGTTAGAGAAGAAATTAAAATAGCGGTTCATAGTTTCACAGGTATTTCTATTTAAAACTTATAAAGCTATATATTAAATCCCCAAGCTTTTGATATAGATAGTTTTTCTGTGAGTATGAGTCCACCAAAAGGATGTCTATTGAGTCTTTCTCAAATATAATGTGTGTGTACCATCTTCTATGTTCCTCAGTATTGAATTCTTTAGAGAGAGAACCTTGCAGCATTGTGAGGGTAAAGTCTTCCTAAAATTTTGTTGTATCTCCCTTATTCAGGCAATACTAATTCATTAGTAGCTTTTCATTAATTTATGATTATTGCATTTTAAGAAAAAAAATCAATTTAATTTCCATATGACATATATTTCCCTTTATAGCCTCAATATTTTATTAACATGTATCATATTATTTCAATTACAAGTCGTACTGACACTCTGGAGTAAACACCTCAGACTAATCAGTGGGCCTGAAGTGTAAGGTATAGGTTAATAAGAGGATGTTTTAGTTTTCTATTGCTGTGATAAAACATAATGTACAAGACAATTTAGACAAGAAGGATGTTATTTGTGCTTATGGTACCAGAGTTAGAATGCAAAACGCCAGGGACCCCATGGCAGCAGGCAGTTGGTATGGCAGCAGACAGCAGGAGCTGGAAGCTAAGAATTCCCATCTTGAAGTGCAAGCACGAAGCAGAGAGAAAGCCCTGGGATTAGCTTGTGACTTTGAAACCTCAAACCCTTCTTACCTTACCCCAGGTGATATACTTTCTCAACAAGGCCACACCTCCTAAGCTTCCCTAAACAGCACCACCAAGTTGGCCCCAGGTATTCTATGGGAGACATTTTCCTTCAAACCACCATAGAAGGTGACTGGCTAGCTGTTAGCACTTAGCACATGATACAAGTCAGTATATTTTACAGAGTGACTAGAGAGCTGACATTACCCCAGAGTGCTGCTTAAGTAGATGGTTAAGAGAGACTTCTCATTTATGTTTATCATCTAGTTCTTTCCTGGACTCTGATTATACACTGGGGAGGATAATTATCTTTTGATGTAAACTGTCTTCACTGGCTCTACAGGATAAAAGCATTGTTTCAGGTATTTTTTTTTTTAAATTTTTAGTGTCTTCTTCATAGAAAAGTACAGCTAAAATTGTACCAAAATAGGGAAATGTTTAACAAATTGTTTCTGCTGATTAAATTCACATGTTAAGGTGGAGTGAAGATACTAAAGGACTACAGGAGAAGAGCAGGAGCACTCCTCAGGCTCAGTGCTTCAGACAAGACACCATAATTGGGATGGAGACAGCTAATTAGAACATAGACATAGTCAGGAAACTCCATTTGAGATACATTATGTATATGATGTAATGTCCAAAGCACAAAATAAATGAGTGGTGATTGGAATAATTACTTGAAAATAAATAAAATTTCTTTTTCTGGGCTAAAATGTGAATTAAAGAACTGAAGTGACAGTCTAGATATTCAAGTGCTGTTAAAGTGTTTTCATTCTAATTTCTGGATATTGACACACCACTCTCTCCTTCTTAGATTAACAAGAGAGGAATAGAGAGTCCAGGAAATTAATCCAAGGTCAGTGAGTAAGGGATCTAAACATAGCTAGCCAACCACAGGGTACCCAAAACGTTCTTAGTCAAAAGACTTAATAGCTTTTCACCAAAAATAACTACTTCAGTCAAAGAGGGAACGATAATTGCTAGTTCCACAGACAACATAAGAAACCACATCATTTTAGCCCAGAAAGCAACATTAAATGACCACCTACAGGCCCATCACACAGTTATCTCCTCCAGCTGCAGGAGGAGAGGATACCCTTCTCTTTCCTATTGACCTAGAAAAGCACCAATGAATAAATAAAATCTAGATTGGATGCAAAGCTGTATGTGTAAAAGCCTCCTCACTAGCTTCCCTCTCCCTCATCTCTGTGCTTCAGCCAAGGAGCCATGCCAGCTCTACACGGATACAGAGATGGTCTGATTCCCCAGTGCTAAAGTCAGGCTATGCAGGGCAGGCACTGACAGATTTCCGTTTACTCTGTGTCCTTGGATAACACCTCTGACGAACAGCAGCACTCGCCCATGGTGGCTGAGGCTCTAGAGGCTGAAGTTAAATCCTAGCCGCTCAGTTTACTAGCTGTGTGAGCTCACAAAAGCTACTTACCAGACAGAACCTCCACTTTCTCATATTGCAAAGCAAAAACAAAAACAAAAATAAAAACCAAACACTTTGGTTAATTTTGTGAGCTCGCAGTGAGAAATAGTTTAAACTAGTATATGTGACAATGTAATAATAGACTTAGTGTATAGCAGTCGCTATTTGTGAGTGATGACATGCATTTATTGTAGCTTTAGAGATTTAGAGGTTCTTCTTAGAGATATTTTGCTGCTATTTTGAAATTCTATCTAAAGCGTCTTAGAAAAAAAAAGAGAAGTTTCATGAAAAGGGAATAAAAGACATCATCCAGACCAGAAGAGACCACAGTGGGAGGCAACATGAAGGACCTGGGGATAGAAACATAACAGGATCCACCTACTGAATTTGAGTGTGAGAGAAAGAAGCATGAAGCAATCATTCATTTTCCTAAGATAAACCAGGTGTATTCTGCCCACTTCAAACTGTCTCTCACTTTCTCAAAGGATTGTATAATTTTTACATAAATCGTTGAAATACTTTCTTTAAAAGGAAGCAACATGAACCCCCATACCTATGGTCACTTGATCTTCATCTTCGACAAAGGAGCTCAAACTATCCAGTGGAAAAAAGACAGCATTTTCAACAAATGGTGCTGGTCCAACTGGAGGTCAACTTGTAGAAGAATGCAAATTGATCCATACTTATCTCCTTGTACAAAGCTCAATTCCAAGTGGATCAAGGACCTCCACTAAAACCAGCTACACTGAAACTAATAGAAGAGAAAATAGGGAAAAGCCTTGATCATATGGGCACAGGGGAAAAGTTCCTGAACAGAACACCAATGGCGTATGCTCTAAGATCAAGAATTGACAAATGGGATCTCATAAAACTGCAAAGCTTCTGTAAAGCAAAGGATACTGTCAACAGGACAAAGCGGGAACCAACAGACTGGGAAAAGATCTTCACCAACCTTACATCTGATAGAGGGCTAATATCCAAGGTATACAAAGAACTGAAGAAACTAGATTCCAGACCATCAAATAACCCTATTAAAAAATGGGGTAGAGAGTTGAACAAAGAACTCTCAACTGAGGAAACTCGAATGATTGAGAAACATCTAAAGAAGTGCTCAGCATCCCTAGTCATCAGGAAATGCAAATGAAAACAACACTGAGATTCCACCTCACACCAGTCAGATTGGCTAAGATCCAAAACACAGGTGACAGCAGATGTTGGCGAGGATGTGGAGAAAGAGGAACACTCCTCCATTGTTGGTGGGACTGCAAGCTGGTACAACCACTATGGAAAGCAGTCTGGCGATACCTCAGAAAATTGAACATGGTGTTACCTGAGGACCCAGCTATACCCCTCCTGGGTATATACCCAGAAGATATCTCAACATGCAACAGGGCCACATGCTCCACTATGTTTATAGCGGCCTTATTCATAATAGCCAGAAGCTGGAAAGAACCCAGATGTCCTTCAACAGAAGAATGGATACAGAAAATGTGGTACATTTACACAATGGAGTACTACTCAGCCATTAAAAATAATGAGCTCATGAAATTCTTAGACAAATGGATGGAGCTAGAAAATATCATCCTGAGTGAGATGACCCAATCACAAAAGAACACACATGGTATGCACTCACTGATAAGCGGATATTAGCCCCAAAACACCCAATACCTAAGATGCAACGCATAAACCTCATGAAACTCAAGAAGAAGGAGGAAGACCAAAGTGAGGGTGTTTTTGTCCTTTTTAGAACGAGTATCAAAAGATTCAACCAGAGCTCCCAGGAGCTAAACCTCCAGCCTGAGAACAGACCGGCAAGCTGTCCTCTGAGAGGCTCTAACCAACAGCTGACTCAGACAGATACAGACATCCAGAGCCAAACAGTGGATGGAGCTTGAGAACTCTTAAAGAAGAATAGGTGGAAGGATTGTGGGCCCTAAGGAGATAGGAACTGCACAGGAAGATCAACAGAGTAAACGAACCTGAACCCTTGGAGCTCTCAGAGACTGAATCACCAACCGTGGAGCATACCTAGTCTACACAGATCTACCTCCATGGGCTGAACCTAGGCCTCCCTGCACATATGTCGTAAATGTGCAGCTTGGTTTTCATGTAGGTCTCAAACATCTGGAGTGGGGCTATCCCAAAACATGCAGCCTGTATATGGAGTACGGTCTTCTAAAAAAAAACAGTTGTTCAGTTATTCATGGAATATTATTTTTTTATATCTCTTGTATTCAGTTTGCAACTACTTCATTGAGAATTTTTGTATGTATATTCATGAGGGATACTGGACTATAATTTATATATTTTTGTTGGGTTTACACTTGATTTCACTATTTCAATATTATTTGCTTTGTGAAGGAGCTTATTGTGGTTCTGAATTTTTTTAAGCATAACTCAAAAAGTGTTGCTTGTTTGAAGGCTCTATAGAATTCTTGTATAAGTATATCTGACCCTTGGTATTTTGCTTGTTTGTTTATTTTCATTTTATTCTGTTTGAATACTTTTTAAATTTTTTTGATTTGCTGAAAATAAAAATTAAAAAAAAAAAAAAAAAAGGAAGCAACATGAAATAGTCGGCAATCCCACCCCATCTCTTTGTATTAATACGACGCTTCAGCTATAAGCCAAACTTCTCGTTTTCAAATGTGGAACTCAAACCCAGAGCCTGGGAAGTGTGTGCTGGCTCTGGATGTGCTGGTCCGGCTTGCCCCTAGTAAAAAGAGTAAAGGAAGTGACTCTCAGAGATGGAGGGGAATGAAATACAACCCCAGAAATGTTCACTCAGCCACATGTAGGCAGAACAAGAGAGGAGACAAGTCCCTAGCAGCTGGCTTTACAGGTGTAGCTTGACCTTTTCCATTGGTGCTGGGACTCGGGCCCCCAAGCTTACAAAGTAGATACTTTCCCCACTGAGTGGCCTATGCATTCCCTAAATGTTTTCTTTTTCTTTTTAAAAGATTTATTCTTATTTTTCTTTATGAGTGTTTTGCATGTATGTATATATGTATGTATGTATACCACTTGCATGTCTTATGCCGGCAGAAGTCAGATGAGGATGTCAGAACTCCTGAAACTAGAATTAAAGACATGTGTGAGCTGCCATGTAGGTGCTGGGAACAAAACCTGGGTCCTGTTTAAGATCAACAAAGGGTCTTAGCCACTGAGCCATCTCTCCAACTCCCACTCCTTAAACCACTTCTTAAAGACGAAGATGACTTCAGTCCAGAAAACAGTTGGGATTTAATGGCCTTTAAAAGTGGAAGCTTTTACACTGGGTGACTCAAATGTGGCACTAAACATAAGCAACTGCGGGTGGGAATAGTCAGCATTAAGAGCAAGCATTGCTGTTCCTGGAGCTTCTAGAAGGCAGAGCTAATCATAATCTGCAGCCCAGAAACTCCAATCAGGAAACACTCTGTAAGCACAGCCACACTTCATTAATGCAGAAGCAGCAAACTATTTCCAGCTACCATGAACGGAGAAGGAACCTAATTAAACAAGTGAAGACGGAGCTACCTAGAAACTTTAATGGACACATCGCAGTTTTACAGCTCTGCCATGCCGTGTTTATTAGGGAGATCCGGGTAACTTAGTGCAGAGACCCTCAAGCTTCCATGGCATAAAATCTGTGAATAAATGTACAAAAAAGAAGAGAAGTCACTTCCTGAATCTTACCCTGAGAAATTAAAATTCAGTGATTACAGAGACGCCCACTCACCTGTCTTTTTGTCTAGCTCTGAAGGAGGATGTGATCCAGGTGGTTTCACCGAAACTCACACTGAGAGGCGGTTATCTAGAATCATGGCTCTTAGTACCCAATGGAGAGAACTGCATCGTGGAAAGAAGCCCTCAGTGGGCTCGGGAAGGGACGTAGACACCTTCTGAAAAAAAAATAGCAAAATAAAAAATAAAAAAGAGAGTCTTTACCTGTATCTTGACCCACATTGAACCCGCGGACGCTATGGACATTCCAAGTGTCTGTGAGCTCTTTGTATCCCAAAGTCGTTTTCCAATCATCCACACGTAGACATAACCACAGATAGAGATGTGTATGCTAGTAATTTCTAAGTTCTTCTTTGAAGAACAACTCCAAAATCGAATGAATTCTAAATGTCAGTACTAATACATTTCTCTTGGTAGATTTGTGCCTCAACTCCCCAAAGGCAGCAAGGATGGTGCTTCTTCCAGAAGTCATGAGTTTGTAGTCTAGAAAATTAGACTTTGAATCTCCTCCCATACCATGTTACTGTCACTGGTTAAATGCATTCATTTCTCTGGACTACAGAATGGATTTAATATTTCAAATTTCCTTTCTGTTCTCTTGTAAGAAACTTCTTGCTATGTGTCAGATACTATTTTAACATATCATTTATAAATAGACCTGTTTTACCTGCATATTTAACCCACAGAGTATGTAATCATCCTTTAATTATTCCCATTTTATAGACAAGTATGCTAAGACACAAAGAGGTTAAGTAACTTGCCCCAAATTATTAAGAAAGTAGTATCTTTGATGTGCCACTTGGCTAAAATATAGTGCTCAGATAGCTGCCCAGACATTCTTTGTGTTTCTGTGAGGATATTTATTCATTTATTTATTTATTTATTTTTGCATGAGATCAGCATTTAAATTGATGTTCTCTGAATAAGACAAATTACCCTTAGTGACGTGGATGAGCCTAGTCAAACTGTTGGCAGCCTGGAGAACAAAAAGTCCTAACCCCCAAGAGACAGAGAAAATTCTAACATTAGAAGGCTTTCAGGCTTCATTTGCAAGATGAGCTTGCTAGCAGACTACCTGTGAACCCAAACTATAACTCTTCAGTCTCCAGCCTGCAGGTCTCCTCAATCAGCTTTCAACTCAGAAAGCCTCCACAACCATTTGAGCCAAAACTGTAACGTAAGTCTCTCTCTCTCTCTCTCTCTCTCTCTCTCTCTCTCTCTCTCTCTCTCTCTTTCTGAGATAGTGTTTCTCTGTCCTGGAACTTGCTCTATAGACCAGGCTAGCTTCAAATTCACAGAGATCCCCCTATCTCTGCTTTCAAGAGCTGTGATTAAAGGCATGTGTCGCCATTAGTTTCATTTCTCTGGTAAATACAGATAGGAACAACCAAGGACTAATATAACAGTGGGGCCAGACTTAGACCTCAGGGAGCCCAAAACCAATTGATACAAAGACACAGGGTCACAAGTATCTTGTGCAGATTACCCAGGTACATTCCCTTCAGGATTTCAGAATCCTGGGTACTATGTAGACGGAATTGACACATAATGGGTTTTCTCTGAGCATTTAAATTATTCACATGATTTAAATGGGAATAATAAGTGTACGAAGTTCTAAGAGAAGATACCGACGAATATAAGATCATACATGTTTACTGTAGACATCATCTAGTTGGAACATCTCTACTTTTTTGGTGTTGACTTCAGGAGTGATTACATTCTTATAGGAAGGCCCACATTGACAGAGGGAGGAAAGTCAAGCCTAAGTCTTCCTCTAGGGGTAGTTTTCATCTGAAATCTTTACCTTGCTCTCTACTCTTAAACACCATCTAGAAGAGTTAAACTACAACCGTTGTCCATAGACAGATTTGTAAAACAATCATCACGTCAATAGTCCTACTTTATTTCAATTTAATTTAATAACACTTCTGTTTGTTCCCTTTGTGATATGTCCTGTATGTCAGTTACCTTTTCGGAATTAAACTTCAACCCTTGCACTTTAGATATGGTGACCCTAGGAACAGAGCTTTTAGCTAGCCCCAAAATGGAACTTTGTAACAGTCAGTCCTTTTAATAAACCATTAAAGGTCCAGTCAGAAGAGAGCCAAGCAACTTTTGTTAAGGGCTTGTGAAAGTTCCCTTGGGAAAATCAACAAATATTTTAGAAAGTTAAGATGAGTCCTCACCTTCACACGTGCTGATGTTGAATCTGGACTAAGAGGTTTGCTAATGGAGATCCACTGTTTTATCATAGCTAGCTAGCTGGGGTACCAGAAGGTAGGTAATTCCAGGAAAACAAAGCTTATACACAAAAGGAACTACATAGGTAAAGCATATGGGCACCAAGATTTTTATTTTCATTCATGTGTTGGATTATTTCTGTCACCTGGAACTATTAACTCTGGAATTGATAATCCACTGAAGTAAGAGAAGGGAAAGAAAAATTTTCTGTTTAAGGCAGAGATTGAGTTATCTTAGCTAGATTCAATAGTGCAGAAGAAAGAAGTTTAGTTTAGAACATTTGGTTAGTTTCCTTTCCATCTACCCAATGTCTAGACAGGCAAATGATGAGGGGTGGGGCAGAACTCGTCCCTGACCACTCTTACTAAAGACGTCTTTATGTGCAATGTCACTGGTTGCGTGAGTTTGTTTGTATTATCTTTGAACTTAATGTATATTATTCTGCCTTTGTCAACATCCATTCCTTTCTCCTTTAAGCCTTAAAACTTTTCCAGATGCTGTGGAAATGTAAAGCCTTTGGAATGCAGCTGGCCTCTGTAATCTGGTCAAATAATCGCCACCCTCCCTCTCCAAACTCCACGTAGCTGTCAACTTTAGGAATTCATTGTCTAAGGAATTTACATCCTGTGGTTTAAGATGGATGCCACATGTGTAAAAACGTAACCTCGACCCACCACTATTGGTGTCTGCGCTGTTTAAAAGGAGAGTGGACTCTTGAGAAAAATCTGAATGCTTATCTGCTGTTCACAATTGTTTAATGCTCCAAAGTGCCACTCCTGTGTCAAGCCCATTTCCAGCAGGCCTTGAGCTTCCAGCTTCCATCTTGTTCTGCACTGAATATAGCCAGAGCCTCGAGGATGTCAATTTGGATATTAAATAGATGGATCAGGATTAAAGTCATCTGTTGCTTACGTTTTACAGCAGTGTGGCGTGACCGGCTGTCCTTATGTCCAAACTCAGCCGACAGAAGAGTGTCTTCATTGATAAAAATGATCCCCTAAATTGACTATGCAAAGTGTGTTAGATCCAAGGTTAATAAAAATGCATAACCCAGACACTTTTTACAGAGATTTCTATCTTCTTTTCTGTTCTCAATCTTTTGCTGTAGTTCTACTACTTTTTTTGCTTTCTTACATTAAACTCTATAAACATGAAACTGTGAGGACCATAGCCATAACCTAAAGAGCACAGAGAGTATTGGCCTGGTCTCTGCATACATTGTAATATGATAGATTTTTGTTGTTATTTTTATTATTTATGAGTTTTAGATATAAGCCATGTTTAAAAACCAAGGGAAAAATACTAAAGATAAATAAATCAGACAACTTCAGAAAGTATAAGAAACATAAGGTGGGCCCAGCAAAAATACACTTACTTTGTTTAAAACAGTTTTAAGCTGGCCCAAGAAAAGAGAACACGAGTCATTTCTCATCAACCATTTAAAAGTCCAATCAGGAGGGAAACAAACAGCTTTCATTGGAAACTGATGGACATTCCCAAGGAGAAATCAACAAAGACTTTAGAAAGCTACCAAATCTCCACCTTCACTCTTGCTCAGTCAAGGCAATGCGATTTGCTTGTGAGGCAATATACTTTTCATTTTTCTGTCTGTGTGTACATGTATATAAGTGTGTGTATGCATGTAAGCAGGCAAAAACACATTTGCTAGTATGGGCAAGTTTGAAGGCCAGTGGTGGATGCTGGAGTGTCTTTAATCACTTCTTTATCTTTATGTTTTAAGACAGAACCCCTCCATAAACCTCGAGTCACTCTTGTATCTTGACTGGGTGTCCAGCAAGTCCTCAGGGTCACCTCTCACTGAGATTTGAGATGCATGGTTTTAAGCTTTTTATTGGAGACAGGAAATCTAAACACAGGTTCTTAGGCTTTTGCAGCCAGCAGTGAAACCACTGAGTCAAGCCATTTCCCCAGCCTTCAAATTGTCTTTTAAAAGGAAGCTTTTGGAAAAACAGCTCTCTGCTCTAAAGCTTTCGAACACCGTCTTGATGCTGGCATTTGTCATTCTTTTCTTGGTTTGGGTTATTCCTAGGACCCTGTCCCCTTCTCTAAGACAGGTCAAGACCAAACTGATCTGGTCTCTATGTACTAAGGACGGTGTTGAACTTCTGATTCTCCTGGTTCTACCTCCCATGTGCTGAGATTACAGGTGTGTACCACCATACCAGGTACACATGGTGCTGGGGTCTGACCGAGAGCTCTCCTCTCGCTACCCAAGCACTTTGAGATTCGTTGCCAGCTCTTTTTAGTTTTGTGATGAATGATTTTGTGTAGTAACTTTGGCCATGCAATAACCTGAAATTCTGTTGATCAAAGTTTGAATATAAACATAGTCCTAAAAATCTATTTTAATCTATTTAATTCTTGAGTAGCTGAGTAAAGGCTATGACATATTTTTTTTTTACCCACCGAATTAGCTATGTGTCAGCCTTTCTAGTACAATATTAAAAACATGGTTAATGAAAGATGGTCTCTATGGAAAAAGACTTTTACATCATAAAAGGGGTAGACTGGGTCTGAGCAAATAATTTTCCCAGAGTTTAGAGTGTGATATCAGGGCTAAATGAATTCCTTTTGTCTCTAGAATTTTTCTTAGTTTGAAACCAGCATAGAAAGGAGGACATGTGTCTGTGAAGAGGCTAATTGCAAACATCATGGAGGATTCTATGATTGGACAATAACCCAATTCACCTAAAGCACCATCATCAACAGTCTTAGTCTTATGGGTCTTAAAGTCTTGTGGGTCTTCAAAAGCTGTAATCAGTATAAAGCGTCAGCTTGACCAAAGACTTGCTTATAAGGAACAAGATACTAAAAAAAGCAGTACTGTATAAAGTCAGAATTTTGTTGCTTACTTATGTTTTTGCAGTTCAAGAAAAGTGGTGTTTGCGTCTTAGATACAGAAAGTTGGTCATCCACCCTCAATACCTTCTTCCCTTCTTGGAAACAAAGAACTTACTCCATGGACTCTGTCTGGCCCAGAAGGAAGAGAGCCCTGGGAGGTCTCTGTAGTTCCAATTTGTTTACTATGTATGGCTGGCTTGAGAAGGAGGTCTCAGTGTGGAGATGGGTTGTATATTTAAGTGTATTTTGCATGGCAGAAAGTTGTCTGTTGCTGAAAAAAGCCATAATTAATCTGGCCTTAGGAACTTTTCTTATGCTGTAACACGGCAATATAAGGAGAGCAGGTGTTGACAGACTGGGAACAAGGCTGGAGATAGGAAAGGCAGGACAGTGTAAGACTTGAGGAATCAGTCTTTCTTTACAAGGCAAACATGGTACAAGATGTTGGAGCTGAAGAGATGAGTGAACACATCTGCATTAAGAAATCATAGTGTAGCTATGGAGATTTCTGTATAAATGGATGACTTCAAGTAAAGACAGCAGATGGAATAATAAGAGAACCACATAAAAGAGTCTAGAGCTAGTACAGAAATGTTTTGTTCCAAAAGTGGTTCAGATCCTCGTGTTTGTGTGGTGTGTGTGTGTGTGTGTGTGTGTGTGTGCGCGCACGCGTGTGTGCATATGATGTAAATGTATATATGATAATGTTTACCTGGTAGAATGTAAAGGAGATAAAATCTTCCCATCAATGACTTCTATTAGCTTCTGCACGCCCTTGTATCTGAATAGTCACATAGAATGTTGGGGAGTGTTTATGTAAGAAAAGAGAGTGGTAGACCAAAAGGTTTTTTCCTTCCTCCATTTCCTGTTCTTTCAAAGTGAACCAAATTGACCTTGGGTTTCTTTGTTATTACTCCCGTTTGTGGTCAAATTTAGACTTTTATAGCCTTGTGTTGATAACTAAGCCAGAATAAATGAAGCAAGAGGCAGAGAGACTCACGATTAAAATGTGTCATGGATTTGCACAAAAGTATGTAATGTATTGTCTAATGTCTTAAGGAAAGTATCACATGCAGATGAGTCAGTTTTAAATGATCTCATTTAGGAAGCAGAACTTCGAGAAATCCCAAAGGCAAGCAAGGCATGAAGGAAGCCAGTTTGTAAGAGGCGTTTGGAAAACCATATGCCTCTTGTTTATTCTGACACAACTCAGGCCCTGTAACAGACAGAACACAAGCAAAGGAGGTAAAGAACAAAAGGCCCAAAAGAGGAGAGGCCCACCCTTAGTGGGGATTACAGCATCAACTGCGTCATGCCACTGAGAAGCAAGAAAGAAGGTATTGAAATGTTGCTGAAGTACTTCCCCATGATGGAAATGTAGGCATCAGGGGTATCTCTTCAGTAAGCATTAGACATTTGTGGCATTGAATATCTGAGATCTTTCTAATAAGATCAAAATAACTAAATATTGTTCTATACATTTTAACTAAATCAAATTTAACTAGTTATGTTTTTCTCAAAAGCATCTGTAAAGACGAGTACTGAGTTTTATCTCAAACTTTTCCATAATTTTATTAGCTGACTGTAATAAAATAGTTTCTCTGTACTCTATTTTTAAAAGACTTATTTTATTTTTAATATATGTATATGTGTGTGTGGGCATGCATTTTTGAGTTCAGGTACCCTCAGAGATCAGATTACTCTGGAGCAGGAGTTATAAGAAGTTGTGAGTGACTGACATGGGTACTGGGCACAAAACTCAGGTCTTCTTCAAGAGTTTGTGCTTTTAACTCTTGAGACATCTCCCAATGCTACTTGTGCTACCTTGTTTTTTTGTTTTCTTATAAAATGGCACTAATGTTTCCAAACCCTAAAATATGAATGGCATATGATTTAAATATTATATTCTTACGTATAGGTGCCTTACTGTTAGGCTTTTGAACTCAAAATAAGCTATTTGAAATTTGTATAGAATTGTTTTGAGTAGCACAATTATACAAATGATTATGATAAGATTTCTATGTAAAAACTTGAAAGACAAGATTGAAAGATAAGCTTTTGTATGGCTATGATTGTTTGAATAAGAAGTGTTCCCCAGAGTTCCATGGATTTGAACATTTGGTACCCAGCTAGTGGTTCTGTTTGGAGAAGCAATAGGAAGATGCTGCCTAGAGAAAGCACATCACTGCAAGTTGGCAGTGAGATTTTACAGCCTGGCCTTCCAGTTTGCCCTCTCTGTTTGATGCTTGCAATTGAAGATATGATCTTTTAGCTTTCTGCTCTGGCCCCCATGCCTGCTTCTTGTTGTCATGCCTCCAAGCCATGATGGACCATCCCTCTGGTCCAACAGACTAAATAAACCATTCTTCCTACATAAGACCAAGTAAACCATTCTTACTACAGAAACACAAAAGTAACTAATATTTAAAGTCAGAGAGGGGGTAGTGACTGTGAAGAACTTCAGCATATATTTATTTATTTGCTTTATTTATTTGTTTATTTGTTGATTCATTTATTTATTGTCCTTGGTTTGAGGAATGTGGAGAACTTTGAAACTTTGGGCTGAAAAAAAATTTGAATGCTGTAAGCAAAGCTTAAAGGTCATTGTAGTGTGAGCCTGGATGACAGTCGTGCTTAGGGCACAGAAGAACAGCAGCAGCAACCAAGGTTCAGGACATTCTTTTAATATTTTGGTGAAGAAAATGTCTGATTTTTGCCCATATTCTGAGAAATTCAGTGAGGCTAAACTAATAAGTAAGTGAGTAATTTATTTCGAAGAATAAATTTCAAGCCAACACAACATTGATCTGTGGAATGGCTATTATTCATAATGTATATGATAGACTAAAATGAAAATGGGCAAGTAGATTAGAAAAAAAATACAGAATACACAGTTTGGAGAGAAAAGAGTATTCGAAAGCTGAATGTCATGGTCAAGGCATGGTCTAAGAGAGGCTATAATTGATATGAAGATTTGCGCCGTTAGGAGAGGTCTGACCTACACCGGAATAGTAAGAAAGGTACCTGGAGGACAGAACTCCACCCAAATAAACTTCCAACTTATGAATTTGAGAATAAGTGGTTTAAGTTCCTAAAAAGCAAATAACAAGTGAAAGCTGTTTCAAATGTGGTTCACGAGGCTCATGGTCCATTCCCAAGCTAACAACCAAAGTTGGCAATGTCACCTAGTGTAGGCTTTGTTGTTTTTTTACTTTATTTTATTTATAATTTAAATTTCTATTGAAAATATTTTTATACAGTATATTCTTTTTATTGGATATTTTATTTATTTACATTTCAAATGTTATCCCCCTTTCCAATTTCCCTTTGGCAAAGGCACTATCCCATCTCCCCTCCCCCTGCTTCTATGAGGGTGCTCCCCCACCCACCCACCCACTCCACCTCATTGTGCTGGTATTCCCCTACACTGGGACATCAAGCCTTCACAGGAACAATGGCCTCCTCTCAAATTAAGGTCATCCTCTGCTACATATGCAGCTGGAGCCATGGGTCCCTCTATGTGTACTCTTTGGTTGGTGGTTTAGTTTCTGGGAGCTCTGGGGGGGTTGTCCTGGTTGGTTGATGTTGTTCTTCTTCCTATGGGTTGCAAACCCCTTCAGCTCATTCAGTCTTTTCCCTAATTCCTTCATTGGGGTTCCTGTGTTCAGTCCAATGATGGGCTCCAAGCATCTGCATTTGTCAGGCTCTGGCAGAGCCTTTCAGAAGATGGCTATATCAGATTCCTGTCAGCAATCAATTAGTGTTATCTGCAATAGTGTCTGGGTTTGGTGTTTATATGTGGGATAGATCCAGATGGGGCAGTCTCTGGATGGTCTTTCCTTCAGTCTCTGCCCCACACTTTGTCCCCATATTTCCTCCTGTCAGTATTTTGTTCCCCCTTCTAAGAAAGACTGAAACATCCACACTTTGGCCTTCCTTCTTCTTGAGCTTCATATGGTCTATGAATTGTATCATGGGTATTCTGAGCTTTTTAGCTAATATCCATTTACTAGTGAGTACATACCATGTGTGTTCTTTTGTGACTGGGTTACCTCACTCAGGATGGTATTTTAAAGTTTCATCCATTTGCCTAAGAATTTCATGAAGTCATTGTTTTTATTAGCTGAGTAGTACTCCATTGTATAAATGTGGCACATTTTCTGTATCCATTCCTCTGCTGAAAGACTTCCGGTTTCTTTCCAGCTTCTGGCTATCATAAATATGGCTGCTATGAACTTAGTGGAACATGTGTCCTTGTTATATGTTGGAGCATCTTTTGGGTATATGCCCAGGAGTGGTATATCTGGGTCCTCAGGTAGTACTATGTCCAATTTTCTGAGGAACAGCCAGACTGATTTCTAGAGTGGTTGTACCAGCTTGCAATTCCACCAACAATGGAGGAGTGTTCCTCTTTCTCCACATCCTCACCAGCATTTACTGTCACCTGAGTTTTTGATCTTAGCTATTTTGACTGGTGTGAGATGGAATCTCAGAGTCATTTTGATTTGCATTTCCCTGATGACTAAGGATGTTGAACATTTCTTTAGGTGCTTCTTGGTCATTGGATATTCCTCAGTTGAGAATTCTTTGTTTGGCTCTGTACCCCATTTTTAAAAAGGATTATTTGGTTCTCTGGAGACTTAACTTCTTGAGTTCTTTGTATATATTGGATATTAGCCTTTCAGCCATTAAAATCAATGACTTCATGAAATTCTTAGGTTAATGGATGGAACTAGAAATACCATTCTGAATGAGGTAACCCAGTCACAAAAGAACACACATGGTATATACTCAATGATAAATGGATATTAGCCAAAACAAAGCTCAGAATACCCATGATACAACTCACAGACCATATAAAATTCAAGAAGAAAGAAGACCACACCAAAGTGTAGATGCTACAGTCCCACTCAGAAGGGGGAAGAAAATAATCTCGGGAGTAGAGAAACAGAGGGATCTGGGAGGGAGACAGGATGGGGAGGAAAAAAATCAGGGGTGGTTCAGATATGGGAGGAGATGGGGAAGAAGTATAGAGGGTCAGGAATCTGAAAAAAGATGTGTAATAGTGGGGGAGGGGGAGCTGGAGGTAGCCACTAGAAAGTCCCAGATGCCGGGACCCAAGAGGCTCCCAGGACCAAACAGAGAGGACATTAGCCAAAATACTCAACAAAAGGGAGATAGAACTTGAAGTGACCATATCCAGTGGATAGGCAAGACCTCTGGTTGAGGAATGGGGCCACCCACCCACCTCAAAAATATTAATCCAGAGTTCCTCCTTTCAAAAGGAAATGCAAGGACAAAGAGTGGAGCAGAGACTAAAGGAAAGGCCATCCAGAGACTGCCTCACCTAGGGATTCATCCCATCTGCAGACACCAAACCTAGACAATATTACAGATGCCAACAAGCACTTGTTGACAGGAGCCTGGTATAGCTGTCCCCTGAGAGACTCTGCAAGAGCCTAACCAATACAGATGCAGATGCATGCATCCAAATATTGGACCCCAGTGGAGAAGTTTAGGTAAAGGATTGAAGGAGCTGAAGGGGTTTGCAACCCCATAGGAAGAACAACAATATCAACCAACCAGACCCCTCCAACCTGCCAGGGACTAAACCACCAACCAAAGAGTGCACATGGGAGGATCCATAGATCCAGCTGCATCTGTAGTAGAGGATTGCCTTATAGGACATCACTGGGAAGGAAGCACTTTGGTCCTGTGGAGGCTCGATTTCTCAGGGTAGGGAATGCTAGGGTGCTGAGGCATGAGTAGGTGGGCAGGTGGGGAAGCACCTCAGAGAGGCAGGGGTAAGGGAGAGGGGATAGGAGAGGTTGTGGAGGGGAAACTGGGAAGGGGGATAACATTTGAAATATAAATAATAAAATAACCAATAAAAAAAGGAAAAAAAAGATATTACTTTGAAACTCAAAAGAGGCGTTGGATTTGAACTTGTAAACAAATATTTAAAATGTTTAAAACTAATGGGGACTTTTGAAGTTAAACTCACTGCATTTTGCCTCATGATATACTTTATAATTATGTAGGGCTAGAGAGTGGAATTCGGTGGTTTGGATGAGAATGGCCCCCATAGGCTCATGAACTTGAACACTTGGTCCCCAGTTGATGGTACTGCCTGGGAAAGTATGGAGAAGTACAGTCTTTCTGGAGGGAGCTCATCACTGCATGTGGGCACTGAGAGTTTATATCTTCACGGTACTTACAGTTTACTCTCTGCTTCATGTTTATAAGATAAAAATGTGATCTTGCAGCTCTCTCCTTTGGTTGCTATGCTTGCTTCTTGTTACCATGCCTCCCAGCAGTGTGAACTCTTCTGAAACCATAAGTCCAAATACACTCTTCCTTCTTGACCACAGCATTGTATTACAGCAGCCAAAATGTAAATAGCATGATGACTGTAATAGAGTAATAAGAAAATATATGCAGGAAAGGAAGAGGATAGTTGAAGGCATTGAAACATATAGTTGTATGGGGATGAATGTGGTGGAGAAAGATGAGTAACTGGCCAAGCTAGGAAGCACAGCATGGGCACAGTGTAGAGGCGACAAAGAGAAGCCCTAGGAAGCTTATGTTAGTGAGAGGTGGCTCAGAGTTAGGGTACAGTTGCCCAGGTCTAGAGAAAAACATAGATGGAGGTTATTCTCATCTGATCTTAACAGGCTCATGAAGGGACTGTATTCTGAAAGCAATGGTGTGAAGCTAAAGGTTTGGAGTAATTGGGAAACAAGATCAGTGATTTAGTAAAACAAACACGATATCATATTAGTCATGAACTTGAACAAAAATACATGGTGGGATGAAGAAAGATTTGGAGGCACAGGAAAAGGGTTAAACAAAAAGAGTGGACACGAACTAGGATCAGAACAAATGGAAAAAGGGGACTGGATAAAAAGAACCCATTAGCTTGGCTGATCTGACAGACATGGGTGTTGTGTCAATCGGGTTACATGTCAATTTGACAAGCCAGAGTCATCTTAGAGGAGGGAACCTCAGTTGAGAAAAATCTCTCCATAAGATCAGACTATAGGTAAACCCATTGGTCATTTTCTTAATTATATATTAATCAGGGGGAGCCCAGCACATTGTGGGTGGGCTGGTGGTTCTCGGATCTATAAGAAAACAGACTTAGCAAACCATGTGAAGCAAGCCAGTAAGCAGCACTCCTCCATAGCCTGTGCATCAACCACCCCTGCCTCCAGGTTCCTGCCTTGACTTCCTTCAATGATGAAAAATAGTGTGAAAAAAATAAACCAAATAAACCCTGTCCTCCTCAAGTCTCTTTTGGTCATGATCTTTCATCTTAGAAATAGTATTCCTAACTAGAACATTGTTCAAGGACAAGGGAAGAGTAAACAGAACATCAGGCTTTAAGCCTGGGTGACTAAGTAGTAACAGTCACCAGACTAGAGAACAAAGACCAGCCTGGGATGGTTGTTTTGAAGCTTTAGCTCAGCAGAGAAATGAATGAGCAACACCGAGATGACTTGACAGTTCTTAGATGGGTATTAACCCAGCATCTCCAAATTGGCATAGTTAAAATCAAGCAAACGTTTATTGGATTCCCAATGGAATGATAGAAATACAATTCTTGAGCTTAACATACAAGTCAGAAACAGACATGATTCACCTAAATAGAAATGATGAGGTAGTGTGACTCACAGAACATAAAAGTAAGGGACACCTGCAAGTAAAGATAGATCCTAAGAGATGGCTCAGTGGCTAGAAGCACTGGCTATGTTTGCTGAGGACCCAGGTTCAATTCCCAGCCACCCATATGGTGGCTTACAGTTTTCTGAAACTCCACATCCGTGGGATATGGCATCCTCTTTTGTGCCTGTTATACAGACATACACAGGTAAAACACCTATATACATAAAATTAAAAAAAAAAAAAAAACCTGGGAGGGGAAGTCAGGAAGAAGATGGCCAAGTAGAGAAACGACTACGTTTCATAAAATGGAGCCCACATGTCCATGAAAACCCATTGCTCAAACAAGCCACTAATAATGTCTTAAAATTGCTTTCTCCGGTTGGGACAAAGATGTGGCAGCCCCAAGAGAACAGGAGGTTTTGATAGGAGACTTACAACTGGAGGCAGGTAGGGCCGACGATGCAGGGACACAAGAGAGGAAGGGCTCCCTGCAAGGTGAGGTCAGGCATTATGGATAGCAAGTAGTGAGATGAAGCTAAAGTTGTATAATTGAGGCCCCCGGGTGAGTCGATGCTGTCAGCGGTGAGGAATGGTCAAACATCAGCCGTTTCTTCCGAAGGAGACCCTGAAGCTCCGTTGCCTCCCACCTGAAAGAGGTGTAATTACAGGATTCAAGGGGTAGTTACAAGGATTAAATGAGATGTTGCGCCTCGCAGACTGGGGCACACTAAATGCTAGTTCCCTTTCACCGGTGCCCTCTTCACAGTTTCCCGTCAGACACGCTGGTGAGTGTTAAACCCTTCGTGTATCCGTGGGAAGCCTGTCTCCATGTACTTGAAAGGACAATTTCATCTCAACCAGACTCACCTCAACCCAGAGCCTGTGTTTCTGATTCACCCCAAATAGCTTGAAAGTCAAGTGTTTGTATCAGTGTTTTTCTGTTAGGTTTGAGGCCTAATTCCAACTTTGGGAGTGCACCGTTTAAAAAAAGCATGGCAGACTGCCAAGAGACAGTGATTATCTCTATCGGAGAGTTCACAATTAGCCCATCTTTACCCACACATGAGAGATATTGATAACTCTTTTCTGGGATGATAGGAGACAGTAGGGATTAGAGACATGAGAGATACCTCTTCTATTTTTTTCTTAACTCATCTCACAATATGGAAAACTTAATTACCAAAAAACCTCCACTATTTGCACAAATAACTTAAATCAATGGATGTGTCACGATCGGGAGAGTGATGAGTTAGCTTGAGCTGTCAGTCTGAATTATATTTTCCACTGAAAAAAGTCAGTACAGCTTTAAAAGATTCATCGATGCTTCCAGAGGAAATGAATGCATCTCTGGAATGCGTGGGTGAATTCAGAACTCACACTTGACTTCCAGAACTAGTTTATGAAGGGAGCTAACTTAGCAGTGATGACTGGGTGAATAATCCATTCATTTGTCTGTCCACAGAACAAAGGTTTATTCTATACACATGCTGTTTAGCTAGAAAAGCTGTAGCTTGGGTCAATAGGTGTGTGTGTGGTGGGGGGAGAGTCCTTTGTTTTCATAGGGTATACAGTCTGTTAGGTGTGATATATACTATCATAAGTAATTTAAGCTTTATAAACATGTTATCACCAAGAGGAGCCCTGTCCCCTATTGTGAATCAATATAAACACAAATAAAACAATTCAGTACACACAGCAATGACCATGTGAAAAAGAACATTTGCACAGTTACATGGACAGGAAGGTTCTAAAGCACTTGAACAAAGAAGATGAGTCTTACTGCCACTGAGCAAATGAAGAGGCTGTCACATTGTATCATTCACCTTCCCACGATCAATTTTACCATCAGTTTGGATGAGGGCAGGTTTTGGAGGGCATGGATGTTTTTAAATTTTCAAAAGCAACAATTTTATTTATCTATGCAATGGTTTGTGATAATTTTTAGATCCTGGCATTAATTGTTGACCAGCTAAATTGACAAGCAAAATTCTTTTTTTTTTGAATTTTTAATTGGATATTTATTTACATTTCAGATGTTATCCCCGTACTCCATTTCCCCCACTCTCGCCCAGGTACCCCACCTCCTGCTTCTATGAGGATGTGCCCCCACCTACCCCCAACACTCCCGCCTCCCCACCCTCGAATTCCCCCACACATGGCATCCAGTCTTCATGGGACCAAGGATCTCCTCTCCTATCTATACCTGACAGGACCATCCTCCCTTACATATACAGCTGGAGCCATGGGTCCCTCCCTAAGTGCCCCCAGGCTGGTGGTTTATACCTTGGGGGCTCTGGTTGGGTGGTATTGTTGTTCTCCTCATGGGGTCGAAAACTCTTTCAGCTCCTTCAGTCTTCCATTGGAACTCCTCCACTGGGAACCCCTTGATCAGTTCAGTGGTTAGCTGTGAGCATCCGCCTCTGAATATCTCAAGCTCTGGCAGACCTCTAAGGGCACAGCTATATCAGGCTCCTGTCAGCATGCACTTCCTGACATTCACATCAGCTCCTACCTTTGGCGACTGCACATGGGATGGATACCCAGGTGGAACAGTCTCCAGACGGCCCCTCCTTCAGTTTCTGTCCCACACTTTGTCTCTATATTTGCTCCCATGAGTATTTTGTTACTCCTTCTAAGAAGGACCGAAGCACTCTTCCTTCTTCATGACCTTTATGTGGTCTGTGAGTTTAATCTTGGGTATTTCAAGCTTCTGGGCTAAAATTCAATAATCAGTGAGTAAATACCCTGTGTGTCCTTTTGTGATTGGGTTGCTTCACTCAGGATGATATTTTCTAGTTCCATCCGTTTACATAAGAATTTCTCAAATTCATTGTTTTTAATAGCTGAGTAATACTCCATTGTATAAATGTACCACATTTTTTGTATCCATTCCTCTGTTGAAGGGCATCTGGGTTCTTTCCAGTTTCTGGCTATTATAAAAAAAGCTGCTATGAACATAGTGGAGCATATGTCCTTACTATATGTTAGAGCATCTTCAGGGTATATGTCCAGGAGTGGTATAGCTGGGACCTCAGGTAATGCTATGTCCAATTTTCTGAGGAACCGCCAGACTGATTTCCAGAGTGGTTGCACCAGCTTGCAATCCCACCAACAATGGAGGAGTGTTCCTCTTTCTCTACATCCTTGCCAGCATCTACCATCACCTGAGTTTTTGATCTTAGCCATTATGACTAGTGTGAGGTGGAATCTCAGGGTTGTTTATAGTCACAAATAACATAAAATACCTTGGTGTGAATCTAACCAAGCAAGTGAAAGATCTGTATGACAAGAACTTCAAGTCTCTGAAGAAAGAAATCGAAGAAGACCTCAGAAGATGGAAAGA
Organism: Mastomys natalensis; assembly: GCA_021653895.1. NCBI lineage: Eukaryota > Metazoa > Chordata > Mammalia > Rodentia > Muridae > Mastomys > Mastomys natalensis. Next base: position 785,989 of record JAJTUV010000607.1, on the reverse strand, counting down.
TCTCCCATGCTCGTGGATTGGCAGAATTAATATAGTAAAAATGGCCATCTTGCCAAAAGCAATCTATAGATTCAATGCAATTCCCATTAAAATCCCAACTCAATTCTTCACAGAGTTAGAAAGAGAAATTCTCGAATTCATTTGGAATAACAAAAAACCCAGGATAGCGAAAATTATTCTTAACAATAAAAGAACATCTGGAGGAATCACCATTCCTGACTTCAAGCTGTACTACAGAGCAATAGTGATAAAAACTGCATGTTATTGGTACAGAGACAGGCAGGAAGATCAATGGAATAGAATTGAAGATCAAGAAATAAACTCGCACACCTATGGTCACTTGATCTTTGACAAAGGAGCTAAAACTGTCCAATGGAAAAAGGACAGCATTTTCAACAAATGGTGCTGGTTCAACTGGAGGACAACATGTAGAAGAATGCAAATGGATCCATTCTTATCTCCTTGTACAAATTGAAGTTCAAGTGGATAAAGGACCTCCACATAAAACCAGATACACTAAAACTAATAGAGGAGAAGGTGGGAAGACCCTTGAATACTTGGGCATAGGGGAAAAGTTCCTAAACAGAACACCAATGGCTTATGCTCTAAGATCAAGAATTGACAAATGGGACTTCATAAAACTGCAAAGTTTCTGTAAGGCAAAGGACACTGTCAATAGGACAAAACGGCAACCAACAGATTGGGAAAAAATCTTTACCAAACCTACATTGGTTAGAGGGCTAATATCCAACATATACAAAGAACTCAAGGAATTGGACTCCAGATAACCAAATAACCCTATTAAAAAATGAGGTATAGAGCTAAACAAAGAATTCTCAACTGAGGAAACTCGAATGGCCGAGAAGCACCTAAAGAAATGGTCAAGAAGCAAAATTCTTTATTTTTGATCCGATCTTCTATTGATTAGATCTAGTTTGGGGCTCTGTCCCTAGGAAATCTAGTCAGCTGCACAAGTGTGTACCTGCACAAGTCACATGATCTTGTTTGTTTTCATGAGAAACAAAATAGCAGCCAGATGGCTACTCCCAAAAAGACAAGGAAAATAAGATTGAAAGAGAGGTTACATGAACCAATGGGTTATTGTTACCGATTTTCCTACACTTGATGATGTCATAGAAGTGACCCATCCCAAGACTTTGGCAGGAGCGAAAGGTCAGTAGAAGAATCAATGAACACCCATGCTGGCACACATGCCTTTGCCTCTCATGCTACATTCATGAACCTACTTGTGCAGGCTGTGCTGGTGGTTGTTGGCTCTTCTGCCTCGTGGATTTCTTCAAATCAAGGAAGCCTTCTCAGCTCAGAAGAGGGCAAAGGAGGTTCACAGTGAAAGCTGGGCTCTGGAAGCAGCTCCCCCACCCCAGTGAGCAGATGATCACTTGAGTAGCTAAGCAAGCCACAAGATATCAAGGTAAAACGACACATTAAGACAAACATAAATGATATACAAAATGTCAGTGGTGCCAGGAAAAGGGGTAGGAATCAGAACAAGACTCATTGTGCCATTGTTGATAGGAAATTAAAACAGTTTTTCAAAATAAAGAGAATTAAGGGCAGCAATAGTGACAATTCTACAGAACAGACTTGAAAATATTTCCATTAATCAGAACCAAGAAACACACAAAGAAAGAAAATGTAAGTTTTATAGAGAGTCAATCCAGTGAAAAGAAAGCCGGAGATGATGGTATCAAATGTTATGTTCATCTAAGAGCTGACATTTGTATACTAATAAAGAGATGTATACTAATAAATAGATGGCATTTGTCTGTTAAAAAGGAAAAGATAGGTTTTAGAATTACAAATATAAACTTAAATTTGTGGGTCTATTAGACAATGAATACTTGACATAAAACAGCTCAGAGAAGTTGAAAATTGAAATATTAAAATACACATGAGAAAAATACGAACAAACACATAGAAAATTGAATCTTACCTGTATAAGATCAAGCCAGTCTGAAGCCCAGCACAGCTGAAAGAGAAGTCTAGGGAGCCTAGCCCTAGCTGAAGAGCTTCAGCAATTGCTGACTGCTGGTGGAGGGAGAGTCAGTTTTCTTCAGGGTTGAGGCCTCTGAGAGGCCTCTGAGATGATCCTATACCATTGTACATACAAGTCATAAGTAGAAAGCACATGAAATTGGGGAGGGCAGGAAAAGGGTAAGATTGTGGGTTGGATTTGACCAAAACCCACACTATTCTCAAACAATAGAAGAAATAATAAATGGGGGTCATAATTCAGCTTTAGCTTTCTACAGCTAATGGGTTGAGAGACCAGTGCAATGAGAGTTATATTTAACTTTGATGGGGAAAAGACAAACGTTACAGTTACAGTTACAGTTATCAGTTATGATTGCCACAGCAGTTACCCCAGCATTATTGGCAATAAAGCCTATACAGGAAATGAAAAAGAGATATATATGCTATTATTTTAAACTTGTCCTGGTTTTAAAATAATTAAGGACAGACAAGACAACATAATCAACAACACAAAATCTAGTTTTATTTGATTTGAACTCTGAAAAGACAATAGTTTTCCCAGACCCACGGGATAGTCATTAAGAATGACCAGAGAAAATATATGATGAATTAATAGCATACTAATGATAGAGAAAACACTCTCTGATAGCTATGCATTAGTCCTAAAGTTAATATACAAATTGGGAAACCAACAGAAATTTCTTGGTACCTCAGAGTCAGAGAAGTCTGTCTTAAAAAACAAACAAACAAACAAAAACCCAAAAAACAAGTTTTCTAAATATGTAGTTAGTTAGAGATGCTTGAACAATTTAATACAATACCAAAATCTTAATGTACAAAAAATAACATATGAACTAAACTTCTAAATTAAAACATTTGAGAAATCTTCAGCAAATCTAATCAAGTAGAACTAAGTAAACATATAAGTAAATTCATTCACTAGCTATTTCTTTGAGAGGTCTATAACATCCAGTTCTTTAACTTGGTTAATTATGAAAAACAAAAAGCATAAATTATGTGAGCAGGGGCTAGAAGAAATAGATCTACAGGCTAAGAGACTTCTGCTCTTGCAGAGATTCTGGGTTTAGTTCCCAGCACCCTGGATAGGAGGGTCAAAACCACATATAACTCAAGTTATAGGGGATCAAACACCTTCCTGTGGCCTCAATTCATGTGGAACATACACATCTAGAAATACATAAACATACACATAAAATTATATATGTCTTAATATATACAAATATTGTATATATTGTATATATTGTAGTAGTGAACCTCAGTCCTCTGGCCAGTGTCCTTAACACAAAAGAGGACCAGCAGAAGCAGCCATTGCCACCCAGAGGCACAGACTGGAGAGATGTAGCCTCAACAACCAGCTCTTGGAAGGGCAAAAACTACCTTCTCCCTAGAGCTTTCAGAAGAAGCCATAACCAGTCTGGCAGCATCAATTCAGACCCCTGATATCCAGAACTGCAAGAAAGTGTATTTGTAGTGTACCGTCCTACAATTCTATTTGTTGGAGGATCCCAGGAATTTAACATACAGAGATTGAAGTGTGTGTCTCTTAAGTAAACAGGTCTCTCAATTTCAAAGCATATGTGCTATGGCTTGCATTTTTCTCCCTGTCCTAACTCCTACCCTCATGGTCTTGCCTTATAGAAATATAATATCATGTGTAAGAGCCTGAGGCAAGAAAGAGTCTGTGCAAGAAGTGGTGGGCAGCATTGGGAAGGCACCAGATGACCCTTTCTGTTCATCTAGGACTGTCCCCAACCCAGGACAAAATCTGCTGCCTCCTATGATAAATTATAGTTCACTTTTTCAGATGGAGTCTTCATCTAGTGGGGTCCCAAAGTCTAGCCAGGTTAATAATGAAAGAATCAGAGAATGACACACACACACACACACACACACACACACACACACACACTAAGAATGAACTCATAAGGCAGAAAGATCTCCTTCACAACTCAGTTAACCTCCAGCTCTTGAGCTTAAGAATGGATTAAAAAATTTCATGACACAAAGCATCGGCACCAGCTAGTTCAACATCTCAACCCACACTGTGTGTGCAAACAGAGCAGAGTGAGTTAGAGCAAGTGATTGCCTCTGCCCGTTTTCATTTCATTGTTTGGCTGTTTGCATTACAGTACACCCAATATTTTGGTCACGGATTATTAAAAGAAACCAGGAACAGCTGTTGGTGGCTGCAAGATTATTTGTTTGAAGTACCATTCCACTTCTCTGAAAGCATGCTTGCGCACACGTGCACATACACACACACACAAAGGGGCGGTAAGGGAGAGGGAGAGGGAGAGGGAGAGGGAGGAGGGGAGGGAGGGGGGGAGAGGGGAGGGGAGGAGGAGAGGAGAGGGAGAGGGAGAGGAGAGGGAGGGAGAGAGAGATACAGAGAGAGAGAGAGTGGTTGGTTGATAGGCAGTGAAGAAAATGTCCTATCAGAAATGCCTTGCCTCCCAGCCCTCCCTGACTCCAAGATAATTACAGAGTATTTCACCAACAAAAAATTTATTGTTTCCAGTTCTCTTATTCCTCTCCCTTTACAGTAATGGATTCTCTTACTGGAAGATTTTTGTTGAATCTTTTGAAGGGTATGGAGCTGATTTCCAGTTTCACTGTCCTCCACCATGCTTCGGTATCTTTATCTGCTCTTGTCAATTGGGGCTGCCTTGCTCTACGCGGTCAGCTAATATGGGACACAGTGCCATGGGGTAGATGGTTTTACCTACAGAATTATTCTCATGGAACTGTTTTCCACTTCACATGAGAAACTCTAGTTTTTAGATTCAGGAATTTCAGATCAACATTATCTTCTGTTTTAGAAGCTGGGTGAAATTCTGGGACTTTCTATTAGCTATTGAAAGGCTCTTAGTAATTTGGGGGTGTATTTGAAGCCTAGATACCTTTCCCCTCTGTATAGCTTAGTGTGGATTAGAGGTGGTTGGGGGAGCACAACATTAACTAAATTGCTACACAGCTAAATTACCTGGGAATATTAGGCAACCTTTGTTTTCCTTATGTTACCTTTGATGATATCAGGAGTGAGGGAAGATACTCCTTTAAAGTGCATCTCATAAAGAACTGTGACAAATGCTGAAATAAATCGTCAGACATTGGATTGGTTGAACAAGTCCATGACGTCATGACTCCTCATGTTTCCATCTACTTCAACAGTTCAGAGAGGTTTGTTTCTGTGGTCTTTCTACTGCTGAGGGCAACATGGTAGACTCAGAAGCCAGAAGGCTAAAGACTCACTCAACAAAACCACATTGGTCTCATTTATAAAAATAGTTCATTGACTTCTTATGTGTTCGAGAAGGTCTATCTAGTGGGTATTGGGAAATCGAAGGATTACAGAGGGGGTAAACAGGCTTGTGAATTCCAGCTTGAAAAGAACTCAGAAGCTATTAGGCTTTCACAGTCATATATGAAAAAGCAAAAGAAGACTTTCAAAGAAAAGCAGAGATTTCACATAGTCGTTTGACCAGGAGAAACATTTGATAGATGCCTGGATGGCAGACACAGTACACATACAATTCTTGTCTGCCATTTCAGTATTCTGGAGGCTAAAATGGGAGAATGAACCATGGGACAACCCACGGCTGCTGGCTACTGAGAGGGCGAAGTTGAAAAGTTGGGCATCTAAACATGAAGGTGTGGGGTTGCCCGAGTACTCTTTCTTCCTTCCCACATAACTTCTCTGTTTGCCTGGACCACTCTATAGTGCTTTGTTCTTCTCCTGCAGCTGCTTTCTTAGGACTAGCACTGTTGTATACACTTTGCCATCCCAGCTTCAATCCTTGCAAAAAACAAGCCAACAAACAAACCCGAGTGCCCCTTGCTCTCTTTTACCTAAAGCTGAACATCTAAAGGGTGTTTTTGTTGTGTTCTTTAGTTAGCAACATTTTGGTTGCTGGAAATCATATCAAGGGAATATCATTTTCCAGCATTTTTGGTTGAGCAAGATTGGTGTAGCACTCACATAATGGTGGGCTGTCCAGTTTTCTCTGCATTTTCTCGAGAAGATCTTAGGAAACATTCCATCCCAAATGGTTGCTATTTACAGGTAATATCAAACCAGCAGGTGTCCCTGAGAAATAAAGTACAATTTCAGAAAACATTTGATGATGACATGGAGAAACTTTGGCTTGTAATTTCAACAGCGTAAGGATGGGAGATGTGATTCCTTCAAATCATCCCAGTCATCCATCTTCCCCCGCCCCACTGCTGCCTCTGCATGCCTGAGCTGTAAGATGTCCCTAGACCAAAAGCATTTTACACAGATCCTTTTTTGCATTGCAACTGTTTTTTTAGGGAACTATCACAGTGCTGGATCAAAAAGCCAGAAACAACAAAAATGTATATGTTAGTTGACTCTTATTTACTTAGTAACGAGCTAACACAAAGGTTTGAAGTTGATAAGTGTTGTGCAATTAAAAGAAAAAGTAGATTTTCCTGGAAATTGTTGTTACTTACAGAATCCAGTCAAATGGGCTTAGACAAAGGCGTCTTTCCTGCACAAAGACTTGTCATTGAGACTTAGTGGAGAGATGCAGTCCTGGAGTGAAACTTCTATCTAGAAAAGAGGATCATCTCTCATCTCCATTTCCGTGAGGCAAAGTGGCCTGTGTTTGTTTGCTTTTCAAAGGGTTAAAAGTCCACCAATCAATGAGTACACATGGAGGGACCCATGCTCCAGTTGTGTATGTAGCAGAGGATGGCCTTATCTGGCATCAATGGGAGGGGAGGCCCTTGGTACTGTGAAGGCTCCATGCCCCAGTACAGGGAAGTGCTAGGGCAGTGAGGCTGGAGTGTGCAGGTGGATGGGGAAACACCCTCATAGAAGCAGGGGGGAGGGGGTATGGGAGAGGGGGGTTTCCGGAGAGGAAATTGGAAATAACAATTTCTATACCATTTGAAATGTAAATAAACAAAATAAGCAAGGAAAAAGAAAAAAATAGTCATTCAGAACTACACGTTTGGCCTCTCACTGGGACTCAAGTTCGTAATCTGTTACCCCCAATTCTAAAACTGAACATTCTGAAATTGCAAATCCTTTTTTAAGTTTGTTTCTAAAGCTCACTGGGTAATAGGGCCTTCTGTAATCAGAAGTAAGGTGATCCACAGACCGAGTCTGCTAAGAAAGAATGCTCACTTGGCTACAGTAACCACTGCTATATGATGGTTGTCCTTGGTCCTACACACGTACAAGACTCAGATCAGATGCTCTATTTCCCTCGTACCTTGGAAAATATTTTGGATTTTTGCCCAAGTGTTTTGGATAAGGAACTGTGGATCTAGGCCACAGGAAGAGGACATAGATCGAATGGAAGCTGACCCCATCACAGCTCCCTTCCCTGTGGGAGGGAAAGTGTGGATGAACTGACTTCTCTTTGGGACAGTTTGTTTTACTCAAGGGTGAGGAAATCATGGTTTCTGGAAGAGTCAGGCCCATGTAAATTGCAGATGCTGAAATCTCTAGCTGCTCTGTTCATTCATCCGCAATGTCTACTGATGCAGACAACAACCACAACCGGCCATCCACTCCTTCAATAAATATTTATTGTGTACTTACCATGCTAACATTAAGCTATAATTCTAGAGACTTAGATTTGAACTGATTGTGTGCACTTTAGAAAGGCATCAAGCTTCTCAGAATTTCTCTCTAAATACATATATTAATAACCATCTAACAGTATACTAAAATGTATACTTGTGCATTATAAAGGGCTTCCGGGTTAAGTGGTCATTCTTTTATACATACAAAAATTGTGATATACAGGCATAAGGTTGTAAGGGCATCCCAGGATGGCTAAGACACTCTACCTATTCTACAGGAGCAAGAGAATGGAAAAGTGACACAGACACACCCCAGATGATGCCAGGATGCAGGATGTTGAGTTTTTTAATCACTGATGTGCAGCATTGTGAAACATTTGGAAGAGAAACTACTCTGAATCCTTATTTAAAAAAATACAGAAGGGGAGAGGCGAGGGGAGTATCTGGAAGGGACTTCATCTGAAACAGCTGCCCTGCTAAATCCCCGTTTCAAATCGCCTGTTAGCTGATCTGACTTAAGACTTTTTTTTTTTTTAATCAAGAAACAAAATCTGTGGGGTTTGCCAGTTCAATTCATTTGCACATTCCACCCGGCTACATATGGCAGGGCTGAAATGATCAAGTTTCCTTCAGAGCATTATCATAAATCACAGAGATTCCAATGTGTCCTTCACAGCTTTAAGTTTTCAGAACCATCATGACTAATGAAATATTTATTCAAAGACCTATAGCCACTTGCACAGAGTCACGTTCCTTATAAGAGAGACTTTGACGGAGAGCCCATCAGGAAAGCAGCTGGAGGCCCCGTGCTGGCCCCACCTCCGCCCTCCACTTTTGGCCTTCACATCTGCCGCCTTCAGGTTACCAAATGGCACCCTCATAAACTCCAAGCACTCGCTTTTGCTCAACTTAACAGCTTTCAATTGGAAACACATCAAACTCTGCAGATTCTTCATAGGAGGAAAAAAAAAAAAGAGGCTTCCTTGAGGTTTTATTGCTTCGTGAAATTTATTAGGTTACAAATCAAGTTAATTTTTTAGAGAGTACCTAGTAATTTTCCTGGATGAGTTCCAAGTTTTTACTGATGATAAAGCTGAATAGGCAGGATCACGGTGCTCTCCTGTAGGTACCACATTGGCTGAGTGTTTGCAGAAGGTGTGAGTGAACCCGTTTGCTGCAAATGGCGAGGGGCTGGGCTTATGTCTAAAGCTGCCCTGCCTGTTCAAACTGATGAGGTAGAACGTTGCCCAGGTGATAAGGTTCCTACAACAAGCTTGCTGTGTTGCATGGCTGCTCCTTCAGAAACAAAGTCCATTTCAGGAAGGGTGCACCTAGAGACTGAACTTTATGTTAACAATGCTTCTAAAAATGCACATATACCCAAAGATAAATTTCACCTGCTTAAATCTTTCCAAAAAAATTGTAGGCTGATGCTACTTTTAATCCCTTCATTACAGACGGGGAAACTGAGGCTTAATGAAAACAAGCAACTTGCTCAAGTGAGAGACTACAGTTGAAAGGCAGACTTAGCTTGGAACTGTGATATACTCTGATATAAAGTAAATGTGCTGGCAGCGAGTTGTTTTGGGGATTGATCTCTTGCTGAATTTCTCATATAAGTTCAATGCCAAAAGTGACTGTACACTGCCTTCTGTGGAAAAGTCTTCTCCACAGATGTAATGCCTTTTCGTTATTCATAGAGTATATACTACCTTCCCCATCAACATTGTAGCATGAGCTGAAGGTAGGAAAACTAGCCTGGATTTCCTTTTTCCTTCTTGATGATGTCACAGTTCTTACCATAAACCACATAACCTCAACATGCGATTCTTCCTTTCTTAGTTAAGAGTGTTCAGTGTCCACTTATCGGCAGCATCCACATGGCCCATATCGTTCTGCTTGGATTTTCGAAGGTCAATATTAAATGAGGTTCGCTTGAACTCAACATTGTAACATGTGGCCTAAAAGCCAAGACAGCAACTAGGAAAGTAATGAGAACACAGAGCATGCTGCATGGAGACCCTGGAAAGAGGATTCACATCGGTTGGCAGGACAGAGTAGGGTAAAGTCAGCTTTCTTCATGCTACTAAGAGTAGACTACAAGTTAAAACTCAGATGGCCTGTTTTATCATTTTATGCTTACTGTTTTCAGGACATGGTTGCCTGCAGACAACCAAAACCATAGAAGATGCCACAGACAAGACAGAGCCATGGTGCACAGTCAGTCAATGCAGCCAGTTGGCCCAACAGAATGAGTGTGGAGCACCAGTTCAGGTGTAAGACATTTGAAACTTTTGATGATGTCATTTTGGAACATCGGAGAAGACGCTCAGGAAAGGATGCTGATCCAGTCTTCTGGACAAAGAGAGACCACATAGAAGAGAACCTAACTGCCCAATACAACGCTCCACTGAAGCCACCCTGTGCCTTCCAGAGCAATTGCCATGCATGAACAGCAGTGTAAGATCAACAATAAACCTTCCAGGCCAACTCAGTGCACGCGTGAGACAGACACACATCAATGTCACCTGGAGTCCAGAAGGTTGGCTGTGCTTTCTCTGTCTGCAGCAGATTATGGAAACACCTGTGCTGACACTTAATAGTTATGCTATGTAGAGAAAAAGCTTGATTCTGTCTACTGTATTTCTCCTTGGAGATGTGGAAACATGAATTATCTACAAACAAAAGTACCTTTGTGGAGGAACTTTTCTTGGCTTGAATCTCCTTGTGAGCTGGCAGAAAGCTGTGCAGTTTCAGAATGACTGACCTGTAAGGTAAATGCTGATGATAAACCCTAATTTAGGGTGGTTTACAGGAACAGATAGAATTAATAACAATTACAAAGGAGACCTATCAGATTGATTCCCATGATATGGGCTGAAGAGTCTAACTGGTATCTGCATGCCAGAGAATCAGATAGCTGCTCAGTCCAGGAGGCTAGATGCCACACAAACTGCAATCTAGAACTAAGACCTGGAAGACTCCTTCACAACTATTAGTCCACATTGGAAAGTTTGGGAAGCGGGGTCCAGCCAAAGAATTGTATGAGTAACAGCTGCAACCGAGTAGCTGCACTAGCTAACAAGGTGTGAAGGCAGAAAAGCAAAAGCAGCTGTTTTTCTCCATAGACCTCTTTCTCTTGGGATGCTGCTACAAGAGCCCCTACTTTAAAAGAGGGTCCTCACTATTACCCTTCTCTAATGAAGGGTTTGGCTCATTTGTTTAATTCTTACAGGAAATACATGGGTCAAATGTATAGCCAATGAAACTGCCAAACAAAACTGTCATAGACTCATAAATACAGCTCCAAAGCAGGTAAGCAAAGTATTTGTCTTACACCTAATCAATATGGAAATTAGAAACTAAAGCTTAGGGCAGCCAAATTACTGGAGGAATAAAGACAGCTTAAATGGGGATTGCACTGCTTTCTTATCAGTAGCTGTGACTGAAGAGTGTATCTGCATTCTCATCAGTATGCAGGAAGAGTAGTGAAGGATGTGACTTTACAAGTTGGCTGTTACCCTGGGTCAAAATCTGTTTGAATGTGTGCATATAGTTCATGTGAGTTGACTGTCAGGAGCCCATCTGCTTCCCTAAAAAGTCTTTCCCAGCTATTCATTTTTTGCACTAACATCATTTCTTGCAGATACTCAGCATAATTGGTGATTTCTGATTGCCTCACCGAGAGTCTCGTCTGATACTGGCGATAATCACTGCCTGATGAGAACATTTCACTCTCCAGCATGTGTAGTCATAATTATTTTAGATTCCTATGTAAAGTTAATCAACCCTGAAGGGGACTCCCTGCATGTCGCCGTAGAGGTAACAGCTAACGTTTCTGCTATTTGATTTCATTTGATCTCTGTTGAAGGAGAAATCATCTTCTGTTTACAAAACTAGCCTGCAAAATTGGACCTATTATGTGAAGTAGAATCTGCATCTCTGGCAGATGTCTACACCTGGTTATTGATGTGTGCTGACTAGCATCCTCGTGGAAGAGCAGTTCCTCTGAATGAAAGAAGTCTGCTCCAGGTAATGTATTTCATTCTTTATAAACTGGCCAGGAAAGGGAAGCTAAATGAGGAAGTTTTGGCACCAGCTGCCTTTCCTCAGTGCGTTCTTTAAACGTTTCTCACCTGTCACGACTGCTACCAAGTAATGTTGGAATGAAAATCTGTGACATTTCCTCCAATAAGTCATTTTGAAACCAGCATAACATATAACCCAAAAATATTTCTAGTCCCAAGTACTAGCTGCTATGGCAACTTAGAAAAATTCCCCTTTCAAAATATTTGGATATACTGCTAGAGCTGTGGGAATTGACCAACTTTCACAAATTCTCTAATTTGAACGGAAGTCAATTTTTGCATACCTATTAAATTATTTCTATTCGTTGCAATCCCTGCTATCTAGTTTTAGAACAGAAATTTTGGGAGGTAATAAAACAAGTAGGTCATTACCAAAGAAGTTTCTTTGTACAGTGGGTGGTGGTTAACATGGAAACTCACAACTTGTCAGAGCACAGGGTGTCAGTGGAGTGTTCAGCCACAAATGGAGTGAATATATATTAGCCATAAATGAGATGGAATATATATACAGGTACACATATGTAAATACATATATATTATATATGGAAAGTAGCTGCAAAAAGTATATGTATATACACATATATTTATATATAAACATATTTTTATGTATCTTATATGTATATAAATATATATTATAGACATATGTATATGTACACATTAGCATAAATATATATTGTTATATACATATATAATATATACGTGTATATATGTTAATATATGTGTGTAATGCATATGTATATACATATATTAATTTCTTACAGATAACTGCATAACTGGTGATTTTGTTTGCCTCGCTAAAGTTCTCTTATTGATACTAGTGATAATCACTGCCTATATATAAATTTATATGTATTTATTTTCCCCCTCCAGCTCAAAGATCTTGGAATTAGAGAAGATGTAGAAAGATTATAAGAGCCAGATGTTGGGGAGGACAGGAATGAAACAGTGTCTTCAGGACATGATAGGAAGCTACACTCATGAACTCACAGCAGCTGTGCTTGTCTGGACATGATCTGAACAAGATCAAGCCAGTCAGCATTCCAGCGCAGATAGGAGTTCATGAGCTCCCACCCTTAACTAAATAGATCTGAGCACTGATGGCTCCTAGGGGAGGGGAAGGTCTGCTTTCTTAAGGGGTGTGGCCCCTGGTAGGCTGACCAAACTCTACTGGATGGCTCCCACAGTACGTGGGTAATGGAAATTGAGGAGGGCAGGTTATTCTCTCTCTTTGAGAACAGGAAGTTGGGGGATAGGAATAAGAGGGTGTGAGGGGAAGCAGTGTATGGGGGGAGCAGTGAATATGATCCAAACGCACTGTATGAAATTCTCAAAGAATTAATAAAAATATTAAAAAATAAGTAGGTTATGGCTTTGGGAAGTAAAACATAAAATATTTAAAACTATTACACATGTGCTGTGATAGTGATCCAGAGTCCAGCCTTATGCTCCACTCGTCATCTGAATGATACCTGATATCTGTACACTGACAGAATTTTATATTAAGTGTCTTTAGGCAGTTCTAGTTATAAAGGAGATTAAGTGTTGACCCCGTAGAATTTCTTTTTTCTTTTTTCTTTTTTTTTTCCTCTCAGAAAACACAGGAAGTGAAGACAGGTACAGATCAAAGGGGACACTTCAGTCTGTCACATCTGAGTGGCAGCTCCATTGTAGGGTCGTCTATTTCAGTTTGAAAGGATACTATAGAGAGACACGCAGATGTAGAATGTTGTTGTTGTCCCAATATGGCTTTGTTTATAGTCAGTAAGATACCAAGACTCTGAACACTACTTCAGGAAATCAAATCTCTTATGCTTTCCGGCCGGCGAGGAGCACTTTAGTGAGAACGCCCTGTGGGAGGTCGCTGAGAAAAGATGCTGGTTGGTTGGAAGAGTGAAGAAAAAGACTAAGTCCTCAGCATGAGCATTTCCACAGTAAGCTTCTACATGCTATCTTCAGCCATCTTTTATTTTTTTTTAACCCTGATAATAAACCCAGGATAGACATTACATTTTTGTCTTGATATTAAAAAATAGAAAAACTTTATGTGAATTATATATAACGTCATTATAAAAGACATGGACATTAAGAAGAATTGCTTCACAGACAGAACTGGATTGATTTTTCTTCCAGAGTTCAGACAACGTCATTCATTATCCATGAACTGTTACTCTCTTAGAATTAAAATTGGATTTAGTTGAAACAGAGATGAAAAAGGCTGTGAATGTTCCAATTTTAACATTCTTTAGCAGATCTCTGTCTCCAAGAAGACCTGCCCTTTTAGGACATTTGTATGCCCACCATGTTCATTGATAACTGGAGAAAAATTAAGAATAAATGAAAAAAGTATAATGTTTACAAGTGAGCTCAAAATCAGAAGCTTCTAAGTTTAGCTACGCTCCTTTTGTATTTCTACATAGAACTCTTTGGTTAGAGTTAGTCTCATGACATGAATAATTTGATGACTTATGACATCACCTTTTCTGATACCTCCTTTTTTAGACATGAATAGCAGCTGAGAGATGGTTACAAAAAAAAAAAAAAAAAAAAAAAAAAAAAAAAAAAAAAAAAAGCTTGTTCAAGGGCATATTCACTATTGAAAAAGTTCTTGGACTAGAAGCTATGTTTCCAGAACATTCTTTTCTTACTCATCAAATAAAGTTGTATTGGCAGCTCCTAGACTATAGTATTTTGTTATTTTGTCTTCTTCAATAAGACATTAAACACTGAAAAAGCCTAGGTGGATACCTATTTTATCACTGATATATTGGAATGTGGGGTGCTAATTAAAGACTCCATTTGAACCTCACTATGGAGTAGAAAGCATCTAGAAGTTTCTTCCTAAACATATATGTAGTGGTTTGACTAGTTTGACCCCTCCATCCCCCAAAGACTCATGGGTTTTAATACTTGGTCTACAGGGAGTGACAACCTTAGGAGCTGTGTCCTTGTTAGAATAGGTGTGGCCTTGTTAGAGGAAGTGTGTTTCTCTGGGGATGGGCTTTGAGGTCCTATAGTTGAGTTTTGCCCAGGATAAAAGAGCCAGTCTTTTCCTAACTGCCTTCAGATCAAGATGTAGAACTAACTCTTGGCTCCTTCTCCAGCACTGTGTCTGCCTAGATGCTGCCATGCTTCCTGTCATGTTAGTACTTACAGTCTGAACCTGTAAGCTAAACCCAATTAAATGTTGTCCCTTATAAGAGTTGTTTTGGTTATGGTGTCTCTTCTAAGTAATGAAAACCCTAACTAAGACAATGTGTTAGAGATTAAGTCATTAAAATGCAATCACAACTCCTTAGGAACTGTACATAGAAGAAATTCATGAAAATTCTGTTTCTATCCTGGTGTGGTGATGCATGATAATCCAGGCACTCAGAAGAATCTGAGGTAGGATAACTAGACACCAAGATCTGGGAAAATAGCTCAGTGATAGACAGACCTAGCCTGAATGAAAATAATTGTGTTTGTGTATATTAAAATAGATTGTTTTTCTTTAAGAGGCAAAGCAGAACTGGGCAGTATCATGGCTATAAAACAACAGATCAGGATGAGTGAATAAACTTCAGTTTTCAAATCTCTTAGACCAGGTCTGATGATTGGAATATAAAGAACATATGTCCATTCTACATTTTTTTTTTGTAATAAAATCTTGATTTCTCTTTTAGGTGCCAAGCCTTCAGGTTACAGGCTTTTCCCACCTCCGTTTTGAACATTTTGACCACATGGGCAGCTTGTCTCTAAGCTTTCCAGGCTTCCTCAGCTTCATCCCTACTGGCATCATGGAATGGTCTTCAGTCATGGGGCAACCTTGTTAGTTAGTTGTCTTGAACTAACAGGAGAAAACACATTATTAATCATGGTCAGAAAGGAAAACCAAGGGAGAGAGGGTCCCTGTGGTCAGAAAAGCCCCACATTGCCATGGGTCTACACACCTCTAGATGTGTGTGGAAGAGTTCTAGCTCCTCTACTATTACTCGGGATACTCTAAGAACACGTCCCCTGTCACCCTCAATCTCTTCTGGTTTTCTATATTGCTGTCATCTCATGAGAGACATTCATACTTGTATTTCAGAAGCAACTAGCTTGACACTCAGAAATCTACACTTAAAACTTCCTTTATAGAATCAGCCAGAATGCTTTCATGATTCCACATGCCCAGGCTGTACCCCAGACTTTTGGAAGGGCTTTGGGAATTGGGTACAGGACTCAGTATTTTGTGATTCTTTTTAGGGAATTCTAAACATTCCCCTTCCAATTCTTCTTTCAAGTAACCATCATGATTATTTAGTCAAGTATTATGTTTCATCTTCTGGGGATAGACATCTTTGCGGTGCAAATGTTGAGCAATACAATTTAGACCAGTTAGTGGAACTTGACTAGAGAAATATTTTGATATCTCAAATTACTGAACATGATTGAGAGCATTAAAAGGAAATTCCATTCCTGCTTAATCTTCAGTGTATACATACACACACATGCACACACACACACCCACACACACCCACACACATGTAATCAATAAAGGCATAACCTTGAGAAGGTGACTTACTTTGCTAGTTAAAAGGCCAGTATGCTGCATGTGAAGTGGCATGAAGTCCTAGACAGAGTGAAATGGCACCATGTTCAGTTTCCTTTATTTGTGTACTTAATTTCTCCTAGAAGCATAAGGAAAACCATTTTGAGCATCAGCCATAGTGCAGTTATGAACTAGATGTTTTAACAACATAATTAACTCCATCTATCCCAGAGAGGGATACTCTCCACCCAATGAGTGAGAGGGGGGAAAGAACAATTTGCACTATTCTCAATTTTCTTTGTCTATTCTGGTTCATAGTAAACCATGTACAGTGTCTGTTGGTAAAAAGTTCATAACTGAGTCAGTCACAATGCATGATGGTCACAGTGAACTGCTATCCCAGAAGATGTTCTTTAATAACAGTATTCTTCTTAACAGTGAAGAAGGTGAAAGAGGAATGAAGGTGAAAAAAAATAAAACAAAATTACATGAGTGACATGCCAGGTCACTCATTAGAATTAGCTCTGAGAAGGAATTTACAGGGTGTTCATGAGAATTTTCCGCAGGGTAGAGGTGAAGGAAATCTGAGAAAACCATAGGCGAAGTCCTTAGGGCATTGCCTAGGCTCGTCCTAGTGGCTGAAACAAACCCAGGGTCAGGATCTAACACGAGCTGGTCACTTTTCCCTCTTGTCATTTATCCTCCCATCCCCACCCACTCAGCACTTATAGAGCACAGGAAGCAGAGATCTGTCTCTTTAGCCAACATAAAATGGGGACTGGGTTTTGTCCATGCCGGGTTTTAGGATGCTAAGCAAGCACCTTGCCCACCACTGAGACTCTTCTCTGTGTATCAGTTAAGATATGTACTGTTGTCAACTTATGAGAGGAAAATGGAGTAAGGATTGAAGAAAGTGAACAGCTGACAGTTCTGGGGTACCCGCAGCTCCCTCTGTGTACAGTTGGGACTCTGTGTGTCATGATATGTCAGGTACTGGTCAAGGAAGGTTCTTTTGTCACAGATTATTCCAAAACAAACAGAAAACACAGTTGATGTTTATTTCGTACCACACAAAGTCATGGACTGTCCATAGCAATTTACTTCTGTTTATCATTACCACATTATTGAAGAAACAAAAGCTGTAGTCATGGAATACTTGCTGATGCCACAATATGGAAATAGAAGGTTGCGTTCAGTTGTGCTGGTGGTATCAGGGTTCTCTTATTTCGGGTGAGCCTGATGGCCGATAAAGCCAATTAAGAAGAGACAGAAAGTCCAGACCCATCAGGACTGTTTGCCAACTCTACTAAATGCTTGAAACATGTGTTGCCAAAGTGCTAAATGACATCCTAGTCCCAAATTACGGAACTAAATATTTTCCTCAGACATATCTCACACTGCTTTTTTTTTTTTTTACTCAAATAATTCCCATGACCCCTAGAGTCACCTCCTTTTCGTTATTTCCATACACACTTCTTCGGGGATGTAAAACAATCTGGTTGAAGGCTAATGTGCAAGTATCCAGTGGCATGTCCAACAAAGCTGTCGTTTTATCAGGATGATGTGAAAGCCTGTCTCAGAAACTGAAGCTTCTTAGGAATGAGTTGAAGCCTATTAGAAAATTAAAAGTATTGTTTAGTTAGGAGATAGGAATGACGAGTTCTCAAGTGCCTGAGCTGAAGGTCAAGAGTTTCAGTCACTTGATGCATTAATGATGAAAATCTTGGTGGTCACAAAGGACATCTACACAGATTCATCACTCTAAGGATAAGTAATGAGCTTACGCCATTATATTAACCAAATTTTGAGATCTGCCATGAAAGAAACTGTATTTCCATCAGCCGACATCCCAAAGGCAGCTGGATTTCCTTTAGTTGTTGATTGCTTTGCAGAGTCAGAGAAAGAAAATTAATTAAAGTCAATGCTCAGTAGATTTAGTAGCTATTAAATAGCATTCGAAATCTGATTTAATTTGCAAACTGATTGAATGAAAGAACAACAGTCCTTTTTTTTTTTTCTTCAAATTGAGCAAAGTATATTATTTAAGTCACTGATAAATCTTTAAATCTAAATAAGCCAGAGAACACAGGTCAAAGTGGCAAAGATCCATTTATAATGCACAAAGACCCACTGCAACTATTGAGGCTAGTAAATATTTCAGTGTCATGAGAGGCTACCATACTTAATCCAGCCATACTTAGTCCATGTGGATCGATCATTTAGATTCACTCAAGTAAGAAGCATTCTTTTCCTTCCACCTTCCCTTCCCTTTCTTTCTCCTTGAGTGTATACTTTGGGGTGGACCAAGCCTGTAAATTATTCCTGTATATAGATGGGGAATGACGATGCAGAAACTCTATGCATCTCTGTTGCCTTGTCATGCAAAATGCCAGCACACTGATTACAGAAACACATTGGAATTAGAGAGACTCATCAGGTACAACATTAGGAGACTCATTTTTGAAAAATTGGAAGATCATTTAGACCATAACGTTGGGTGTCTTTTAAAGCCATACTACACAGAAATGGCCTTTAAGGAAGGACATAAACATTTATGATCATATAGAATGCTTTCTATTCCTATCTTTCTTCAGCCCCTTGATCAACACTTCCTTATTAAAATTCCCCTCTGGTTTGTTTGCCCTACAAGTGGAAAAATAAAAGTCCATCCTCTTGAAAGTGAACACAAATTAGGTAGAAAATTTGGTGCAGATATCTAAGTTGTATTTAACATCAGAATTTTAACTTAATTTGTGCACAGTAGGAAAGGGACAAAATTTGTAAATGGTTCCATTTTAGACCGTGCATAATGATAAAAATATAGTGCAAATTTTATTTTATATTGTGATATTATATGTACTCAGAGTTATATTTTTATATATTAGAGCTTCTTTTGTTAGATGATTTTAAGATTCTTGCATATTTTTTTGAAGTAGATTTATAGGGTCAGTAAGTGCCGCATTGTATTCCCCTAGACTATTTCCTCTTCCCTTTACTGATCATGCTAGTCTACTTTCCTTTGTATAGTTATCATATATATGATACATATATGTATATATATGACAATTGATGTGTTACAAAGAGATAAAATTTGAATCCAGAGTTTCTAAGCTTCAATTCTGATTGGTTATCCCATTGTTTTTGGAGTTTCTGGCTCAGGAGCAGCATGGAGCAGGACAAATCCACTCTCCACAGGCTGGGTGAGCAAAAGAGAGGAAGCAGAACCCCCATACCCCATCCCAATCCCTCCCCCACAAAACTTCAAGGACACTCTCTCAATGGTCTACCACCTTCTTATTGTGTCTGACCTCTTAGTTCTATGATCTCATAACAGCAACCAACCTTTGACATTTGGGCCTTTGGAGGACTCTTGTCAGTGGACCTGTGTTTCTAACCATTGTTGAACATGCTGGAGAATCATCTTTGCATATCCAGAGGATCTCTTCACCTCCTGAGTCTGCACCCTAGATACTGGCCGCTCTGAAGCAATGTATTGCTTCCTCTTTGTCTTCTTGTTGGGTTTGCCATGGGGCAGGAGATCAGAAGGCAGGAAAAAAAAAAAGAATTTGGGTGTTGGTTACATCTGTTTTCCTCTCTGGGAGGTCTCTGTGCATTGGAAGAGCTCCAGCTGAAAGCCCCAGCTGCTGCCAGATGGCCCATTATACATAACTGTTCTTTCTGGATCACAGTCAAGGCTCCTGTCCTATATAGCCTACAGAGTTGTGGGTAGGGGGACTCTGCTGCCATCCCTGCCCCTGGGCATTGCAACTCATGCTGGCACTCCTTAAACCCTATTCAGGATGTCATAAATCTTTTTTTATTATTATAAATCTCCATAAATATGTTTCTTAAGATGTGTCAATCAAGCCATGTCAGCCATTCCTTTGAATGGTTTCTTCATGACCAATAATCTTTATTTATTCATGATTTGGTGACTTCAAAAATAATGAACAAAATATACAAAATAAAGTAAATCTTGGAGAAAATGTGAGGCATAGAGAAAAAAATAATGAGGAAGAACTAATCAGCATATAAAATGGAATCCAGTTGGCTTTTGCACAAAGAGCCAAAGACAAAGGGAGAAACAGTTTTAAAAAGAAGCACTTTACCTGGGTAAAGTATTTTTGTTACCCCCCTGCCCAAAAATGTTGTTAAAGAGGAGACTGTGACACCATGAATGACATCTCCAGCTGCCTTCAATAACTTACTGAACCTGATGAAAATACTTTCCCAAAGCATAAGCAGTTACTCTCTGACTTGTACGTTTTGACTGAAGGGAATCCTTTCACAACCTACGAACAAAATCATCTTTTTCATTTTCAGGGTTTAAGTGGATAACAAAGAATCTAACTTTCAGTGGGCTTGGGCTTTTATGAGCTATGATGGTGAGTTTGTAATACTCTGATGTGTTTCTGCTTATCTTTAAAAATATGCTTTAAATGCAGATAGTGTTAAACCACCCCTTACATACTTAAATTCCTAGAGATGAGTTCACCACTCAACCCTCGTCAGAGACATTTCCTTGTGTAGAAGACAGTAACAGAGACTCACAACTGGTCAGTGTGCAGAGACTAAGAGACTATGGAGTGCTCATCCCTAAAGGGGACATCTGCATTGCACCCTGCTCCCTACAAGGCTCTGAGAGCATCACAAAGGGGAGGAAAGACTGAAAGAGCCAGAGGCAGAAGGGCACTACTGGAGAACAGTGTTTGCCAGACACAACAGAGACAGTCACACAAAAGAGCCCATAACACCTGTAACAGCATGTACAAGAACTGGACAAGATCAAGACATCCCACATCCTAGTGTGTATGGGAAGAGGCTCATGAAGTTCCAGCTCTAACTGAAACCATTGTCAACTGATGGCTGCTAGCAGAGGGAGAATCAGTTTTTGTCAGAGGTGGCATCTGGAAAGTTGTTCCTATTCCTGTGAATGGTCCTATACCCATGCACATACTGGCAAATATAAGTGGACTTAGTGGTTTCAAAAAGGATACTTGAAGTTGGAAAGGAAAAGGGGTGGACAGGTATTGGAAGAGTTAGAATGGAGGGAGCAGGGGGTGGATTTGGTTAAAAATAAATTATAGTCACATATGAGATTGTCAAACAATAAATTACATAGTAAATACATTTAAAAGATTTAAAAACGGGTTGGCCTTCATTACCTCAAATAGGAAATAAGCTGAACACAGCTGGACTGAAGGTATGTAGGGGAATCAGTGCTTCATAATCTATCCACTGTTAAAATGACTGTGAAGAAGCAGAATTGTGGAGTGGGAGTGAATACACATTGTAAACCAAAAATTCTTTTACAAATTTCCTTAAAATTTCTACAGCTGTTATCACATCACAGCCCACTGGTGATGAGATTTAATCTTCTCATTTCAAACTGTAGCACTTTTCTTCAGTATACTGCAATAGTGGGTCTTAACTTTCAACTGACAAGATTTGAGATAATTTAAGTGACACACCTCTGGACTTATATCTGAAGGTGTTTCCATACAGGATTAACTCTGGATGGGACTCAATGTAGGTGAGACTTCCCAATGATGGCCCAGATGTTAAGTGGCCATTAGGTCATTGGTAAAAACAGCACATGCCTGTTTGCCTTTGTTTCTGATCTCTAAGCAAGCATTCACTGCTGGGCCCATACTTTTTTGGACAGTGTACTCCAACTTCTTTGCCTTTCAAATGTACCAGGAACTTTCCAGGGAGCTCTAGCTTCCAGCACTGTATTGGGATTGCTGAGAAGTTACCAGGCCAGGTCCTCAGCTCCCCCTGCATGTATGCAACTATTGCTGGACTCCAGGGCTGTATTGTTTAAGAAAGTCTCTGTGTGTGTTGTGTGTGTGTGTGTGTGTATGCTCATACATAATAGGTGATTCAAAAACGTTATGTTGGTTCCTCTAGAAAACTCTGCTTAATACAGTGCGTTATTTTCTAAATGGCTAACTGTTCTACCATGTAACTAAACTGTCTTGTCTTAAAGATTTAATACATGAAAGTCTTTGGTCTTAAAATGTGAAGAAATATTTCTGAAACACCAAGACTGTACAAAACTAAGAAAGTTTCAGAATCTGTGCTCTGATGGTCAGGAATGTGAATTAAAGAATTAGAAACCTGCTTTTATTTCTTGTCAGGATGTGCCTCCATTTCTTCATGTATAGAATGATGATTATAATATGCTTCCATAGAATTATTGTGCACATTAATAGATCAGCATAGTTGACCCAAGTAGAAGAAACCAGCCACAGGGTTACTTACATCTCTCTGCCTGCATGAACGAATAGGTGTAACGGGATATATTTAGAAATGCTGCAGCGTGAGCAAGCTATCTAATCGGTGGGTCTGCTCTACTTAGCTTAGCCGCCATGTTCCACACTAGAAACAGCCAGAAGCCAAGCACATCACAACTAGAAGTGGCCAGAGGCCACAGGCGCCACAGCTAGACTCAAGACGCCAGCATGGCGGCTGGCTCTGCCAATCCACCACCACACTGTCTGTCCGCACAATGCTTGGCTGAGCCCAGACCATTCCCGCTATGTCCGCAGTACCCGATAGAAATAAGGCTCTTAAAGCTGAACGATATTCCAATAGATTTATGTGTTTGGAAATGCTCAATTAATAAGATGCCCACATAATTAAAATAGTTACCCAATATCTAACCTTTAGATACGAGTTGCTACTCAGGACTGCTTTCGACCTATCCGTCCTCCTCCACCACTGCTAGATTTCTTTCTCTCTCCTCCCCTTCCTTTTTCCTTCTCCCAGTTCCACCTCCTCTTCTACTGCCCAATCACCTAGCTCCACTGCATATACAATGTAGCAGTAGCAGGAAATTATCCGGTGACAAATATGCATACAAGACACACTTTACCAGATGTCCTGGCCTTAGTGTGTATCCACTGATGCCATAGTCAAAAAACAGATTAGCCAAACTTGGGACGCCTGAGCATTCACACTCCATGAAGCAGGGGGCTTTCCTCTCTGGCTTTCTCTCCACTGCTATGTAGAAAGGGAATACACACGAGAGATGACTTGAATTGGGGATGCAGGTTGGTGAGGAGAGTGTGGTTCTCGCATGATTACCCTTCTGAGAAAATTACTTTTTGAAACATTGTCTAAGAACTCAAAACTTAGTGTTTCTATTCTTTTCCTTAAAGTTATTTCACGACCGATGCCTTGAGAGAAACTGCCTCCAGGGTCTTAGAGATGTGTGCTATCCTCACAATGTCGCAATGGGCTCGTCTAGTCTTTCATAACGAAAACTAGATCTCAAGTTTCACCTTAGCAGTCCCCGCACCCTTTAGCAATTTTTGTCTATTCTTTGCTCTGAAAGTGATAGACCAGCTTCAAGGCAACAAAAATTTTGTCTCATATATTAAATCAGCAAAGAGAAGTTCTGTCTACTCTTACACAAATGAATCATAGCATATTTATACTTTCATAAATCATGCTTTTTAGAGATTATTCAATGACATTCTAAGATATGCTATAAGGATTTGCATAAAGAAGAACATAAAAGTTTTCATCAGTATGCTCATAGTTTAATGAAATATATATTAGATCTATTTGCTAGTATACATAGTGAAATGTCTGAAAGGAAATGCAGAAATATTTTTATTAGATCTACTGGGAGAGGAGCAAGAATTTCATTTCA
Organism: Mastomys natalensis; assembly: GCA_021653895.1. Taxonomy (NCBI): domain Eukaryota; kingdom Metazoa; phylum Chordata; class Mammalia; order Rodentia; family Muridae; genus Mastomys; species Mastomys natalensis. Next base: position 762,156 of record JAJTUV010000607.1, on the reverse strand, counting down.
TTTTTGACCAGATGCACTTAGAGAGAAACAGAATCGACACATCCTGTTGTTTATATAAGAAAGATGTTGTACTCCTCACAGATGTGTGGAGATGTGTGGCTCAGTAACTAAGTACCTTCATAACTAAAGACTCATCTCAACGTTTCTAATTACAGTCAGCCTGTCACTGCTTTACCAGGCTTGACATACCACATTCTCTTGGGCTAATGGTCCAGACTGAAAGGAAGAGAATATTTAGGCCTGCCTTCATAAAGCTCTCTCTGCTTATCAGGAATGGAAACTCTCTCCTAAAGCTTGATACAAACCTCTATTCCTTTTCACTGGCCTAAACTGAAGCATATATCTTTCCCTGAAAAAAAGATCACTTTATGTGGCAAAGACCGATTAAAATTCTTCCCTGGGAGCTAGGCACAGAACCACTGGGAAACAAAACACAGCAAACAAACAAACAAACAAACAAACAATAAACTCAATGCCATTCCACCCAGGAAGACAAGGAGATCCACAACTGTGTCATTAATTCTTCATAACATCCTTCATTTTATCTTCCAAATAGCCTATGATGGCTAAATATGTGACTCAAAATATTTAATTTTTTATTTGATTTAATTAAGAAAAAGAACAAAAGCATAAGAAAGATCAACCCTATTTTGAAATCAATTCATTTTAGGTTAAAAAAGGAACATATAAAAGAATAGTTTAATGAGAGACCCTAAGCATGCACACACACACACACACAGAGTGGGGGGGAGAGAAAGAGGGAGAGGGACTCACTCACAAAATCTTTCCTCTACTCATGCTGTTTTAGGCAAATGTCAGGTTACACGTGGAACTGTTAGCCATTTCATGTGTGAAACTTTCCTGATATCCTTGATGAAACTACAACAATTGAATAAACTGTTACTTGACAAAAAAAAATATAGTCTAAAATGACTGGAGAAAGGGCAAACATTGCTTGCTCATACTGGGTGACCAAGAGCAAAACTTCTAAGGCCTATAACACTGTTGTCTGAAGATACATGTGCCCTGCACTACCAAGCTGAGAAAATCAGCAAAATGCTGGTTATCATCAGCAGACATTGGACATCTCCTACACACTTACTTCATGCTCAGTGCCTAGACCTCCTTGGCCAGCTGCTATGTGGCAAAACTATTCCTGGGAAGATGCAACACACAAGTCTACTCACCCAGATTGGGAACCCAAGAAATAACAAAGTTCAGATACCACCAAAGTCCAACATGGTGAGCCATTGGGCTTTATAGGAGTTACTTACAGAAATTTGGGTGAGGAGTTACTTAACAGAATCAGAAATGGCTCAAAGACAGCTACATCACCAAGGTCTACCTGAGAGTGGATGAGAACTCACAAAGCTGGGAAACCTGTAGCACACTGGACAGTCTGCAAGCAGCTCTATAGACTGGAGAGTGTCCTTTCTGAGTAATTCTGGTCTATGCCTCTTTTAGGCAGCTCTGCTAATTTCTCCCCTACTCCAGGCAGGAATAGCGGGCACCAAAACAGACAAGTATGACAAGTAAACCTATAAATGTAGAATGCACACAAGTATACAGTAGAAGCAGGCATAGGACTCTGAAAATGACCTGGATCCCGTCCTTCTGCCAAATAGCTTCATTAAGGCAGATTTGTGGCTTCCCTTCTGAGCAGTATGGCATCTTAGAATCATGTCTTAGCACCATGTCTAGTTGAACAGTGTTGGGAATCACAGCCAAGGTCTCATGCTGGTTAGGTTCTCTGTCAGCTGAGTTTCTTTTTTAGCCCTGAAGCCATCTCTAATGATGATTCACATGGCAGCCTGTGTGCATGTCAGTGTGTGATTCCTTAAGCAGATTTCACACAGATCGCATCATGTAGATCTATGTAAAACTATCTATAAGCAAGGAGCCTGTTTTGATGGATACAGTAGCACAAGGTAAATTGAGGCACTCGTGTAATTGCTCTCATGTTAAAACCATAGCAGAGTTAACCTTTTCCTTCTATTTGAGCAATGATGCAAAAAAGTGATAAAATTAATGGCATATGGATGAAGAATCATCTGGAGTTGAGGTTTTTGACAAATTGTCCCAACAGATGTTAGTTTTAATAATCTTGAAGATTTTTTTAATAATTATTTATTTGACCATTTGGGGATTGTGTATAATAACCTTAAACTAGTAATGTTAATGATATACTTTAATTATCTCTAGACACTCACAGATTTTGTTGTTATCTAAAATAGTGTGAAATGTCAAGTCAGTAATTAAATATTGGATTTGGTATATTCCCCAGTGTGGGGATCTGGCATAGCATGTGGGTACATATGATAATAGAAATTAATATAAACTATCAAATAATGATAGTGTTTTAGAGATATGGTATTGCTTTCTAAAAGTTTCTTAATGTAGCAAATAAAATAAACACTAATTACTTAATTGAGTGAGAAAAAATGAGGTAGAGAAGATTAGACAAAATATATACATACGTACATACATACATATAATTAATAAACATACATGTAATTAAGTAAATAAGTGGTGAGGTTCCCATCTCCCATCTCCACCACTTCTCAGGTTCCATCTGCTTCTCCCCTGCTGAGGGATAGCCCTGGCCATGGTCAGTCTGCTTCTTTTTCTCTCTACTTTATACTCTTCCCAATGCCTCTGGATGTTCTCTCATATCTGCAGTAAAAACCTTCTCCTTAACCAAAAACAATAAATAAATAAGCATAAAAAGAAACAACAGCCTTATATCATGAGATTATTTTTATTTGAAAGCATACTTATCAACATATATATGTACATAACACCTATGTACATAGGTACATGGGCATGGCTAGAGAACACGTAGACTCATACACCAAGCTAATTACAATGTATCTCAGAAAGGAGACAGTAATGAGTAATGAAAACAATCTAATTGGAGACTATTTTTTCTTTTTAAAAAATTCTATACTTTTAACTTTAAAATTTTAGTTTTTAATTATTTAGGGATAATTATAGATTCATTACTTTTCTTTTGTAAATGATTTCCTGGTGTATGTGTACAGGTCAGAAGACATCCTTCTAAAGTCAGTTCTCTTTTACTACTTACCAAAGAGGACCCAGGGATCTTACTCAGCCTTTCCCCACCGAGCCCTTTCAATGGCCTGTGAATTTTCTTAAAGAGATTTTGTCATATAAAATGAAAAATTGTGAAAAAATTAAAAGCGTAAGGAAAAGGATAATAAAATGATTGCCATATGAAAAGGAGAAGGAGCTCTGCAGGTACTCTAATGAGAAGAGACTAGAACAATCTGTGTACGCCTGTATCTAAAGTGTTCGAGTTAACTGTGTAGTGACCTCTAAGTAATTTTCATTGGGTGGGCCCTGCCATTTACCTAATAGCTTGTTATCTTCACAAAGTCCTCATTTAAGGAGCACGCCAGCCATTATTATTATTATAGATGGATATCTGGGATGAGAGGACCTCACCTGCCAATTGTGGTCAAGAGTCTCTTGCTCAAGAGGCCCAGGGCAGATGAATCCACTCCCTGCATGAGACTGAATGGATCACACCTTATGTGAATAACAGACATTTATCATGGGTGCTAACTAATACCCCTGAGAAGTATCCTTTGTTCTGGATGCACTATGTGCCAAATACTGCCCTAAAGTCCTTCCATCATTATCCAATTGAGTCTAATCCACAACTCCATAAGATTATTATTCCTTTTATTGCTTTCAGTGTCTTAAAGAAACTCATTACTCCTACGCAGTCGCTATCACAATGACCCTGGTGTAGGATGGTGTCACAATCAGCACTTTCTGTCGCTAATGGTCAGAACGTGCCCCCCTTCAGGACTTGGGGCAGTGCAGTATTTAGTGAAAGGTTGTTATTGTTTTGTTTTGTTGAAGATAGAAAACAACTGCTGATGTATGAAAATTTCTGCTCAATTTTCTAAGCTACTGGAGCCTGTCCGGAGCATCTTCAAGAATGTCTAATGTCTGGCAAGAGGAACAAAAGATGCAGAGATCAAATTTTCTTCCTGACCAGATAAAATGGGCCCAGAAGTATGGTCCCCATGTTGAGTACCTAAACACAAGAACCTGGTCCAGTCTGATTCATGCATGTCAAAGCGATTCCGTGAATATAGAAACTTTAGGGAAAGAAGCTGTTGGAGTTTTTTTTTGGAATCTATGAGGCTGAGCAAAGACTTTACAGGTAAAAGTGACTAAAGTTTGACATTCAGACTCAAAAGGATTTTATGGAAATACTGGAGGGTTATGGTGATTTGAATGAAAATGGTCCCCACAAGATGCTTGTTTGAATACTTGATCCTCAATCCTCAATAGGTGTAACTGTTTGGGAAGGATTAGGCGGTGTGACCTTTTTTCCTTGTTGAGGGAGGTGTGTCACTGAGAGCTTTAAGGTCTCAAAAGACTCCAGCCATTCCTTGTCTGTCTTCTACTTGTCAATCAAGATCTGAGTTGTCAGCTGTTCCTTCCACAACACCTTTGGTATGCCATTATAGACTCTAACCCTCTGAAATCAAGAGCACAATTAAATGCTTTCTTTTGTAATTTGCCTTAGTCGTGATGTTTTATTACAACATTAGAAAAGAAACTAAGACAGGTGGCATAGTTTTAAAGGAAGGAGACCATTTCCTAATGATCGGAACTTGGGATTACTGAGGGATATATCACTGGGCTAGTTAGTTACATTTAGAAATGCCATTACTCCAGACAAATTCTTTATATCAGGATATTTAAAAGGAAAAAAAAATAAAGTTCAAGGTTGGGGCAGGAGAAATGGCCTCAGCACATTAGAGGACTGGTTGCTCTTCCAAAAGACCCAGGTTCAAATCCTAGTGCCCACATGGTGGCTCTCAAATGTCTGTAACTCCAGTTACAGAGGAATGACAACTCTCTTTTCTTGCCTATTCTGATATATATGTCTATATATATATATCATATGAATTTGTCATATCATATGATATATATATATATATATATATATATATATATGTATATATATCAACTATTTTCTTTTTAAAAAATGTTCTACATTAAGACACCTTCCTGGAAACTTTGTAGTATCTGACAAACATGAAAAGTGCTTACTAATTAAATTCCCAGGCAGTGAAATGGTGCTATGATTTGGCAAAAACACTAGAATACTGATCAAGATAGCATCTTTCCATATAAGCAAACCTGGGTGGAATGTAAGCTAATCTATTCTGCTACCGCAGAATCAATGATATCTACTGTCTAGCATTCAGTAGCTCCAAGTAGAACAATGTTAAAGTCGCTACCAATAAAAACCCACCCAACAGTTAGTATAAATGTTTCACAGGAAGTATATTTTCTGAACACAGGTCACAGAAAGCTGGAGACCTCTTTTACTGAAAAGTCAATATATTTACTCCATAATAAAGGTATCCCAGCTGAGCTATCTCTATAGAGTTAACATGAAAATTTCATGTGGTAGCTTCTGACACAAATCCTTCTCTAGCAAATAGGTCACCAAAACAAAGCCATTGGGGACCTGAAAGATAGTGAACAGTCTGTGCTCACATTGTCCCTATGAGGTAGGAGAGAGACTGTTGCTTAATGGTTATGATGCTCACCAAATGAATATTTCATATCTTCACAAATAAAGAATAAGGCTAAATTGTTTACCAGGCTGACTAATATACACGCCAGTCACTCCAAATATGGAAGGGATCACTAAGCCACCACTTCCACACGTTACCAAACACTAAAAATGTGATCTTTGAGGGCTTGTCTATCTGGCCCCATCTTCTTGGCTATCCCTTTCTTGCAGTCTCAGCTTTTATCACCTTCAATATGATGCTTCTTCACCATGTAGAACGCCTCCTTTTATGCTAAATGATGTATCCTTCACATGGAATGCATATTTGGAAACATGCTACCAGATGTACTTTGAAGACACTGGTGTGTGTGTGTGTGTGTGTATTGTTTTGTTTTTGCTTTCTCTATTTTGCTAGTATAAGCTTTTCATAGTATCCTGATCACTTCAGACCCGTTCTGCTCTTCAGTGGTGTTGTAATTGGGAAAACATTTGTCAAACGGCCATTGTCAAGCCTTACTATCTTGCTCCGGGTAGTTTCTGTGGTCTTCTGACTCCAATATTATCTCTCTCATCCACCACAAAGAACTGTCTTCTTCCTGACAACTGGAGCTTCCTCACAACAGGAAACTTGGGAATCTTGGAAGCCATGTCCCAGTCAGCCACCATAAAGAAGTTAACTTGTATTCTACTGTTTTTATATGAAAAACTAACTTCTGACCCTCACTGATGGTGGGAAAGGGAAACTCACACAAAGATAGGGGCAGGATGTGAGCCTCTTCAGGATAATCTGCTCCTTAGCCTATGATTCTCATGCTTATTTTGGATCTGGGGTACTGATGTTATTTGGTTCATTATTCAAGTTGCCCTGTAACATGTGTTTGTTGGTTTTCTCAGATTCCTTAGGAACCATACCACGTCACAATGAACACAGATCTTCTTCTTCCTCCTCCTCCTCCTGCCTCCTCCTCCTCTCTCCTTCTCCTCCTCCTCCTCCACCTCTTCTTCTCCTTCTCCTCCTTTTTCTTCTCCTCTTCCTCCTCCTCTTCCTGCTCCTCCTCCTCTTCTCCTCCTTCTCCTCCTTTTTCTTCTCCTCTTCCTCCTCCTCCTCCTGCTTCTCCTCCTCCTGCTCCTCCTCCTCCTCCTCCTCCTCCTCCTCCTCCTCCTCCTCCTCCTCTTCCTCCTCCTCCTTCTGTTTGAATGCTTTGTTGGTGGTTTAACTTTGGTTGCTTGGGTTTAGAAAGAAAGACTGTGATGTTTCTCTCCCTTGAATCACTCTCTGCCCGTCCTCCTTCTCACTTTGCTGAGTCCCGTGGCTGGCTGCTGAGTGCATGCTTAGGGCACAGATGCAAATCAGTCTCTTAATGGCTATAGATTTCACGTGGAGAACTCCACATATGTTTCTCATTTTTCTCCCTTTTATGCTGCATACTTGTGCTGAATCGTTTTATTGGCAGTGGGGGAGATGCCAGAGTATTTACGGGATCTGGAGGATGGGAGTGTGCTGCTATTTAGGCTATGTCTGCAGAACACCAATGTAATCAGTGAGAACGGAAACATTTGGTCAAATAAGCATTTTCTAAATGATTAGTATAATGCTGGTAGCTTAGAGTTCTTACCCAAATAACCACTTTGATATGATTCAGAAACTTAGCACAATACTTGGTAAACCCTTCTATTTCTTAAAAATAAAAAAAGCCCTGTTTGAATTGTGTGGTTAATGGCATGACTCAGGAGAATAAGGTTCTATCACTAATTCTGCTGTTGAGCACCGGGAAGTGATGTGACAAGTTCCTTAACCCTGCTTTGACTGTGTCTCGTCCTCTAGAAAGTGACTGTAGCTAAATACTTATGTGAAGATATGGTATGTTTGGGTGAATAACAAAAATTAGCTTCCCTAGAGATAAAATACACACATGAAATGTCCAACAACTTCCAAGTATTTCCTGTCTTCCTAAGAATGATTTACTTACCTTGCTGTATCCTAAGAACTCTTAGGACAAGTGACTTTGAAAGTCTTGTGTAAGTTTTTATACTTCATGGTTCTGTGAATCTTTCACTTACTGTGCTTATGGCTATGTACATCCCCAGCCATTCCTTTCAAGGTCAAACCTTTTGTATGACTGTTATGTTAGAATTATGGATATGCAAAAACATGTTTCTTCCTGTACCTCATTTAGTGAGGAGGACTCACACTTAAAGAATCAGGATCTAGGGGGAATGAGGAACCAGGCCTGCCTCAAAAACATCTGGGAGTGGCTGACAGGCACCACCTTCTGGAGAAAATGTGAAGTAAATGTCAAAGTTGATGATCCTTGACACATCCTGGCTTTGCTGAGGTGAGCAGAGTGGCACTTCTCCTTGCTTCAGGTTTAGTCGGACTCCTGCCCCTTAAACAACTCCCTTGCCTTCATTCTAACAATGGGTATCTACTTATCACCTCAAGGAACACACAAAACTAATTCTGTTAATTGGAAGAATACTTCCTTTCATTGGAAATTTTTTGTAACAAATCATTTGAAGGTAACTGGGCTACAGTTTACACTAAAGTACATGTGAAGTAATTTAAACATGACTCAACATTAAAAATGGTGGTGAAATAATTGAAAGTACTTAGAAGCAATAGGGAAGGTATTAAGGAAAATTCAAAAGCTGAGCATGTGGCCCATGCCTATTCTTACTATGCTCAGGAGGCTGTGGCGTGAAAGGCACAAGTTCTAGGCCAGTCTGAGCTACATCGAAGGGAAGGGAGGGAGAAAGAGAAAAAGATAAAGAGAGACAAGGATGATAGCAAATGATTGATCTTGAATATAATGATGATGGATTAAATAATCCTCTACAGTAGACTAATGAATAAAAGACAATAAAAGAGTAGCTTAAAATTATTTTATATGCAAAATATTTTGTGATATAAGCTAGACTTGCCTTTTCATGTGCCTTCTGTCTTTTAATTTTCTTTTAGCATGCTTTGGACTTCATTGTAAGCTGCAATATACATATATATGTATATATATGTGTGTGTGTGTGTGTGTGTGTGTGTGTGTGTGTATATACATATATATATATAATTTCCCAAAAGGTGAACTATTATAATTGTACATATTTTCATTGTAACTGACTACACAGTTTTTGTTCATTTTTATAGAAATTATTATTTTCAATTGTTTTCTTTTCATTGAGATCAGACCAAACCTCATATGAAATTGTATGTTCTCTCTGACTCCTAAGAGGACCAAATTCTGTGAAGTTCTTGTCTCATTGTGAATTGACTTAAATATGGAAAACTTCTATCCAATTTCTGTCTTCTCTGTTGCTTTATTGTCACAAATTAATCATGTTTCCTGAGAAAAGATCTGTTTCTTCACAATAATGTAAATTTTTTGAAATTGACTTAGGATATATTTCAGACAACCTTTTGAAGATTGAGTTGGACAATGGAAGTGTCCTTTTGCCTGTCCCATCCCAGAACTGGGTTGGTCACCTACTGAGACAAATTGAGTACAATAGCTTGACCATGCTAAAGTGCAGAAGTAGAGTTTTGAAAATACTCTCTAAATGGGTGATTGGATTTCTCTTGGCCTCTATTTTTAATGAAGGGGGAGAGCACTGATTATTTAGACCTTGACAAAATTTCTATGACCTATGAAAAAATCCTCAGTCAGGCAAGTTCTTTGCTCCTCCCAAGGGACTATTAGTCATTCCAGATATATATATTTATTTTCTTAAACTTACTTTCCAGATGGACATACCTATCTTTCCAGAAAGCCAAATGTGCCTTATGATATTTGAGAGCGATAATTAATCTTGCATGTGAGAGCACCTGAGTGGGGCAAAGAGCAAACGTTTTCAAGAAAATCAATAATAAACTAAAAATGATCACCATATTTGGAGTGATTTTTCTTTCTATAAACTTTTTAAATACAGATGTCTTTTAGCTATATTCCCATACAGTGATTTTTGCTCCCATTTTGTAAATAAAGGCATTATGTCCCAGGAGCAGGTAAATAACAACCAGGAGATAAACCTAAACATGACTGTACTACAGGCCATGCACCAGGCATCCCACGGTAGGGCCATTGCCCGTCATCTCAGATGTATTTTCAGCTGAAATACGGTTTGCACAAACACCTGTGTAGATATAGGCTGCTATCCTATAGGAGCATATTTAGAACTCTTACTATAGTCTCAAAGGACACTAAGGATGGATATCAGGGCTCTCTTTGAGGACCACTAAGGGAAGACCCTTTCCTTCTAGCATATACACATACAAAAAAAAAATGGAATCTATCTTTGGCCCTGGATTGAGAGGCATGACACTCTGGTCAACTCCAAAGATTAGAATACAACATATCATTGTTCTGTTTTCCCTTAAGAGTTAATCCAGCAGTGCCTGTCAATCACTTGGCCAAGAAAGACTCCTCAAGAAGGCCAATTCTGATGCTGAAGGCTTTCTCATTCTTTCTCTGAAGCTACCCAGACAGGAGCCTAGCATAGTTCTCTCCTAAGAGGCTTCATTCAGAGGTGGATGGAGACAGATGTGGAGAACCACAGCCAGGCATGGAGGGGGCAGTGTAGGGTGCTTGGGGAGTCTTCTGAAGAGTTGAGTGAGCTGGTGGCATTCAGGAACACACCACGTAAAGGCCTACAGAGTCAACTAGTCTGGGCCCATGGGTGCTCGCAGAGTGAATCACCTATCGAAGAGCATGCAAGGGCTGGATCTGGGCTCCAAACACAAGTAGCAGATGTGTAACTTGGTCTTCATGTGGGTCCTCTGACAACTAGAACAGAGGATGCCTCTGACTTTGTTACTTGCTATTATATCTCTTTTCCCCATAGCTGGACTTCCTGACTGGGCCTCAGTGGGAGAGGATGTGTTTGGGCCTACTGCAGGTAGGTGGTGGTGGAGGGAGCATTCCCTTCTCTGAGGAAAGGGGAGGAGGTAATGGGGGAGGGACTTGTAGGGTAGGACTGGGAGAAGAGGAGGACTGGGGCCCTCGACTGGGATGTAAAATGAATAAAAAAACAAAACCCAAACCAAAACCAAACCAAAACAAAAAGTACAGCCTGTCAGTGTGAAGGCAATGAACTAGACCGCTCGGTATAGAACGAGTGTTCATTTGGGGAACTAAACTGCCTGGCTGTGTCTCAGGAGACAGAGAACAGTGAGTAGCAGGAAAGCCCTTGTCAGTGTTAGGGGGGCACGCTGTTAGTGTCGGTCAGGAACTAACTGTGCTTGCTGAAGGTAGTTGACACCTGGGGGCAGATAATAGAAGTAGTGGATTTCCTGATAAACAGAAACCCACCCTATGAGATTCCCAAGGTCATCCCGGTTTAGGCTTGTGTTTACCTAATAACCATCCTTCCATTTACCCAATCAGGTCAGAGTCCTTCTGATTAGAATATTGTCACCAACACTGCTATTGTGTGGCCTCACTTTGGATCAAACAAGAACAAAGCAGATAAATCTAAGACAGAAAGTAATGCTTGAATACAATGACTACAATGGTTAGGTGGCTAGACAGGTATCAGTGGGTTCAAAGGCCATTGAGGATGAAGTCTTCTTTCATGGACTTTGGACCTGACCTCTGGTTTCCTCCGTAACCTTTGAAAGGAGCCCCTCCCTAGGATTTAACCTACGGTTTGAAAAGGTGGAGCTGTCTGAGCTTGTTGCTACATGTTAAGGGAAAGCTTCTTCCTCCAGGTCAAAAGAGTAGAGTCCAAGTTCTACTTCTGCCCCAGAGTGGAGAGACGTTCCTTTGAACAGTAAATCTAACCAGACCTGGCAATCACCTGGACAGGAGTCGTTGCACCCCCCCCCCCCCCCCCCCTGCTCCTCTCCTCCCTGCTCGCTTAGAAAATCGAGTTCACAGGAAGACCTACCAAGAAGGTAGGACTCATTGTTCCTTTAGTGAGATAATGTGCTTATCCTTCCCGGAAGCCCCTTTTAATGCATCCATTTCCACAGCTTCCTCACATAGCACTTTAGAGTCTAACTTTCTTGAGTTACTCAGAGAAGTGCCACCTTCCCGTTTCTTACTAGCCTATTCATGGGAAGCCCTGTATTTCTGGAACTCTGGGATTTCACTCCCCTGGCGACCTCACCTTTTTGCCATGCAGCTATTTGTGATCTCCATCGCAAAGGCACCTTTGTCCCCACCCCCACCCCATTTCTCTCCTCCAGGTTTGCTGATCTGTAGTTTTTCTCTCAGGCTCTAATAAAATTGTCCTCATGCTTCCTTCTCAGTCCATTAAAACAACAAAAAAAACCCTTTTCTTGCTGAGACATAGGAATCATTGGAAACTTCCTTTTCCCCAGTAACAAAATGTCTGGAGTTAGTTTAGAACGAGAAATTGACTAGTATGCTTGAAGTCCTAGATTAGTCTGTGATGCTAAAAATGAAATAAGCAGAAAAATAAAAAGAAAAGAAAAGAAAGAAAACCCCCTTTTTCTTCCCTTTCTTTCCCTTATTTCTCTTTCTTTCCTTTTATTTGTTTTCCAAGCTTAGCAAGCTTAGAGCAAGCTTAGAGCAAGCTTAGAGCAAGCTCAGAACCTTGCCTTCTCTAGGCAAACTCTTTATACTGAGCTATGACCCTAACCTTAAATGTGTTTTCCTTGAGCTAGCTCATGCACTGTTTCAGGCTGGCCTCCAAATTTACAACTGACTAGAAAGCTGCTTGTTTTCCTCTTGGGCATTTTACTTTGGTTCGGTCTACATGGTTGGAATTGAGTTGCCAAGATTCCAACAGACCCTTTGTTATCTCAGAAAAAGGTCAACAAGTTCTTCTCCATTATTTACAACCACAAAGAGAAAATTCTTTAATAAAACTAAACAGCCTCATTAAAGGACTCTTTAAAACGCTGTTACAGGAATATAACCCTAATAAAACCAACCCTCTCTAACTTATCTCAGCATGTGTCATACACAAGCAAAGCACCCAGTGGACATTCTGCAAGGAACTGAAAATCAATCAAAAGCACCCGTAAGTCCATGGAGTTGCAGCACACACACACACACACAGACAAACACACACAGAGAGAGAACGAGAACAGAGAGAGAGAGAGAGAGAGAGAGAGAGAGAGAGAACTCTGCCTTTCACAGCAAAGCAACCTTCGCCACACTCTCTCCTCTTCCATCCTAAAAAGTCTCACAGGAGTATCATGGCGGCTCTAAGCCTTTGTCTCCAAGCATATCTGGACTCTGTCTGCTGGAGCTAAGCTCCTGTTGGCTCTCTTCTGCCCAACCCAAGCATATATTTTCAGTTTGGGAAGGGCATGGAGAAAATGTCCTAATCCAGGGAAGGAGGACTCTTGAGAGAGATTCTGCCAGGGCTAGGTCTCATGAGACAGATAGCTGTGAAAATAGCCAGGTAACACTGCTCAATGGTTGCAATTTCATCTAGAAGACTAAAATACCAGTTCATCTTCCACACGTATGAGACCTTTTGCATCCTCCACACATGCAAGCCATCCCTCGAAGGTATAAGGCAATGTTGGCTATGTGGTGTGTTACTGAAAGAAAAGATGACACACCTACCTTTTGTACTAGAAGTTTCTAACAGACTACGAGCAACTTAAATGGGGGAAAATTGAACCCGAATGACCATGCAGAAGAGGAACATCAGAGAAGGTGTCTTAAGGCAAGCATATGTCAACAACACAGGCTCTGTCTGTGGGAAGTATGTCTAGACTAACTTCAGGTCAGTGCCAGGTAGGTTGGTGACTAGGCTGAAGGGAAGGATATTCCAGAAACACATGGGCAAAAGTAGGAGCCCCTGAATGACACTCCAGTCATCAGCAGGGTGGAGAAATAGAATAGCTGACTTGATGTTCACATCATGGTGAAACCCCCAGGAATGAGTTTGACATAACAAGCAACACACAGTAGCACTCAGTAAATTTTACCAAATGAAGATGATGTGAATTATGGAGCAAATCTATATGCTTTATGTTGTAGAGAAGTTTATGGGCATACCTCTTCTATTAAAGACAATAGTGGGCTGTGATTTATTACTAGATTGTGAAAGTCACCATTATTTCCAATACTGTGACATCAGGCAGAGCCTACTCAGGAGACAACTTCACTGGAGTCCTTTGAGGAGCTACCACTGGGGGATGATTTCTAAATCCCATGCTGTGATCTACCAATAAAGCTGGTTTGGTGAGTACTAATGATACTGGTGTATTATTTAGACTGATGCTTGAAAAGGAAGCAACTAATTAGACAAAAGATGCAGTGTGAGGTGCCTGAAGCCCTGTTGCCTTTAAGGCCACATTAGCTTGCCTGCAGGAAGTCTTTCTTGAGCATTCTCTCTAATATAAACTCTGAAGTGTCAGTCCACTCGGAGTTGCTGGAAGAGCTAAAAGGGGTTAATCCTACTCTTTCCTAGCCAATCCATCAGATTCTTCATTTTCCACATTCTTTGTTGCTTAAAAATGTCTGGTAGCTGCTCATTGCCTGCCAGATAGGATCCAAATTCTTCAGCGAGTAACTCATTCTCTGTGATATTCTGTGATAGCCTGATTTTTTTTTTTTTTAACTTTTTATCCATTCTGCATTGGACGAGGCATACAACACTTCAAGTGTTCCCTACATCCAGTCTTCCTCCTTTTCTCTCATGATGCTCCTGTTACAAAGAGTTTGTACTCACGTCAAGCCCATCTCTGGGGCTTCATCACATCCAGGTACCTGATAGCCATAAGACAAAAGAGCCATTCTGCTCTTCCTTAGGTTGGCATTTCAAAACCAGAATAAAAAAATTTGTTTTTTTTTTCAGTAGTAAAATGATCAGGCCACCTACTTAATATTTGCTTCTCAAGACTATATCAGAATTTATTCTTTTTTTGATGCACTTTTTATTTTATTTGGTGCAGTGCAGCAATTAAGCAGGGTAGTAGATGGAAAAAAAATTAGTGTATTAAGTGATGAGAATGTTTGGGGTTTAGGAAGTGGTGGGTGCATATAGAACACTCTACTTCCCCTTTTATATCATTTTATGTTACTGAATTTTAACCTAAGAATCTTCTCAGAGAACAAGTTAGCGATTAAATGAATTCTACATATTCCTAGCATTTAACTGCCAAATTGGAATCACGCCTTTCTCCTTAACTTCTTGCACTGTGCAGGAGAGAGCAAGCTGTAGTGTGGCTGCGTTTCTGTTTAAAGGCATCACTGTAGTCTGCCTTCCCCAGCTCTCCCGCTTCTGATGAGGCCCCGCCCCCCCTTGCAAGGTGGAGATTCCTGTGTCCCTCGAAGACTTGGGCCTCCTGGAAATCATGGAAATTACTCTTTATGTTCTCCTATCTCCAATCTGGAAAACAAACAAGGAAGAAGGAGCTTGTTGGCCTCTCTCAGTCTCTGTCTCCTGATTCTGTAGGAGAGCTAATCTGAATCCACTGTGGTTATAAATAAATGCCCATTGTAAATGCTCCTCCACCACCAATGCCCTGTGAGCTTTGCAATTTACCATAGAAGACAATTTAAGATGGCATTTATACATAATATTTAATAGGGTTTAAACTGTGGTTGTGAACAGAATCATTATACCTCCCATGACCCTCCAGCTACCATGAATGATCAGCCTTTGAATATTGATGGAATGGATGAACCCTTGGGCTATGCATGCAGCCTCGTTCTTTTACCTTGCATTCTGCAAAATGTCACCAGCTTTATCTTTCTCAAACACTCCCTGACTCAGAAACATTACTAGCTATTTATTATTTGTTCAGAAAAGGCTGAACTTCATATGTCAGTGTTGTTAACCTTGCACACGTATTAGAATTAGCTGGTGAGTATTTTGCTCACGAACGCCTCGGCTATTTGAATTGAGAGTGCCAGACAGTGAGAGGTGAGTGCTGGGACTCTTAATTCTAATATGCAACTAGAGTTACGATCCACCATCTTGGAGGATGTTTCTAGAAATCTGGATAGAAAATGGCAGGGACAGATGTGGAACATATGGAATAAGAAGGGGAGAAAGCTGAGCCAATTGAGGTGATGATGCCTTAGGAATAAGGAAGATACAGTTTTTCTTCACAAGTAAAAATGGAAAATGAGCCCTGCAGTCACCCATTGCTGGCTACAGGCACTTACTTAGCCCCTCCTGGGACATTTCTATCAGGTTCTGGCAGGGTTGTAAGCAATGCATAGTGTCATAGTGGTATCTTGTTAAGTCACTGCTTGCTGGGCTCATGTGTCCCAACTCTGCCTCCTAAGGGATAAGAACTCGACAGGCAAACTTTTATTGGCTTATAATTTTCCCCGAGCATAAATATGAAGAGGAAGACAGAGTGTCTTGTATGTTATGGCTACTCACAGGCTGCCCCTTCCTGCCTCTGGAAAAGATAAATTGTCACAATTTATGTCATAAGTTGTAAGTGCCAGCAGTTCTGTTCCAATGTAGAATAGATTCTTGAGAGGGAAAAACGTTCCCACTGAGAGTGGGCAGAGACAGCCACCACCCCTTAACTCATTTTAGGAGGTTTTGGCATCTACGTTTGGCCACCAGACCTAGTGGCTTTATCAAAACACTTTATGACTGTGTTTTTGAAAATGTTTTTCTCTAGTCATCCGTATGAGGTAATGTATTAGGTAATGTCTTGAGCAATAGCCAGAAGGCTAAAATGTCAGCTTTACTGCTCACGTACCTGAGAATAGCAGTGTTGGTTATTATTTTTAAACTACAACATCGTTGGAATGCCTCATAAAGAGAAATTAATAGTGACAACTGTGTCTCTGTATTAAACACAACTCTATTGGGGAAAAAAAAAGCCTCTCTAATACTTGTGAGGAGTCCTTTCTTTCATCCACCATTGTACCCTTCATCTCAACCCTCACAGCCAAGTTCAAATTACCCAGATCTCTAAAACCCACAGGTAAGTTCCGATCACACTTACTTTAGACTCCAAATTTAATCTCAAGGACTGACATAAAATGCATTATAAACGACAACAAGAAATGGAATGTCTGAACAGAATTCAAAATTTAGCACTCAGACTGGAAAGACGTTGATGTTTTGAAATCTCAAAATTCAAATAAAGGATGTTAGTTACAAAGGCTAAATATGTATACAAAGCAGTCCAGGGGAGAATTTAGAATGTCTGCCAAGGTGAAGTTTTTAAAAACTCATCGAGTTCTTTACCAATGAGTCATCCTTTAGCCAGAGTGAAGACCAGTGGAGATTTTCAAAATCTCTAATTTAGTTTAGTGGTACAGCTTAATGTGTTCCTGCTGGCTTTTGCTCCCTCCGGTCTTTCCTTAAAACGATTTATTTATTCATTTTACACGGATGTGTTTTTTGCTTGCATGTATATCTGTGCCAAACATAAGCCCAAAGATGTAAGAAGAGGGATCAGATCCCTGGGAACTAGAGTTGCAGACTATTGTTAGTTATCATGTGGGTACCCAGACCTAAACAAGAGTCCTCTGGAGCATCAGACTGTGCTCTTAACCAGTGAGACCTCTCAACAGCCCCTCACCCCAGCTGTTAAAGACTTCACCTTTATTGGCAGCACACATGCCCTGACCTAGCCAGGAAACTAGCTAACCTTCCATTTTTGCCAGTTTTGTTTTATATGAAATGTTGCACTTAGACAGGAGAGTCTTACAGGCTGATCACTCCTCTATGCAAGACCAAAAGATAAAACAAATGCAATTCTGCAGCAAAGACCATTGGAAAACAGCCAACCACAGTATTAAGAGCATAGACTAATATTCAGTTTATCTCCTCTCAGAATTCCGAGAGCAATAAAACCTAAAGACAAAGACCTGCCTTAGAAAGTGAGGGTGCCAGAAATGAAATGAAAACCAAACAAGCAAACAAACAAACTGAACACTGAAATTATATACATATCCTTCCATTTATATCTTACTAGTTTTTATCATGTATGTGTCATCAATACAGACTGACTTTTTAAATTTTGTAATTAATGGGTCTTAGCTAGAAATCTCCCTTGTAAGAAAAACTATGACATTAAAGGCAATTTGGTTATTTCTTCAGACCAATCTCTTTTAGTGTTTAAAGCTAAACATTATTAACTAATAAAATAAAAATTAAGTATATCCTATCAACAAATCATATTTGATTTATTAATAAATATACAGTAGTATCTGGAGTTATTGATGCTGAGAGATTCATCTTTAACTGAAGAGACATATACCTTCTTCTGTACAATATTTTCTGGCCTTCAAAGTAAAACTGTGATCATGTAATTTACTATACAGACCAAATTACTTTCATAGATATCCTTCTGATAAAAGTTGTAAGCTAGGTTGTATTTTCTTTTCTCTAACATATACATGTATACACACACATATATACATATATACATATATTATATATAATTATATACACACATATTTTACATATATTTGACATGAAATCTGGTCATATATACATATGTGTGTATTTACATTTGATATGTATGTACAGAATTAATATAGAATAACTACAAGTGTCCTGTAGTCTCTCTGTCATGCTGTATTGAGAACCAGGGCCATGTTCAGTTTGTCCTTTGATATTACTTACTGATCGTAATATAAGTAGGATCCTGCGAGGGTATTCATTTTAACCAAATTACTAGCACAATAATGTCCTTTGGGACATGGTTTTAGGACAACTCTCAAGAGTTCTCCAATGAAGATTATTTTGGATTCTTGATAAAGTCCATAAAAACTATAATGAAATGACAATAACTACCCATCTAAATATGCTTCTATATTTCACAGAAGTATGATAAGTTATGTGATATTATGTAGTTTTACAAATGGGATTGTATATTCTGAGGTCCAAAGATGGAAAAAGATGTTCATTTATTTTATCCCAGTGTGCTTGAAAGGAAATGTCCCTTAATTTTGTTTAATATGAGAATGTAATGTGCTCAGAGATCACCTGAAAATTAAAAAAAAAAAAAAAAGGAATAGTTGACAGCTGAGAAAGTTCAACAGGAGAGGACCAAATCCCTTTTGGTCACCTTACTAGAAGCTCTGATGAGATCCCAGTGAAGGACCAAAATGCCCTCTGCATTGTCTAAGTTCATACAAGCTTTGAGGCAAACGGATGCAGGTGTAACATAATAACAATATCTTTTGTATACATGGCATAATACAGTTTGTTTCCCACTGCAGTTCTTTTAAATGGATAGAAAAGAGCACTGTCCCTGTGTTATAGACAAGAAAACAACCTTGGTAAGATTTGGTAGCACTTAGGTTTCCACAGTAGACAGGACTGTCTTGGAACAGACCTGGCGTCAGGTCTCCCATGAGACACAGAGATGCAGGTGGTTTTGGACTTGCAGTCTCTTGGCAGTGGGATCTTTTGGGAAGCATCTTCAGAACAAAATCAAATACAAGATGCGTGTAATTGCTCTGGGCATGAAATGGTGTGTAAGAAGAGCTGTGTTAGCAGCATAGTAACCCAAGAGGTGATGTCTTGTTACACTTCTTCCTCTCCACACAGTAGATATCATATCTCAGAAACATCCACTGACGGAAGCTCAGTGCACTATCCACAGTTTGAAAAATTCCCAAACTCTAAAATCAAGTATTTCCAAATACATTATCTCAAGTAGCAGGCCAATTTGTTACCTTGGTTTTTGTTTGTTTGTTTGTTTGTTTTTATTTAGTAAAAGCACTCATTCCTTGGTCAGCAGAAAGATCATTTTTTGTAAGGTCATGAGAATTACAAGATCATGAGTTGTCACTGGTAGCCATGGGGTTTACCCTGTTGTTAGTATCGTTGCATGTTATCCCCCAGTAATCCACTATAATAATAATAATAACTTGGCAAAGTAATACTGAAATTAAACCAATGCAGCTCTCTGGACATCCTCCTCCTATCACTGTGGCTGTTTACATGGTTATGTCCCTCTAATTCAGCCACTGTAGTATGTTCATGGAAAAACTTGCTTGGTCCTAAGAACCAAGTCTTAGAAAAAGTGAGCAGGGGTCGGATACAGGAGAAAGGCCAAAGGCTACATAATGGTGGGCAGACAAAGTTCTGAGGAGAGATTATATGGATGTAAGAGTCTAGGTGATGCTAGGGTCAGCGATATAGCTAAGTTTGCAGATGCTTTGTATTTCCAGTCTTGACTTACACTGAGCTAACACTACTCTCTGAAAACCTCTATTTAGAGCAAAAGTTCTAAGCGCTTGAAAAAGCAGCATTGGGAAATGGAAGAGCAAAGACATCCGGCAATGCAGATTCAGGTCTGAGTGTCTGATGTACCATTTCCCTTGCCATTTGTTAGCATTACTGGGCCATTTCTATTAGCAGAACTCCAGCATTGGGTTGACTGTGAAATTTTTCTTGAAATAGTTGATTTGTTGTTGTTATGGCTAATTAAAATAGTGAGGGTAGTTATTTACTTTTTCCTAATCTCAGTCTGGATCTGTGCCATTTTTTAAAATGTCCAGAGAGCTGCATTGGTTTAATTTCAGTATTACTTTGCCAAGTTATTATTATTATTATTTTTTTAAGGAAACAAAACTCTTGTAACAATACGTGAGGTTTATAATGCAAGCCTCTCATAGTTTTCAGGAAACGGATCCAAATACTCTTAAGTGATAAAAAGTGCCTATTGCAGGTCAGCTCAGTCTGTTGCTCAAACCTGGAGTCTGTGACATTTATTTGAGGGTGGGCTGGAGTGTGTGCAGGACTGCCAGTCATGTACCCCATCGCGGGTGTGCTCTTCCCTGTTCCACGGGTCGGGAGCACATGATGGCAGCATGAGTTTGGAATGACTAAGCCACTCAGAATCTCAAGTAGATCTTGACTCACAGAGTTCTTTTTGAGATCTGATCATCACAAATCATAGCCGCCGAAGAGGAGACAAGATTGCCTCCAGTGTTTAGACTACTGGTAGATTCACAGCAGCCTTTCTCAGCCCAGCAGGAGCCTCCCCAGCAAGTGCCCTAGGCCAGTTGGTCCTTCTTAGTAGAAGAGCTGGTGATTCAGAGGGGATGCTCTGGAGATCCTGGCTTGGGTCTCAAGGATCATGGGGAAATGGGTAGGACAGATAGTCACAACATAATGTAAACCTTGCCAACCTGGAGCCAAGAAAACCAGTGCCAGACAATGGAAAGAAGAAGTAAATTAAGACTGCGTAATTTATATTAGAAAATGTTAATGTGCCCTCATGGTATTATTGAAAGAAATTTTAAGAGCAAAATTTACAAACCATAGGAAAATTTAGTACATTAAAATCAACTTTTGTAGAATGAAAAATACAAAAACTAATGACACTGAGTTTGCAAAAACTGGAAAACTACATATTAAATTTACTGTGCCTGTATTACTTATATATATAAGAGGTATAATAAGTATATATGAGGTATATATGCATATATATTTGTATATATGGAGAGATTCTCTCTATTTTTCTGTGTTTTTGCATATATGAAGATATTATGATCTTAAAAATGCATACCAAGTTTAGAAATTACAAGAATTTCCTCTGGGAGCAGAGCAAGGGAAATTAGGGGATCTTTCTAACCTGTCTGTTATATTTTATTTCTTTAATATTTTGTTTATCTCTTTAAAAATGGAAGACATGTTATTAGTCGATGGGTTTGCTTGGTAGACACATGGGTAGTTGTTATTCTAATAGATCTTTATGTTGTAAAGATACTCTGATAATACGCAATATAAAAACATTCCACACTTTGGTAATTCCTCTAGTTCCTGTATGGAGAACACAAGGACTAATTCAGAAACCTGAGTCCCCAGGAGTTTTTCATCTTCTGAAACATACATCCAAAGCTAATTCTCCATGTTCTCATTCATTTCCCTAATTTTTACATAAGAGACATAATGGAGAAGAGATCACTACTCGTGGGCTTACATTCTCTCATCTCAGTCTCTCTGCCTTTAGACTGACAAAGGCTATTTCCACATCCCCACAGCTGTCGCCCATGCTTCTATAATATATGCTTTGTTTCACTTCCTGTCCCAGCATCCACATCCTGGAAGTCCGGAGAGGTTCCTTTGCTGAGTCCTGGGATGAGCTGGGGCAAAGCCATAGTGGACAACTGTTACTGACTCGGCTCTGGCAGCTGCTGCTCCTGTTGTTGGAGAATGTGCACTTTAGCATCATGTCCCACTCCCTGCTGCAAAACAGCTCTTTCAGTCTTTTAATAGATTCTTGGGGGAGGAGGAAGTGGAGGCTGAAGTTCACTCTATTCACTTGTATGTCAGGCTTAGTCAGATTGGCATCTGGCACCATGCCTACTGTTTAGACAGATGGCATTGTTTTCTGTTTTACACACACACACACACACACACACACACACATACACACACACACTCCTGAGCCCAAGCCATATGTCCCTATGACTCAAGATGTATTGTACTGGGTAATATTTATTGTATTTAATCTCACAATGAGGTTAAATTGAAAATGCACATTCTTAGCCATTTATATGACCAAATCAAATGAGGTTCAGGTTTGTTTTTCCAAGATGGCGGTGGTAAGGAAATGACACTGTGTTCAATGATACCATTATCCTAAAAGAACAAAATAGGAAGTTGGTAAGAGAATACGTTTGGAAAGGTCTCTCACATACAGAGAGAGATATGAGAAACTTTCCAGAGGAGCCCTTGTAGAATCCTGAGGTACTTAAATTATTCTGAATTTCTAAAGAAAGAGGTGAAGACTTCTTCTTCTTCGACCCTTGTATGGCTGGCTCATTTTGAAACCAAATGCTTCTTAAAACTCACTGAGACCAGACCTTTCACACTCTGGGCCCAGATTGTGGAGGGCAGCAAACTATGTCTTCACAGGCCAAGTCCAGCCAGTTTAAGCATTTTGTAAATAAGGGTTTATTGGAATTCACTGGTGCCGACTTTACAAATTGTCTACGGCTGCTTTCCCACTGCAGTGGGGAACACTTAATAGTGCTGACAGAGACCATATGGTCCCAAACCCCCAAATATTTACCATATGGCCCTTTGCCAAAAATATGTGCCAATTATGAATAATAACAATTTTGTGTCCTGGAAGACTGACTGAGTTATACATTATTTCTGAGAAATAGCCAGTCAAAAAATACATTCATATTCAATTAGTACCAGGCTTTTGTACCATGTGACCAGGAAAACCACAGGCAGAGTGTATCTATCCTAATATTTTAATTTCGCAAAATTTAATAAGTGGTCTTAATAAATTAGTCTCTTGATAGTTTGTTTTTTCTTGTTTCAGCAGATAATGCTGGGGGTGTCACTATACCTGACTTCAAATTATACTACAGATCTATAGTAACAAATATGATATGGTATTGGCACTAGATTAAAGTAGAGAGGCCAGAAACAAACCCACGCCACCATAGCCACGTAACTAATTAATTAAGTTGGCCTAAGGAGATCAGTTTTAGGGGTGTGTGTGTGTGAGTGTGTGTGTATGTATCTGTATGTATGTCTGTGTGTATATGTGTGTGTGTGATATTTCTTGTACTTGACGAACAGTTTCTGGAAGTGACATAACTTGAAGAACCCTCGTTTATAAAGCACTTTTACAAATAGCACTAATCTACCCTGTTACTTCATGGTTTTAGGTGAGTTCTCCCCAGCACAGTTCACTGGCATTCAAAGACTAGAACTACCTTGCAGCTTGCACGTGTCTCCATGTTTTGTTTTGTTCTGTTTATAATAAAGGTTTTATTCAAGCAAGCGTATTCTGAGGTTTAGGGTTTTTTTTTGTTTTCCAGTACTGACTTATGCCTTTCACTCACTCCCTCTTTTTATACGTCCGTTCTGTGTGGCCATTGTGACTACTCAAGCAATTGTTCTAATACTGAAGAAAGCACCCCTAGAAAAAGTTATCAAAATGTCACACACTGGAGAACAGGGTTGAATTCCCAGCACCTGCATGGCAGCTCACAACGGTGTCTGGCACCCTCACACAGAGAAACATGCAGGCAAAACACCATTGCACATAAAATAAAAATCAATTAAAAATAATGCCACAAGCCTCGGAATTCCAGCATCACAGAATTACAGCTGAACTGTGAAGACACTTTCTGGCCAGGCAGAAGATCTTGAATGTTAGGTGCACTCCTCCTCTCCCCTGGTGATGCTTAGTTAGTGTACCATGGTGTATCTTATATATCTGAGATCCTCTCTTTACCAGGCAGCTGTGTCAATCTTGGTAAAGTTCTTATGGTAGAACCTCAGACTCTGGTCTTCATTTGCAGACCTTCTAAACAGAAGGAATGCCCTGTGCTTTGTATAGTGAGTATGTGGCTATAGTTTTCTGGATTATAGTGTGTTTGGAAATGATGCTATGGGATACATGAATGTTTACCAGGCTAAAGTGGTGGATGGAATATGAAGCAGTTGGTATGCAGTCTGTTAAAGTCTTTTCAACTTGGCAACTGTTTTCTCCAAAGCCCAAGTGCATGGTCTGGCTTGGATTTCCTCCCCCACATTCTCAGCTGGCTGAGTTTGTGCTTCTGTGAGAGTCTACCTGGGTGGCTGTGCAATGGTCGCCATGATAATCTTCTGGAACTGTGTTATAGAAAGAAAACACTAACTTCTACCTGGTTTCTTGTCTAGGAAGATCCTGGTAGCTGATCAAGTCATCTAATCTCCCAAACTTGAGGTCTGAGTGTAATTCTGAGATTTCAGAAGTGATGTATAGGAGGAACTGAGCACTGAGTAGCTTAATGAGGTAAAAACAAGATTTAATATATAACAAAGAGTTAATTGTTATAACATCTTTTCCAATGAGTTCATTTTATTTTATACTCCCAAACAGAGCAATGTTGCTCTTGAGTTAGAAAATGCAGTAAGCTGCTCTGACCTTAGTCAATTTTGAGAATGCTCTGGAGGCCTCAAGAGGAATAGAAATAGGACTGTCAGATTTGCAGGGCGTAGCACTTCCGTAGATACCACTGAAGTGGTTTTATAAACATTTATTTAGGGATACTGGTGGATTGATTTGGTAGAACTCAAACAATATTGTTGTTTGGCCCTTTCCTTTCCTTAATGCCTTACCATATTGAGGCTTACTGTGTCTTCCATCTGGGGTTTGCAAAGCCAAGAAAACAAGAAAAGCTTCAGGTTAGATTGTTTCTCGGGTTTTTTTCCCCCCAGTCCTTGTTTATATGTGTGTGCGTGCACAATAACATTGTTACCACCCTGAAAAGTCCATTTCCTCTGCAAGAATTCTGCCCAGGGTCAGTAAGCAACTTGTATATCCAAGGGGAAAAACCTAAAATGGAAAGAGTCTTATCCCAAAGGTAGAGCAAGAGTCTTTGCCTTTCTGTCGGTATCTTCTTCTCAGCTTGCCTCGGTGGTTCTTGTTTGTAGCTGGGTACTGGGTACCTTCACAGCCTCTGGAAGCTGTAACTACAAATGTAGAATACATTCAGCTTTGACTCTGACCATTCCTGAAACTCTATACACTCACCCCTACTAGAAAGAACAGTTGATGTCAGCTGCTTAGTTTTCTGGGGGAGCAGATGGTTTAGAACCTCTGTTTGCGAGGAGGAGAGTCAGGAGTGCCTGTGAGTTGAGGCTCCATGCTGCTGGCTGAAGTTTCTTTATCCATTTGAACTTTACCGACAAAGCACAAACTTTTATTGAAAACTTATTGAGAATCTCAAGATTTTGACATAGAGCATTACAATCTAATTGTGAGACTGTTCTGAACCTATGGGCTCATGGAAGGGCACATAAACATGGCCCCAACCTCAATGTTTGCATATGTTATACATGAATTGGCTCTAGACATCTTAAGACCATAGGGGAGACATAACAGCCTTACAGAAGAAAGATAGAAGAGAAAGGAAGAAAGGGAAGAAAGGAAGAAGGAAGGAAGAAAGGAAGGAAGAAAGAAAGAAAGAAAGAAAGAAAAGGAGGAGAGAAAGAGAGGAAGACTAAAACACCTGTGCCCTTGACTTATTATTTTACTAAACTAACCAACCTTGTAAATGGCTTAGACTCAAGAATACTTGTTGTGGGAAGGAAGAGAGTCCTTGTTTTAAAAACCACTTTGTCCTGTATGTTTTATTAGTCACAACTGAAAACATTCCAATAGGGAAAAAACATACTGATGCCAAGTCCACAAAGGTTCCAGACAAAGGGAGAAAGCTGGAGGAGTTTTGCTCTTATATGCAAATCTGTGGTGAGTCACATAAAGGATGTGGTCACTGTTTTTCTCTGGACACTGTTGGATGTGAGAGGGCCACTGTGTTCTTTGGAACAGCAGAAGACAGTGTTGTCACTTCCCACCCCCTCACATTCTTCCACCCTCAGATTACTTATCAAAGCCAAGCAGGGCAAAAGCGAACAAATGACAACACAGAGCTGAGATGCTACATTCAAGTTGAGGTTGTGAAAAGAGGTCACCTTGAACTTTATGGAGAGCTTGAGACAAAATTACCATGGGGGTGCTGTAGTTTGATGATGCTCCCCAAGTTAGTGTGTTGGAAATTCAATCTCCTCAGTGAATCAAGGTTGGGATGTAATCATTGAAAATAGAGGGCCTAATCCTAGAGAATGGATTAGTTTCAGTATCATTAGACTGTGTTAGTTACGTCAGAAATGATTGCCTAATGAAAGGATTGGGCTGAGGTGTAGGTCAGTGGTTGAGCACTTGTCTAACGTGTATAAGGAACTTGGTCTGAGTTCTTCCACCAAAAAAGGATGAAGTATCTGAACTATCTGTCTTTCTTTCTCATGAGTTGCTTTTCATCATGTTAAGGTTCAACAAGAAGGCTCATTAGATATAGACCCTTAGTCGTGGGCTTCAAAGTCCCCAAACAAACTTCTATTGCATCTAAACCACTGAATTTGTATTCTGTTAGAACAGTATAAGAAAACTAAAGTGGGTGACACTTGTTTGGAGCTTACCCAATAATATGCTTCTTAAAAATTCATCTCATTTTTATTTATATGTATGTGTTTTGCTGTTTGTATCTGTCTCTGTCTCTGTCTCTGTATCTCTCTCTCTCTCACACACACACACACACACACACAGAAAGAGAGAGAGAGAGAGAGAGAGAGAGAAGAAGGAGAGGAGAAAAGAGAGAGAAGAGAGAGAGAGAGAGAGAGGAGAGAAATACCCATACAGGCCAGAAGAGGGTGTTGGATTTCTTGATCCCATAGGAAAACAGAAAGTACTCTTACCAACTGTTCCATCTCTCCAGCCTAATAAAACTCTTCTCTTACTTGCAGAAATCTACTAGGCAAATATTCAGGGTTTTGTTCTCAGACATTTTTGCCTATGGAGTTGTGAAGCTAAGCACTAAACTGAAAGTACCATTTTTAAATAGCAGTGCCTCATGTGTCCCTGAATTTCCTTCTAATACCTGAGATTTTAATGATGCTCCAATGCCTGATTCTGTCATCCTGACCTACAGATCTTGAGACAGTGACCTTATAGACTTTGAAGATAGACCAAATCCATAAAAATCTATGTTGAATGATAGAGTTTCTCCTCTGGACAATACATCTTCGGGGAAAAGGTAAGTGAAGAGTATTGAAGAGAGTGTTTTGAAGGATGATCTGGAGGGGTGCCATCCTCCGTAGGACGCCTGCAATTGTGTAGCCATGGTAACCTCATCCTCCACCTGAGTGAGTGGAAAATGTTCCTCTGAGGCTTCCATTTTGTCTTTCTCATGAACAATAGGCACCAAGCATACTTCTCCGATTTACAAACCAGCCTAAACATTTGTAAAGTGATGGTTATGCTCCACGCTTTTTGGTTGTCCTGGATTCAATATCATTTCTCCAAATTTAAGTCATCCCAGAGTCTTAGAAGGTAACCTTATTTAGAAATAAGTCTACTTAGTTAAGATGAGGTCATTCAGGATTCAAGTGGGCCGTGAATCCAAGGAGTGATGACATTAAAAAAAAGGATATAAATACATGCTGGAAAGAAAGCCACATGAAGACTGAAGTAGAGTCAAGCCTCCGGCAACTCAAACAGGTATGAGGGATGTCATGTCTAGAAGCTTGGTTCCACCATACCTTTTATTTTAGGGTTGACTTTCAGAAATGTGAGGGAATATGTTTCTTACTGTGGTCTTAGGAGTAGCATATAGGTTATTAATATTAAATCATCTTGTAATAACAGGCTTAGGAGCTGATATCTGTTTGGTCTCTACATTATAAAAGGGAATAATGTAGGCGTGGCTCCCTTAACAAAGTACTTGCTTATTATGATGCCCAATGAGCCAGGTATACCTCTATCAGGAGCCCCTGTGATAAGAAGTCTTTCAAACTCAAAGCTGCTCCCTTTGCAGTCCCACACACACGACTCTGGGCTTCTCCCTCA
The DNA here is from genome assembly GCA_021653895.1 of Mastomys natalensis. Lineage (NCBI taxonomy): Eukaryota > Metazoa > Chordata > Mammalia > Rodentia > Muridae > Mastomys > Mastomys natalensis. Next base: position 734,320 of record JAJTUV010000607.1, on the reverse strand, counting down.
CCTGCCTTTTCATTACAACTCTCTGTCAAAATTTGATCACACGGTCTTCCTGTTTGAACTGGTGAGATTTCGCAGTGACATCAGACAAGGCAGAAACTGCTGGAACTTTCCTCCATGCTAGATTAGCAGCACATGGGTGAATCTAGCTCATACATTATTCAGAGAGGAAAAAATGTGAGCTTTGAGTGAACTTTGGAGGAATCGGAAGCTATTCCCGAGGAGAGTGCCCTATTGTTCTGCATCATAGCACACACAGAGAGCAAGTGGCATTCCTTACAGCAGAGCTAATGGAGCACACCCAGACACTGTGGTGAACTGGCCAGCAAACATCTTCTCTGAGCTCTGAAATCCTGCAATCCAAAAAAGGCAGCTACTACAGTCTTCTTGAAACCTGTACATCCCCACTTTCCTACCTAGTGTATCTGAGAAAATCTAGTGACAGAATATCTCATCTAATACCCCTGTCCATGTTTACTCATTTGCATTGAATTTAAGGCATTTCCCCCTGACATCTACTTAGTTTACATTTTCCCCAGGCTAAATAAACAAACAACAACAAAAAAACCCAAACACATAGTTATTTCCAGCTATACAAAGCAAACAAGAAGAAAGAAAGAAAGAAAGAAGAAAGAAAGAAGAAAGAAAGAAGAAAGAAAGAAAGAAAGAAAGAAAGAAAGAAAGAAAGAAAGAAAGAAAGAAAGAAAGACAAATGAACTATTAGAAAGCAAAGAAGACACAGAGTGTGATTAATGGGTGGGGCAGCAATAGAAAGGGGAATAGCAGGCACACATGATCTAGCCAGGGAAATGTCAGGGACCTCTAATAAGAGAGGGGAAGGAAAATAAACACAGAAGGAAGGCAAAGATCTGAAAAAGTCATACTAAATCATACTGCTACCTATCTACATATTAAAACCTTATAATATATATGTCTGTGTATTAATATACATACATACTTTGAATGAGATTTTGTCTTCTGCTCTGACATAACTCCCTCCAAGAGCCAAAGATCATCTAGCAAACCCCCCCCAACACCAGGCATGAGAAGCTCTTTTGAGTTTTGTTCAATGTCGTCCAAGAGACTCCCCTAAACACTACCGGTGATTACTAGTTCCCTTAGTTGCACCCTAGAGGTGAAAAGTAAATCCCTATTTCGTGGAAGAGAGGGAGGAAATATTGTAAGAGCCAGAGGATCAGGGAGTTTGCTGTGAGATTGTGTCTCCTAGGAATGTCAGAAGCTATATCCATAAAGCAAACACCGTGTACTTCATACCCACTGCCCAGAGGACCCTGAGCTGGAACTAAACTGCAAGTCTCCTATCCAAGAACCAGTTTTCATGGGAACGGAGGGTGCCATACATGCTTCCAAAGGAAGGAAGCAAGTAACAGTTTTACCAAGCTATAATGCCTAAGAACCACAACAATGAACAACATGGAAAAATAACTGTAAGGATGTAGTAGTGGCACACATACCTTAGCAGTAACCAACTGCTCTCTAATTGGACTTAAGACCTGCTCAACAATAGGTAAAACATGCCTAACACGGGAAACCAAGCTAATTACTCAGTGCTAGTAAAGTCATGGTTACTGAAGGTGAATTTTCAACCACTAATTTACTAAGCCAGCACAGTCCCTAACTATACTCTAAACATTTCTCCTAAAATCAACAGGTAAGTCTATCCCTCATGCCTCATCAAGAGAACTTCTCTTTGCAACAGACTGAGCCCATTACAGAAAACCACAACTAATCAAAATACAAAGGTACGGAGTGAAGTCCTAAAGGTTACATTTACAACAGAACTCCTGCACCTAAGACTCAGGGAACATCGTGGACAAGAGGGAGGAAATATTGTAAGAGCCAGAGGATCAGGGAGTTTGCTGTGAGATTGTGTCTCCTAGGAATATCAGAAGCTATACCCATAAAATTTCACCAGCATGGCTGCCCTTATAAACATGAGCTGAACAAGAAAAACAATAGACATGCCAAAGTGGAAAGGTGTAAAGACCCAAAGAAGCCAACCCTACACAAAGAACTATAGACAAGCAAGGAATGCCAACGGTGGGAGAACCAGTCTTCCTCAGTGGAACACACCCATCCAAACTGGTTAGCCCTGAAAACATACATACAGGTTACACTATATAGACTGGCACAGTACTTTCACTGATGTCCAGGCCAGGGAAAGCAAGACAAGACTGTGTTCTCAACTAATTATTACATTTTATGGTAGGTATTTGTGGGTAAACAGGGCTGCAGCCGGGGGAGGCTGCCTGGAGACTTCCATGAGGTGGGGGACCCGCATACAGAAGAAAGTCTGGAGTTCCAAAAGGGTTTATTATCATGGCAGATGGCAGATGGATCTGGATGTAGACCCCCCCAAACTCAGGGCAGACCTGAGTTAAGTAGGGAGGGAGAAGGGGGAGGTTCTGGGGGCAGTTCAATTGGCTCCACCCTCTGGCCTTCATTAGTATGTAAATCTCTAGGGCCTGAGGCCTGTAGTCACATTCTCTACCTGTGCACTTTGGGAGGGGCTGTAATGATCTATGTGACTGAACAGTGGAGGTCTATGGAGATTGGACTGCCTGTTAGGATCCTGAGTTCTGGGGACGTGGCCGAACACCTGCCGTTTCTCCCTTGGAGTCTCGGGGTTCTAGGCCCATGCCCAGCCAAGAACCAGGATACCCTTACGCAGTCCCACAGGTATTTTAACAATAATTCTGTCTTGTGGTATGTCTTCGGGAAGATTTACATACTTTCTAGAGTTTTATAACCACGAGCTTTTGGAAACCAGCGCTGTCGTGGCTGCCATAATTTTCAGAGTTGGTAGAGGAAAGGAAATGCAAACGATGCATTCTGATGACAGAAGGTGAGGTCGCCCTAGATTGCTTTCTGTGTCTGTGATAAATACCATTCCCCAAAGCACCTTGGAGACAAAAGAATGTTTGTGGGATACTTTTAGATTCTTTCATCAAAAAGAGTCAAGGTAAAAATCTCACCGAAAGCATCCAGAGCCTTAACTGAAGGAGAGACCATGTAGGAACACTGCTTACTGGCTTCCTCAAGGCAAAGGACTTAGCCTGCTTTCTTCTAAAGCACAGGACCACCTACACAAGGGTGGCATCACCCTTAATTAATGTAGGAAGAACCTTCCTACATTAATTATAAATTAAGAAATGTCTCCAAAAACATGTCTACAGGTCAGTCTGATGAAAGTAATTTCCCAGTCAAGGGTCCTAGGTATGTCATGTTGACAGTGGAAGCTAATTATGATAGAATTATAGATTATTGCTTGATTTAAAGCAAACAATGATTTAGATGGTTTTTGATTCATCTGAAATGTAATCTGAAATGAATTGGAGGCTTGGCCAAGTTATTTTTTCAGGTTGCCTGCATACATGAACGAAACACCACTTACATTATAGAAGAAAATGCCAATGACCAATAAAAGAATTATGTAACATTGAATATTTCTCTTTGACCATTTATTAAATTTGGTTCTCTGAGTATGAACTTCTATAATGAAGATTAGAAATGAATGACTCTAGGCACCTCTCGATCAGCATTTAAGGGTTTGCAAGGAAACATATTATTTGAACATTAATGACCTTGCAGTCAGTGCAGCTGCCCAGGATCTGATACTATTCAGTGAGACCTGTAAATACCGTGATGTAAGTAAGTTAATAGATTGGGCTGGGATCAAACTGTTAATTTACTGATTAGCAGCACATATAGATTCGTTAACTCGAGCATCCCTCGGTTGAAATGGCACTTGGAACACAGAAGAGAAATAACTGAGATATGTGAAAACTAAACCAAGTTTTATTTATATTTTGCTTGTCAAATATTTCTAAATTTGTAGATTAGATTGATCTTCTGTCATTACATCTGTCCAACCTCAAAAGTAGGAAACTGATTTGTTGCCAGACAACAAAGTGGAAAGTTTGATTTTTAAAAGTTAAAAAATATATTTAACTTATATTTAAGTATTTCTGGGGTTTCAGGTTTAAAAACTGCAATTAAGTGCCTATCACACTTGTACAAGCAGTAAGTTCATCTATAAGCTGACCACCCACAAGTGCCCATGATGCTTCATTTTATATAATGTATCTTTGGGGGGAACATTAGAAAATATTCCAGACCCACCTGATGACCTTAGTAAAAAAAGGCTTCAGCATTTCTGGAACACAGACTTTATTTGTGAATCAATATTTCATCTCACATAATAAACTCTTCATTCATTCTGCAGATATCATCAAGCTCCTGTCGGGTATTCCAAGCCCTGCATTGATGACACTAGGAATACAAATAACGTCAAGACAACTGCAGAGTCTTTCACGTGAGACATTATGGTCCTAGGTCAGGGGAAAGGCTCAGTGGATGAAATGCTCACCCTGAAAGTATCATGATGCAAGCTCAGATCCTTGGCATCTGTACAAAACCCAGGCACGGCATGCATTCCTGTAATCTCAGCACTGGGGAAGGGAGAGCTCTAGGCTTGTTGGCCAGACAGCCCAGGCAAATCAGTGAGCTCCAGGTTCAGAGAGACGCCCAGTCTCAAAAACTACGGTAGAGAATGACACTCAGCATCTACCCTGGGCACGTGGTGTGCGTGCGCACGCGCGCACACACACACACACACACACACACACACACACCCCTCCAAATTAGCTGTACCTAATGCTGAAACTTAAGTAACTATTATTCTAAAACAAGAAAGGATCATCAGAATTTTATCTACCACTGAATTTTTTTTCTATGCAAAGCAAGAGGTTTATTTTTCCAGTGAGTTGGGGGGTCTATCTTCAATTAGTCCCTCAAGGCAAGTGACTAGAAGGTGACCATCTACCAGTGATTTTTAAGAACACAGTTTGAGTTTTAAAACCTTGTTATGATGTTATGTTCATTACATTGTAGCTGTAGTCACAAATAAAGCAGCAGGAAAGTATTCCTTGTTCACATTGCATGAGCTGGTAGCATTATATTTAGTAGCTCTGTGGTGCTTATATGTCAGCAAGCTGCCCTGTGCCCCACTTACTGTAACAGGATGGACCTAATAGAACTATGGGTATTGTTGACTGCTTAGAATAGTTCCTGGTATGTAGTTAATTCTTAGAAACTTGTTATTTGATTGTCTACAGCTCAGTTAATGGAGTAGCTCCTAGAGTATAGTAAAAATAAGACTAGCCAGCGGGATGCAAGCAAAGAGAAGTAGCCCCAGCCTTGGGAAGACTGAGTTTAGCTCTTACCATCACCTCAGAAGCCGTCAGCTAAGCAGGGAGTCAGAGCCACAGGGTACAGGGTCCTTTCTCAGTTGTCCTTTCCTCCCTTGTCACAGAAATTCACTCTATATAAATTGAGCTTTGTGGGTTTTAGCACCGTTTCTACCACAACAATTCTGCTAGATCATGATGTGATTCTGCTGTATTCATAATTTAGGACATAGCTTTTATTTATTTGTTTATTTATTTATTATGTTTTGTCACCTATCTCTTTGATTAGAAATGCATTTTTTTTCAACTAGTTTTATAGGAGTGGACCTTGCTGCAGAAGATTCCTCACACAGAACTTCTTCTGGAAATCGACACTCATAGTAGTAGACTTTGAGGTTGAGAAAATAAATTCTGACTTCTAGTCATGTACTCCAAATAATATCCTTTAAAAAACAAAAACAAACAAATGAACGAACACTAAAGAGCTTTGTATTGCTCTGAATAAATGATAAAATAAATTTATTGTGATTTATTCAAGAAAAAGCCAAATATGTAATCATTCAACACAGCTTTAATATTCATTATTTTTATGTTTATTATTTCATTTTTCTTCTGTCTTAATGAATGTTTTAAGAGTTCTACACTGGTACCTGAGCACCCCTAGCTTTCCAACCATTGTCCAGTTAATCTGAAAAGAACATACCAGTGCTTGTTTTTTGTTCAACTCATTTCTGTGGCCCAGTCTCTTGTAACTATTTCATTCTTTTTTCTTTTTTTCCAAAAGTTACTTGTGAAAACTTGGTTCTCAAGCAGTCAAGTTAAAGTTATAAAAAGAAAAATGAATTACATACCCGAGCACAGTCTTGAGATTTAGCAGGTTTTTAATCATTGGCACATCCTACTCAAAAACTATACATCAGGGAATAAATAATCATTTGAAACATTACTGTGGTATCCAGATATATACAAGCACTCATATTGGGCTAAAATGAAATATATTTGTGGGAAGAAAAAAATGCTCTACTTTCTTACATTGCCTTGAGGTTTTCTTATTAAAAATCCTTAAAATACTGTAACACATTGAGGACCCATCTAAACATGGAAAAATGTTAGTAAGGTTCAATTTAGTATCTCTGTTTAGTGTTCACTGAATTCCTTTGCCAGGAAATAATAAAAAAAATAAATTACTCAAGGTTTCATCATGATGATGAAGAAATATTTAACAAAAAGAATGGTCAGCTTAGTCATTACATACACCCCTAGTTAAAAATTAATCAGAGGTAACATTCAGTCCAATCACGTTGGCAGAAGTGTGTGGAATAGCTGTTGTGTGCTTTTCCATATGGAATTACTCAAGGGTAAAAACAGTGCATCTGTAGATGATGGCTTTTAACACAGTGGGAAAAGTCATATGCAAGGACAGGAAATAATTGCTCCAGCTCCATCGCTATTCCCCTGGCCCAGCATGCCATCACTTCCTCCTCAGTCCTGCCTATCTTCTCTGCTTTCCCTTTGTCCTTTGCAAAGCTTCTGTACTACAAGTTTAAGATAGCCGAGTCCACGTAGAGACAAATCCCTGTGCGTAGTACAGGAGAAAGAGGAGAAGGCTGAGAGAAACTTGTGTAATCATCAGGCTACTTTCTCAAGGTTGCAAATTCTGCTGCGGTCTGGTATCTCTATGACCTCATTTTCTGAAACATTTCACCTTTTCCAGGATGCAATCTGTCTTTTCCCACCATAACTAACCACCATGAGAGTAGATGTCCTTATGTGCCTTACTCTTTGTATATGATTTATGTTAAATAATATTAGCCATGACATTAATATTATATGTTAATCCGTTTAATATACAATACATACCCATTATAAATGCTGAGTTAATAGTATATCTTTTATATTATGCTATATCAGATTTTCAAATTTCATGTATATATTAAAGAATAGGATAATAATTTCTGTAAGATTATAAAAGTAAATACATGATTAGGCATGGGGCAGATCTCATAAAAAGTTAACATTTGAGGTGAGTTTAGAGTTATAAGCTGAATTTTATTTGGTGAGTTTGAAGATAAATTTAGGCTTCTAGAGTAGAAACAAACATAATCCAGGAGTAGAAGCAGGGGCAGCTATGACTAGAGGGGGACAATAGGAGGCCACAGTGATAGATCTGGGTGTGCCCACCAAGGAAAAGGAGAAACAAAGTCTGAATAAGGATGGAAAACCAAAGACTTGATGTCATAGGAAGAGATTAGAGTTGACAAAGTAGAAAAACAAAATGAATTAAGTGTTTTTTAGGACATTGTACTTAATGCAGAAGTTCTAATTTCGAGAGAGTCACCATGTAGTACATGCATGACTGGAAACAGGAGGAAACTGACTCTAGGCAAGCATGAGTGGCCAGTGTCCATCTCTGAGAATGGGACAACATAAGAGCCATAGTATACAGTGACAACGGTAATGGGACATGAGACAAAGAAAAGGAAGCAAATGTAATCAACGGTAAAGCCAGCTACAGTGCTATGTGCCTATTTGCCTGCATCCAGGCAGGCAGGTCGTAAATTCAGAGTCACCTTTGGTTTCAGATCAAGACATTGTCTTCAATGGTGATGACAATCCGTGTGTGTGCGTGTGTGTGTGTGTGTGTGGTGTATGTATGTGTGTGTGTGTGTATGGAGAAAAGTAGTCAAAGACATGAAGTTAGTGTGTGCAGTGTGCAGTAGAAAATGTTCTTTCTTCTGTTTAGTAGGTAACCGGAGAAATAATAAGCTGTATTCATCTAAGGGGAGCAATCCACCCTTAAATGTCTGGGCTCATGTGTGTGTTTCTGTTTCCTATAGCTATCTTAGTATTTGGACAATGTTAAGAATATGTCATTGCAGAATTTTATTCTAAAATTAAAGTATTTACATAATGAATACAAATATTTTAAGGTGCTGTTAATTTTAGGTTTCTCTTTCGATAAATGAAGGCTTTGGGGCTGGAGAGGTGGCTCAGCGGTTAAGAGCACTGACTACTCTTCCAGAGGTCCTGAGTTCAATTCCCAGCAACCATGTGGTGGCTCACAACCATCTGTAATGGAATCTGATGTCCTCTTCTGGTGTGTCTGAAGAAAGTAATGGTGTACTCATATACATAAAATAAATAAAATAAAATAAGTATTCTTTCTTTCTTCTTTCTTTCTTTCTTTCTTTCTTTCTTTCTTTCTTCCTTCCTTCCTTCCTTCCTTCCTTCTCTCTCCTTCTCTCTCTCTCTCTCTCTCTCTCTCTCTCTCTCTCTCTCTCTCTCTCTTTCTTTCTTTCTTTCTTTCTCCAGATATTATTCCTCTCCTGGTCAACCCTCCAACTATTCCACATCTCATACCTCCTCCCCTCCTTCTGTCTCCATGAAGATGTCCCCACCTCCCAGCCCCCACCCCATCAGACATCTAAACTCTCTTGGGCTTCCAGTCTCTTGAGAGTTAGGTGCATCTTCTCTGACTAAACCCAGACCTGGCAGTCCTCTGCTGTATATGTGTTGGGGGCCTCATATCAACTGGTGTATGCTGCCTGGTTGGTGGTCCAGTGTCTGAGAGATCTCAGGGGTCTAGGTTAATTGAGACTGCTGCTGGTCCTCCTACAGAGTTGCCCTCCTCCTCAGCTTCTTTCAGCTTTCCCCTAATTCAACCACATCCTTTCTCATGATTTTCTATTCAAGTCTTCTTTGATATCTTAGAATCTAATGCATTTCTTTATCTTTTGTAATCACCCAGTTTTGATTGTACATGATCAAAGTAATTTAGTTAATACCAAAAAGTGTGAAACCCCTTTGGAACTGATGTCTAATGTACATGCAGATGTTTCTAGTAGAAATGAGAAATGAGGTCAGGACAAATGTAGCTCTGGAACTAGGGAAGTCAGTGTGCACATTAATAAACCCCTTGTGGGATTCAAAGAGCACTTGACTCACGAGCACAGGATTAGATTTCTCTTTCTTTCTCTCCTAGATTATTTTTGGTGAGGGTTCTCCTACATTTCTTCATCTCACCACCTCCTTCATCTAAAGGAAACCTCTAAACTTGGAGGGTGTAAGAACAGATCATCTGGGGTCCTATTTATAAAGGTAAAGGGTATGCATGCTAATTTACCAGATATAAAATATGAGTCAAGGCAGGATCATTTAACAAAAGGTGATGCTGGTTCCCCTGGTAACTGGGATTCTAGCAGCACAAATGCTCAGCAGGGTTGAAACGCCCTGTCTCCTATGGATGGAGAGCAAATGAGAAAGAAAGAGACTATTTCTGTGCATGGCATCCAGGGATGTTTCCACATACTCATAGTACAAGTTCAGAACATGAAATTAAAGGCTTTTATATCATGGCTGCATGATCTTGCGTTCTAGTTTCCTTTGCAATACATTCTGAGATACAGAATTGTGCTAAAGATGCTTTTTCAAAGCCACAAACCAGGAATGTGAGGTTAAGAGTATTTTCATTTCTTCACTCATTAAAAAAATATCTATCCTGCCGGGCACTATGCTAAGAAACAATATTATGATTTTTGTTTGCATGCTTGTTTGTTTTGTTTTAAAATATGATATGATCCTTTCATGACTGTTGCTCTGTCAGAGAGGCAAGCATTGAGCTCAGAACCACATAGCACCTCTAGTTGTGCAAAGTCCACAGAGTAAAGAAGTCTGTCACAGCAGAAAAACTAATCATAGTTTAATTTACTTATTGAAGAAGGTTGGAAAATGTTCTGTAATGTGTTGTAGAATCTGAAAGAATAGCTGAGTCTTTTGAACTCTTCTGGAATAGTTGGAAGGCATGAACAAAAACTTTGTAAATAACAAACTGTGTACCCCATATAGTAAGTAAATAATGGAGGGCAAAGAGATCAGAACCTAGTAAGGCAATGATGGTTATCCACAGTCAAAACTTGGGAAACTGGGGATGCTGAAATAGCATGGGTCACCATAGGTCAGGATAATAATTTAAACTTCACCTAGAGTGCAACAGGAAGCCATTGAAGAAAGGTGATATAAAAGTCATCGACGTGCTGTGCAGGCCACTTAGTCCACTGTATTGAGAATGGCTTGGTGCAACTTGTTGACAGAAGAATCGACGAGTGAGTCCAGAGTGAAAGTTTAAGCATTGTCCAGGGAAGGGTCTTTCAGCAGAGCACAGTGGCATGGGAATACAGGATGGTGGTAGAGCCACATCCACTAGAGCCAACCTTCTACTTCACTTGGGGACTTTAGAAAGCATAAGGATAGCTATGAGGCAGATGGGAGACCAAAGGACACTCATACATGTACACACACTCACACACGCACGTGCATGCTCAACCCCTAAGTGCAATCATACTGTATGAAGATGCATTTGTGAGATGTGCTTACACTTAGTAACGAGTCAGAGTGTACTGACTGGCTTTGTGTCAAGTTGACATAGGCTAGAGTCATCAGAGAAGAAGGAACCTTGGTTTTGGAAATGCTTCCATGAGATCCAGCTGTAACAAACAGCAATAAGGAAGTATAAGCCAAATAAAACCTTTTTCTCTCCAAAGAAAAAGGCTTTTGGTCATGGTGTTTCATCACAGAAAGAGCAACCCTACCTAAGACACAGGGCCATGATTCTTTGTCAGGATCTGAAAATCCTCATTCTTTGTAATGATGTGTTCATCTTCTTGCTATATAGATCAAACAGTTCATTTGATAATGTATTGATTTCAATTATTTTAAATTTTTACTATTTCACTTCAAGACACACTCATCTTCAATGCCTGAACATTTACAAACAGACTTCTAGATGCTTTTATTAGCAAGAATGTCTGTGAATATAATCTTGAGTTTTGCTTGGTCTCTGAATACATGGACTTCATACTAATCTGGTAAGCAAAAATGATACTCCATTGCTTTTTTTTTCATTTACCATTACTTGGTCAGCCTTGATGAATCCCTTATATTTGTAGCTTGAGTTCTGTTGCACCTTAGTTTCCTTTTCCTGTTATTTCTCACTCCTTATCCCAAAGCCATTCATCGTAGCAAGGTAAGAATACTTTCTTGATATCGCCCACACGTTCCCTTTGATGCTATCTGTTCATGTACTCCATGAGATGTTTCTGCAGTGCAAATATCTTCATTTCATATTCAAACCAACTTTCCCCCTCTTCATAAATATTTTGACATTGAGGTTTCATATAAAATTCACTCTCCACCGATCTACCACACAACACTAAATGCTTCATAATGAGGTGTTGACTGGCCTAAAGCAGTGGGATTGAGCTTGCTAATTATGACATACAAACACAGCATACACACTGTTCCTTCAGTTTCTTGCAAATTTTTCTTTTTAAGTGGAAAATCCTTTCTTTATTCTTTTTTAAAATTTTATTTAATCTGTTTTTACAGTCTATATTTTATCCCTCTCCTGGTCCACCCTCCTTTATTTATTCTTTAACAATTTCATACATGTAAATAATGTGTCTTGATTATATTCTATCCCCAATGCCCCTACTCTACCCCAGCACCCCAGCATGATTTCCTCTCTCATGCTTCACTACTCCCCTCTTTCTTTGCCCACTGAGCCCCTTTAGGGCTGCCTGTTGGAATGTAGACTGATCATGTTGGCTTGTTCTTGTGCAGGACTTGGGCAGGTGATCATAGCCGTGGAGAGCTCGTGACTACAAGAGCCAAGGCTCATCTAGAAGACAGCAGCACTTCCTAGAGCTCCTTCCTACCCTCCTGCTCTTAATATTCTTTCTGCTTGCTCTGTCTTGATGCTCCATCACAGTTTCGTTCTGTGTCACAGGAGTTTGTTCTTTGAAGTGTGGCCCTTTATATCACTGCTCCTGTTCCTGGGTATAAACTGCTTCTAACGCCTCGGAAGTGTTGATATAAATGTCCCATTTAAGGCTGAGTACACAATAGTCACTTATTTGTAGCATGAGATAAGTCACTGGTCTCTGCACTAACCACTGAGCACTGCAGAGGGGACTTTCTCTGGCCAAGGTGGAGGGTAAACTAATCTATTATCATGATACTTGGGACTTGTCACCGTTGATGTGATTTTTCCCATGTACCCAGTTGGCACTGAGTACTACCTGCATCCTAATATATATTTTAGGCTGTGTGTTTGACGCTCTTCAAATAGTTTAACTTTAATTCACAGCTTGCACTTGATTGTGCTTAACAGTATGAGTTTATTCTTCTCCATGAAAGTGTGTGAGGTGTGGACACATCCTGGAAGCTCAGATCCATGTAAACAGTGCCTCCACTGCTCAGAATAAGCTGTTCCGAAAGGACATAAAATATTCTTCATTTATTGATCACATTCTCTTTGATAAATAAACCAGTGGACACAGAAAATGTATTCAAGATTATAGAAACCTGTTTGGTAAAAGCTACTGGTTAATATTTTTGAAATAATAATAATAATAAAAATAAAATAGTAATAATAATAATAAATAGTAAAAATAAAAATAAAACAGTTAACAGTTAAATCATGAAAAGATTCAAAAGGAAATGGTTGACTGAAGAATTAGGGAACTCTGGAAGTTCTTTTGGAGCATTGATAAAGGCATTTCCTTGGCTCTACTAGCAATTGAGAAAGGATACAAGGCTCAACTCGTGCTCTTGGGTGGGTCCATCCTGCCTACTTCTCTGCCTAAGACCCACAGAAGACTCCTAAACCAATGGTCCCAGGAGAAAATACAACATGACACACGAAAAAAGTCTTATTCAAATACACTTGGAGAAAATGGGAGCCAAGCCCCATAGGTAGCTGCATTACAGAGGCATTCTGTGGTCCTTTACAATGCTAGTACTCTTTGTTAACCTCTAAGAAGGGCATAAATGAGTCATTTCTGAAAGCAGAATCTATTTTAAAAGTATAGGAACGTAAGTAGACATTGCATAGTTTTGAAGACTGTCAGTTTGGGATATGCAGCCCGGGTAAACATATCAGTTTACCTTACATATAACAAATTCATGTATATCTGTAAAGATTAGAAATATATAAGCTTTTGTGCATCTCTTCTAAGATCTGCCAGGGACCTAATATTTTTCTTGCAATTTTTCCAAGTTGTCAATTTCATTTCTTCTTTCATATCCTTTTTCTTTTCATGAGAATGTCCAGGGTGGCTACAGTCACTTAATCAATGCATATATTAGCAGGTATGATTCATGGTCCATTTTAGCAGCTTGTATTAGCATGCTTTTCTTTCTTTTTCTCATTAAGCTATCTATTTCATCTATTTCCTTTAGGTTTATAATGCACATTCTTTGTTTCTTGTTTTCTCTGCTATCCTCCACAAACAGCATACATACTCCAGAATACTTCTTTGCTCAGTGTTGATTCCAGAAAATGTAACTACCTGACCTTATTTAAGAACATAGCTAGGTGCTGTGTGGGCTGCATGAATGTGTGTGCGTGTGTGTGTGGGGGGTGGTATTGATAGAGACGCCTCCAAGGACAACAGCTAAAGAACAGTATACTCTATATTCAGCAGTCATTTCTTTGGCAGCTGAAACAAACCTGCAGAAGTCTTGCTGTCACAGAAACAGACTCAGACACCCACAACTGGCTCATCCACCTGCACGTATACTCAAGGGAGATTGCTCCCTCGGCTTTCCGATTACGGCTCCCTCACAGTGGGCTGGCTAGCAAGCTGGAATATATCGCAGCAATGAGTCATGAAAAGTTGAAAGAGTCAAGTCCTGGTGATGCTTACAGGAACCTTTAGTGGGCAGAACATAATTACCAAATCCAGGCCTAAGTGCTATTTCTCATTATTTATCTTCAGCTGCTTCCAAACTGCCTCCTCTGCCTCAGTACAACGTGACAAAAGGCCCTGGTTCATCTGAGTGACAGGAGAACGGGCGGTTTTGTTTGGTGAGGTATTCTGGATCCTGAGTGCTGGCTCTATGGTTTGTGAATCTTGATTAGCAAGTGCTCTGCATTTCTCTGGCAGTCTTTGGAAACAGGTATGTAGTTGATTCACAAGGTATTGAATGTCTTAAAATGACAAATGCATCATAGAAAAACCGACTAGAGCAATAGAAAAAAGACTGAAAATGTTCTGTTGTAACCACCCATCCTTAGGAATTATTCATTTGGGGAGAAAAAAAATGGATTCATTTATTTTCACTTCCTGACACAAAAATGAACTATGAATGAACCTTCTTCTTTTTCTTTTTTTTTTTTTTTTTGAAATTTAGTTGTTGTGACTCGTTGCTTATTTATAAAAAGATGAAGTTGTTTTCTACTAAGTGGTTTTCCTGTGACGATAATAAGCTTATCATTAGTTTTGAATTTTCTCATCAAAGACGGCTGTTGAACAGAATAAGAAATTGTTGTCCCTTCCTGAGATTTTCTCAGCTCTCACCGGAAACATGTTCCGGCAAACACTGACCCAGCTCAACCCCACTTCGTTTCTCAGAGCAGATGAGGTCATGTCCTGGTGTGGTGGCGCTCTGCATGGCAGTCCCAATCATTTGAGCGTTGCTGGCATATAAAATAGGACCCAGGACTTTAGATTGCATGGCCATCTAACAGAGGAGGCTACTGTCTGTAGGGAACACTACATGATTCATTTTTTTCTTAGAAAAAAAAATTAAAGTCATATTTCTTTGATGTGTCAGCAGTGATGACTGAAAGCAGATTGCAGATTCTTTGTACTCAACTAGAGGGAGAAACCCAGAGAGAGAAAGCGAGAGCGCAAATGTGAGGTTTCTCTTCCATCAAGCAGGGTGAGTGCTGTTCGTAGCAAATTCACCTAAATCAAATATGGAATGTAATAGTGTAACCTAATGATGCTCACAGAGCAGCCGTATGAAAAGGAAAACGAGAACAGAAATAATTACTCTTGTCTGTCTAGGAAAAGAAATGTGTGGGGAGGGGACACGCAGAGTGTGGAATGGTGGTGTGCAGTGTGAATACAAGGACACACATTGAGAGCTACAGGAAGAGGAAGAGACCATTCCCGAAATAATTTGGAAGTATGACCAGAGGGCTCTTTGTCATTGATGCTCTCCCTCTGGCTTCATTCTACTGTGATCCCATCAGGCTCTCTACATAGATTCAAGGTCAAAGGTCTATGAACAATAAACATTACACCTGCCCGAGAGGCGGGAAAATGAGCCCTGTGGACCAGTCCACTGTAAATCCACTAAACACGACCAGTTCAGCCGTGCTATTCCTAAAACTCCCTGGTAATGAATGGCTGGGAGCGATGAAAGAATACAGGCATTTTCTAGGAGGCAGAAGGAAGGGCAGTGACCAGTCCTCTTCTTTTATATGGAAATTATTCTCTGTGTCCTCTTGGGCCTCAAGGATTCCCCATGGTTTAGGTAGTTTAGGATTGCTACTACCTGATAAACTGAATCACTGTGCTTTAGTCTTTTACTCAGTTGGAAACTTCATTTTCCAACTGTGTTTTCCCTCTTTGACTATCACTGATTGTGCCCTCAAACTAAGGGTGAAATAAAGTCTTGAGATGACTTCCAAGGACCTCACATTTTGCACTTCAGTACCAGTGAGCAGATACTGGGAGAAATTTCACTCTTTTTTTTTTTTTTTTTTTTTTCCTGGAAAGACATTGAGTTCCAGGAATTCCTTGGAAAACAACCAGGTATGCAAATGCAACGAGGTAGTTGCTGTCTGATTCCTGAACAATACATGCTTTCTTTAAGATGACCAGCTCACCCAGGGCTCAAAAGACAGCCTGCTATATGTAATCCGAATTTTACTGAAAAGTAAGAGAATTAACAGAGCGGATTTAGCTGATTGCAACAAATCACAACTAAGGTAATGAACTTGAATGCACTGTAAATAACACAACTTTCTACCAGCAGAATTAGATGCAACTTCTTGGCTCAGACCTTGGGGTTTTTGGTGTTACTGCGGCTGTTGTTTAAAATCATGAATAGCATCAAGAATGCCTAGATGGCCCTGCACATTAGGAGCACAGCACTGTTCACACCAAAATCTTAAAATATCCTCAACAAATGGAGTTAGAAAGAACACCTGCCAAGGCTCCCTTCGTTGCTTTGCAGGAGCTTTATAAATGGTGCCATGAGAGTCATTCCAAATTAGACGATCAGGCTGACAGGCTAGCATCACTAGCTTGCAAAAACCTCATCGAATATGACAGGATGGAAATCTAGGTGGCATAATGAGGCATGGGAGCAATATTTTCAAGGGTGCTGGTAGTTATTCCATGGATCTTTCCCCTCAAGGCAAGTAAGCTCCCCCAAATTCATATGTCTATTTTCATGTATTTTCTTTTCTTCATTGTTCTCCTTCTGTGAGTGATGCACCGACACCTAGTGGGTTATGCCAGATTTCAGATATATACTTCCCTCCGGGAAACAAAGGATGCTTGGGCTTCTTGACCATTTGAATGGAAAGCGAACTTCCTGGAGGATACAGGATGTAATCATTTTCTAAGTCAGGCAGTCTCACGTCAGATTTGTGGCTTGTCCCCTCCTCGGTAATTACATTTTGTTTGGAATCTTCTGCACTACTTGCATCGATACTTTAAAAATCCTTAATTAAAACTACAAATCATCAAAGTTCACATAGGACCAGTACATGTGATGTTTCCTATTTTAGATAGGGCAATATAGAATGAGAATGAAGTCATAAATAATCATGACTGGATTCAGCTGAGATCATATAATTGAGATGTCTCTGTTCTCTGCAGAAGCTGGTCTCAGTCAGCAACAGGGTAAGTGTCTGCAGGTCCCATGATACACAACTAGACACAAAATATCTGTCAAGAAATGTGATAGACTGATATGAAACAAAGGCAGAAAAGACTAAGTTTATTTTCTGCTAAGTAAATTTTCAAGTATGCTTAGTCAGACGCCCAGTTTTCATAATCAAGAAAGCAGTTTTTTACTTGTGAGATGGCATCACATGAATCGATAACTACTTATTATTTTTTTTTTTTAGCAAATAAAACCTTTAGTTCTGGGAATCAGGGCTTCCAAATACTTACCATTTCTACCCCTTTCTGCCTGAGATAGTTTTATTCAGCTCCAATGTAAATGTATATGAAATAAGGTAAAATATATGAAATATGAACTAGATATAACAAACATTTACTTGTAACAAAACACGAAGAAATTTATCTTAAAGAAACCATTTGAAATACATGAAACTTACCTTTATTGAAGATCATTAAACCTGATGTAATGTTATTTTTTCACTGGATTAATAGATGATATTGTTTAAGTGATCTTCAGAAAGTATCACTTGTGTTGTATGTGGTAGGGAGAATAAAAAATATGTGTTGTAAAGCAAATCACATCCTAGGAGAATCGGGTGGGGTAGGTGAGGTAGTAAGGCTTTATCCCCGGGAGAGTCTTTTTAGTGATCGGGGGGGGGGGGGGGGGTTGTCTTGTTGGTGTGATCCTGGTTTCGTCATTTTAGACATTCAGACGGTGAGACTTTAGAGTATAGCTTCTGACATTTTTAGAACACATAGTATCCAGCAAACTCTTCATTCCTCTGGCTCTTACAATCTTTCTGACAATCTTTGACAAACTTCCCCAGAGGAACACACTAATTGGTTATCCAATGCCAAATGGCCATCCATGAAAACATACACATACAAATAACATTATACAAACACAGGCGCTACTTACATATTTAGGAATATGCCCAACAGTTAAAGAAAAAGAGGTTACATTGAAAAAGAGCAAGATGGAGAATATGGGAGGCTTTGAAGGGGAAAATGGAAAAAATGATGAAATTATATTACAATCTCAAAGTATGAAAGAAATTTTCAAGAAAAAATCAAACATTCTCATACAATATTATCCAAAGACATACTAATTTGTTGTTTAAATGCTGAGGAGTGGGGTTAGGAAAGTATTAAGAATCTTCTTTTTCACAATTAAACCATTATGTTTTGAGAAAGCAGAACAATATGATATGTGAGGTGAAAGCATTGCAGAATAGTAGTGCTGAACCTGATCTGAGGGGGTGTCATGGCACATGCAATGGTGTCATGTGGCATTACAGCAGGGAAGGCAGAGTGTGAAGTCTTGTGTGTGCAGAACAAGGCTTCAGTGATGCCACACAATGCATTGTGGGTAAGACTGCCAGAAATAGTTCAGTTCACTCCATGTTTTGTTTTGTTTTGTTAATTCTTTTAAACTAGCTTTTGATTGTTGCACATCCAGAAATCATTTATCTTTGCCAAGGTTCTCATAACTAATTCATTCTGTTATTTAACCCCATATGAGGTCATAACATGCAGTAACCTGAAAGCAACCACAAAATACCAACCAAATATCCTCTCTTCCCTGCAAAGAAATGGTTGCTGAAACAGATCCATAATTCAGCTGACATGTCACACACAGCCATTTTTTTTGTAGGAAACAAAGTGAAACTTGATATGGTAGCTAAAAGCGTGGCAGTTGTGAGTTAGCAGATCTCTATCAATGATCCATCCTGCCATTCACAGCTGTGAGATCTTAAAGCAACATTAGCAGCTGTGAGAATCATAGCTATTTCTTTTCTAAATATTGATTAGCTTGTGAGAATCTTCCCCCAAAACATGTACATTTTCATTATCTTCTGCATCCACTGTCTTCTTGGTTTCGTTCATATTAGGGCCAAAATATCTACTTTTGTTATTTTTAAGTAATTATTTTATTCTTGATAATTTCATACACACTGTCCTAGGAAGGGTTAACTTACAAGCTCTGAGGTTCAGTACATTATCATCCAAGCATGGCAGCCTACAGGCAGGAGTGGCTGGAGAAAAAGAGTTCTACATCTTGTTCGCAGCTAAGCAAAGGGTCTCAAAGCCCATCCCCACAGTGACACATTTTCTCCAACAGGGCCATACCTACTCCAACAGGACACACCTCCTGATAGCGACACTCCATGGGCTAAGCATATTCAAACCATCACACATATGAGCAATGAAATATATTTCATTCCCCATTTCTTCTCTCTGACTTCTCAATTAACCCTTCCAACTTCATGTCCTCATCTTCCTCATCTTCATCTCTTCCTTCTGTGATAACCATTATGTCTGGCTAATGCTGCCCAAGTATGCAGAGATGTAGAGTCACCCACCGGAGCATGGGAAGTCTATCAGCGGCAGAGCTAGAATTTCCCAGGGTAGCAACTTGCACACACAGAATTCATTATATGATCTAGAAAAGGGATTTCTAGGAGTCTATGAAAAAGTGAGCAAGGAGCAAGATACTGGGGTGGCAAGAATTGTTGAGGGAGAAAGAGTTACTGGCTCAGACAGCCATGCTGCTATGGCTCTAGAGCCTCTACACCTACCTCTCAGCTAAGCAATATCACATGAGCTTCAACACTCTGCTAACTCAGAATCCTTATTTATTTTTTTTTTTTTTAAAGAAATGAGAGGGAAGGGACATAGTGACCCTTGCATCCAACTCTTTTAATTAGACACAGTGCTCTGCAGATGAAGTGAGGCTTTCTGGTCTGCACTGCTTCAAAGACAGAATGAGTGGTATCAAGAGACACATCTTCACACACCAATCTCCTTTGTGATATTAAAAATTATTTTCACATGCTAGATTTTCATTGTCTCTCCTCCACCTCCTCTTCTCCTCCATTTCTCTGCCCAAGATCTCCCATCATCTTCTGCCCTAGGATTCCCACTTCCATTCTCGTCTCAATGTGTTCACTACCTGTCCCTTTAAACCTTCTTTCCACACTCTATGGACCCCTTTCTGGTTTTGCAACATTTAAGCAAACTTATTCTCATATAAATCCATAAATAGAAACCTAAGGTCCACATTGAGAAAGAGCACATGATGTTGTGTTTCTAAGTTCTAGTACCTTCCAATTTCTAGTTCTTTACATCTTCCAGAAACTCACATAATTTTATTTTTCTTTATGACTTAATAAATTCCACTCATGCATGTGCTACATTTACCTTATCTCAGTTGATAGACATCTAGGTTGATTCTATTTCAAACAGAGCAGCAATAAAAATGGATCTATAAGTAATCTTTAGTATGACATAGTCCTTTGAGTTTTGCCCAGGAGTGTAATGGTGATCATATGGTATTTCTATTTTTGGCTTTCTGAGGACCCGAACCAATTGGTTTTCCCCAGGAGCCACAGTGGGTTTCATCTCCCTCCAGTTGTGAATAGGGGATTCTTCTTCCTCATGTGGCTTTGATTTATTTATTGTGATTTTATTACTATTTATTTCGATTTAATGTGATATTAGAATGAATCTCAAATTGGTTTTATTTACATTTCTTTGATCCCTAAGATGTTGAATGACTTAAAAAAAATATTTATTCACCATTTGTGTTCCTTGTTTTAAGGCTTTCTTCATTCACCTCTTAGGTCCCTCTTTGTTTTCTGGGCTGTTAATTTTCTTTTTTAGTGATTTTTATTTTTTGTAATTCCTCTGTCAAATGTACACTTGGTGACAAGTTTTTCTTCCCATTCTTGAGCTTTCTCTCTTTTTCAGGAAGCTGGATCCTTAGCTGCACAGAAGTTTTTTAGTTTATGAATCTCTAAAACAACCTTCTTTTGAGCCCCAGGCTGTGCTTCTGTCTTTCCTATGGACTTCTAGTGAAGATGGAGTGCAAAAGGTGGTGTTTTATAGGAATGCTGCATCTGCTGCTCCACTGCTAGGCAGCAAGCGTCACAGTCTGGATCCCCGTGCATACTAGCTATCTATAATCTACTCATCCAAGGGGTAAACGAACCATCATTTCATCATCACTATCAGCCTGTAAAATGTATTGTTTTACTATGAGTAAGTACAGTGCTCATCACATGACACCAGTATGTAATACACTTCTTCCTTGCACAACAACTGGGAAAAGAATAAGACTTCAGACCATGTGACTCAGCCTTAGCACTTCAGACTATCATGATCTTTGTGACAATGGACTTCTTGTCCATTAATAGAACAACTATTCTGCTCATTTCTCATTTCTAATAGATGTAGGGAACCACAGATTACACTGACCAGCATGCTGGTGTTAGCTGAGACATCTTGCTGACTGTGAGGCCCTGCAGTTAGTGAAGGCTGATGCCAGCCCTGCTTACACGAGTGGCTTTGCTCTTCTTCCTAATAGCACTTTGCCTTTAACCTCCTTCTCTTGCATCACTTGCCTGCTTCTCTGGTCCAGAGAAGACATGTCTGCTTCACTTCCCCTCCTATTCGCAGATGGAAAGATCTTGTTGTGGCCCTTTTGTTGCTATTTGCTTCCTCCTTTGCCCCAGTCTTCCCTTTCCTTCTCTCTTAACAAGGCTTACGGCATCTTTCATGCGAATAATTACAGGCTGGGAAGCATTTTACAAATTACAAGGTATTGGAAGAATGTTCATTATTAATAATTAATTAAAATGTCATTATTCTGAAAAGCAATGTAGTGTGAAATAAAATGAGTATGAGTGTTACTGTCAGCCTGCACTAACTTAAGATGCTGATAACTGCATGCCTGGATGCTGGCAGTAACATGTGAGAGTGTCAGACAGGACCCTTAAAGAGCAGATTCAGGTTAAAGAAGGCAATAATGGTAGAGCCCTGATATGACAGTATTAGTGTCCTCATAAGAATGGACAACATTATTTGTTGTCCACCTCTTTGTCCTTCCATCTTTCTCATTAGCACAAGGAAGAAGCCGTGTGTGGGCACAGCTACAATACACATTTACTAAATGCAAGACATTGCTTGGATTGAAAATGGCTATTTGAAATACACACTGCCACCAGAATATTCCCATGAGACAATTCTAGAATGTTGTCATTTACAAGCTACAATTTTTTTTTTTTCACCAGAAACCAAGTCCCCAGATCTTGGACTTCTCAGCCTCTAGCTAAGAAAAAAAAAATCATGAAGTTACCTGGTTTGTGGCATTTTGCTACAGCAGCTGAAGAAGAGAAATGTGGCACTAAATGTGTTATTTTATATAAGGATAAGATGTAGGGCCTACAATTATCCTCATTTATAGAGGAGAAAATTGAACCTCAGAGAGATTAAATAAGATGTTTAAGGTCCATGAAGTAGCACACCTGGGGCTTGTGCGAGCACTGTCCAACAACTGGCGAGGCTCTCCATCACTTTGCCTCTGAAAGCTAATGAAATTGAGTGTCCTGTGTAGCACAGAGAAAATCTTCTCTTCTCCATAATAATTTGCACCATATGTGTCTGCTGGCTTTTTACAAGAAATCGGTCTGGCTTTGGACAAGCACAACCCTACACATTTCCCTCTGAGATGCTTGCTTCTCTTTGGAGCTCTACCCAAATATTATGTATGTAGAAAGTATTCCTGGAGGCAATAAGGAAGTTTTCTAACTTAACAATGCTTTAAGAGATGTGAAAAAACAATAGGATTGCAAATGACTGCTATGTATGTGTTCAGAGTTTTATCTAGGAAATATTCACCAGGAAATGTTATGGGCATTTGGAATGTGTATTCTTTGACTTGACACTGCAGATAATGAATCGGACATCTGGTGAATCACTTTGCTCTTTAAGTCAACGATGGACATTGCTCAAATGGGCAGGTGCCACGTAAAATACATATTCCTATCAGATAACTTATAATGGCATCTTTCAATAAGCATTCCAAAATAATATTAGTAGGCAATATGCTTATATACATGTAATCTTTAAAACAATGTTATGACTATTAAAAATAAAGCTTAAGGGAAATAAATGTGCTAATATAGTTGATATTTCCATGTGGTTTTGATAGAAAACCAGCTGACACAGATATTTTGCCCTCTATACAGACAAGGATAGGCATGTTAATTTGGGGTCCAGGAGATGGATTGCCAGGTAACAGTGCCTACTGCCAAGCCTACAGATCCAAGTTTAATCCCAGGATCCACATTGTAGAAGGGAAGAAAGGACTACTACAAGTTGTCCTCTGATTTCCATATACAACAGGTGTTATGGCATGTATATACCCTCCAAATAATTACAATGGTGATGATGATAAGTATTATAGACATAAAATGTGGAACTATAATCGGAGGTTACATAAACCATGAAATATTCTAAAACAGTGAAATAGTATTAATAATGTTCAGCATAAACAAACAACAGTAAGACGATAAGAGAGGAAATATGAATAAGTTTTGCCATCCCCAATAGGTGACTGAACGTTCCTATTTTTATAAGTTGAATACTAGATGTCAGAGTAAAGCCAGACAGGGACAGCGGAAATGATACTGAAGTTCTTCTGGGGCCATGAGCCAGTGACTATCTAATGAGCAGACTCTCCTGCTGCAGTTCTGGAAGTCTCAGGAAGCCATGAGGTATGCTAGGTACTGATAGTTGTTCCACAGCAACAATAATCTAGGGCAGACAGTCCTGCAAGTAGTCACCCCATACCTGGGACCTGGACATCTTTACATTTGAGGTACTGGACTATCATGTCCCTGCTGGTAGTTTTCTCTAGTTTCTGTGTTTTCTCTAGTGATTTCATTAATCTGCAGTAACCACACCTGGCATGTTGCACACTGCTAGGTACTTTTTTTCCTACATATCAAGTGATGGGATTTATATATAACTTCTTTTGATTTCCATGCAAGTTATTAGAAAATGCAGTATATATTAAAACAATGTAAACACTACATATAATACACACACACACACACACACACACACACACACATATATATGTATCCCACTGGACTCATACTGTAGATGCAGACGTGTGTGTGGACTCTGTCTGTGTTTGTGACACCATCTCTCCTCCTATATTACTATGCATGTTAGCTTTTGAGACAGGATATCCCAGTGAATGTAGAGCTTACATATTTGTCAGGCTGGCTTGTCTGTTCTCTTCTCTCTCATTTATGGACTTGCCAGTGCCTGCCTCTAAACAGATTTTTACATGGGTTGTGGGGATCCAGACTCAGGTCCCCATGCTTCTGCAGCAACCACCTTACCATCTCCTCTTCTCTGCCCCCAAACAATTTAAAATGTTTATTCCACATGTAAGGATTTATCACAGTATCACAAGTCTTATAGGACCCAGAACAGTTCTTGGATGTGAAGGTCTGTGCTCAACTCTCAGAATGTGTATCATCTTCCATAAACTAAATTCAGAAGTGGTCTCACCTTTTGGTTGATGTCTCCCTTATTAATTAAGTCCTTATTAACTAAAATAGAGTACTTCTCCTCTTAGAATTGAAAACAGAGATTTAAAAACATAGACTTTGGTGTTAAGAAAATGAAATTTTCAATTTCAGCCTGTAATTTGAACAGACTAAAAGGGAAGATTAATTTAAAGTTTAAGTCTATGTTAGAGTCTTTTAAACTCCCTTAAAATACTTAGCCAAATCATAAACCCCTAGTGCCTAGAAGTGGGATAACTTCTTTTCCCCTTGGCAAATAGGAAGGCCATGTCCTATGTACCAGGTTTCTCAATAGTCCTGGAGGAAGCAGAAGGAAATGAAGCTTGAATTGTCCAAACTTTGCTGGATAAAGCTTAGATCATGAAAGAATTCAGAAAGCTCAGCTATGTCTCACATTTCAATATAATTAATATGATTTTGCTGAAGCATAAAGTATGTATCCAGACTGTTTATATTTTCTAGAATTTCCCAATACAAAGGAATAGTTATACTAAAAAATATTTATGTAGAAATCAAACTTAGATGGAGATTCTGTCCATTATCTGGCAAACTTATGCTAGGCACTGATGAGAAAAGATCAAAATCATTTATAGGACCCTCTACTCGTCCATGCTCAGTTGAAGTACTTTGAGATAACATAGTTATGTATATGAACCTCTAATCATGTATGGATGGAGAGATTGTATTTAAGAGATCTGTTTACAAGGCAGCCAGTACTTGGGCACTTTAATAGGAAAAAAGATTAACTAGTCTAGTGACTCTTAAAAAAGATGTTATTTTAAAAGACATTTATTTTTATATCATTGAAACTGTGCTTCTGAGTCTGGGGTTAGAGACTCAATTTCACGGCCTTTCTGTAATAATCAGGGGCAATGCCATATGTGTCTGTGCTCTCTTTAGTGGATAATCATTGCAGCATTTGTCAGAGCCTCAAACACTTAATAAGATTAACTGGAGTGAAAGGGAAAAATTAAAATTACAGAGAATGAAGCAAGAGGTTTCATTCTGTTTCCTAAGTCCACATTTCCTGAATTTATCCCTTCTACCAGAGTTCTTTGTCTCAGAGAGGAGGTCCTTTAACTCACAGAACTCCCCAAGCAGACAGTTTCCATCTATTCAACAGTGAGCATAGACAGTGACATCTCAACACCACTAAGCCATTTCCCCACTAAACTTTTTGTCCTTATTTCTGTGCTAATTGAAATAAAATTAAATGTACCATGGACTTCTAAATAACTTTCAGACTATTTCAGCATATATTCCCCCTGAACCTCTCCTACTCAGTCCATGGTTTCTTTTTCTGCTTTTCTAGGACTAATGTTGATGTGGGGACTGACACTGCATGTTGTGTTCCTGTCGTTTACACCTCCTGAATGTCATGAGAATACCTCAGCCCCCACCACCTGAAAATTCATAATGGAAAATTTGAGCCACCAAGGCACTGGTTCAATAAGTGAGAATTTGGAAGGTGACTAAATTGTGGAATGGCAGTCTTTATGGCTACAGGTAGTTCCCTTGCACAAATGGCCCTAGGGAGACCGTTGTCCCCTTTTGACCATGCAAAAACACAGTAAAAATGTGTGTTCACAAACCCAGAAGCAGGTCTTACCCAGACATCAAGCCTGCTGCCATTTTGATTGTTGCTTTCCTAACCCTTCCAAACTAAAAAATAAATGTAGAGGAATTTTAATCCAGCAACATGGCTGCTCAGATAAGGGATAACATCCAAAGATATGATCCAACTGGAACATAATATGATCTGGTTGGAATATAGACACACCTTTAATTATTCTCCTTTAATACCTAACAATGTTCATTAGTTTGTAGAAGGAAACATCCATGTTTGAAAGGGACATCTAATTGAGGGGCAGACAAAGTGATGAATCAGAGAAAGATCTGACAGAATGAGTTAGAGATAGGATACACCCAACTCTAATAAGAACAGCACAGGAAGGAGAGGCTACTTTAGAGCAGTGAAAAGGGAGTCAGAAATGAAGGGCAGTTCAATAAATGCAGTTCAGTTGAGTTCAGACAATACAATGGAGTTCTTGAAGTCAGTATAGTCAGTGAAGTTCAGTTTGTAAAACTCGAGGGGCAGTTTTTTCTCCAAGCAGAGCAATTCAGTGAGAAGCTGAGAGAAGCCAACTTGAGTCAGTCAGCATGGAGAGGAGTTTTGAGACAAAACAACTGAGTTGAACCAGCCATCCACAGTTCAGAAAGAACTAGAAAGGGTAAACTTTTTTAGCAGTAAGCCTTGAAGACAACAATTACATCTGGCCAATAAAAGTTACTTTTAAAAATATAATTCTGTTGACAGTCACTTCTTCATAAGATTCTGTTACATCATCTTGAACAGACCAAGACATATATAAAAATTATCTCTGCAAAAATTCTGTTGTCATAGTTACATTACACTAATTTCTTTGGGCCAAAAAAATCAACTAACTTAGCTATAATGTCAGTAAATATAAAAAGGACTCATCCACTCTACAATTTGCATCAACAAAAAAATGTCCAACCGTAAGGCAAAAGTAAGTGGGATTCATAAGAATGAGATATAAGCTTCACCGATTGTTAAGTGCACATGGCTCACTCTATACACTATCTCATTTAATTTTTAGACACTTCTGTCACATAATCATCCTTATATGTGTTGGGAGGTATTTGCCCAGTTACCTGGCAACAGCCAAGTAGGCGTGGGTTTCTAAAAAGGGACTGTTTGGCCTCTCCTCACTCTCTCTGTTCCTCTTCTTTCTCTGACTCTCTTTTCTCCCTGACCCCTTTCTCCCTCTCTTCCTTTCCCTCTCCCACTCTCTCTCCATGTGTTTTCTGGCCAGACCTCTCTCTCTCCTCTCCTCTCCTCTCCTCTCCTCTCCTCTCCTCTCCTCTCCTCTCCTCTCCTCTCTTCTCTCCCCCCTCTCTTTCTCTGTCTTTCTCCATCTCTACTCCCTTTTCAACTCCTCTTCTCATTCCCTAAATAAAATATTCTTCACTATACCTGTCTGTATGGCTGGTACTTCAGGGAGAAGGGATGCCTCAGCATGGGCCTGCCAAGGTACCCCTCTCACCTCACTATACTGTGCTTCTACAAAGCATATCCTTGACTCTTTTTATAAAACACAACAGGAGGTACACTTGAGGTTCAAGGTCATGAGGTGAAGATTCCATTGACTTTGTTGGAAGGTATAGGGAGGTTTTTGAATGGGAACATTTCAGCAAATTGTTTCTGTTAGCTTGTGACTTTGCTTCCCATGGTACTGTAGTATAAAAAGGCTATGAAAAAATACAGTTGCGGTTAGTATGGTAATGACCTGCAGCCCTCTCATTTCTGTCTTTTTCAACTTTTTTCTATCTTTCCTATAATCATCCTCACTCCCTGCCCCCTCCCAGAGAACTGTTTCACTTCATACCAGCCAAACTGGTACAATAATTCTCAATAGATAACACACGAAAGTACCTGATTATACTCAGGTCACATTCATTGGTCTATCAACATGGCCCCGACTTTCCTGCTCTGGGCATGAGAGTGAGTGGCCAGAAAGGTAAGGTCCACCATTCTCCACTCTGAGTCCATAGCACTCGGATTCTGGGAAGCCTAATATAGGCTTCCCATTCTGATACCAACATTCCTTTTTAAAACATATATGTCTATGTTTCATACATGATGTATAGATTGATAGATAGGCAAACAGATAACATTGCCATCTTAGATTTTAGTCTCAGCTAGTTCCCAGGACAGCTCCTCAAATTTTACAAGGCATCTCAAGTGTAAATGAAGAGCAACACTGTCCACTATATCAAAAACAATCTAATAATCCCATTACCTGTGTGCAAAGGAAATTGTACTTTTTGTTTTATTTTAAGAGCTTGAATTGAGTTAAATACTTTTTAGAAATTAGCTCACACATAAAAACATTTTTCAGCAAATGGATAAATTCCTCACGATCTGCTGGTATTTGGACCATTGGGAAAACAAATCACTCTGTCCTGGGAACACTAACTTCGTGTTTTTCCACATTAGTCTCACTTTTTCAAAATATATTCTATGATTATTTTGTAAAATAAAAAAATTAGCTGCATATTTACAAGGTATATTCAAAGGATGTCCTGAATTCCTGGCTGAACCCTCTATAACCATAGTCTGGTTCTTTAGGGCGGGGGTTGTGGATTTTCCTTTCTCTTCTGTTTTCATCGTTGTGGGAACAGAATCCATGAGTGCATACAGTCCTGGTTTATGTGTACTGTTGTTTCAGGCAGTGTGTCAAAGGCCTGAAAGCCTCAGACCCATGGAAAAATGACAAAACCTCCCTAGACTAGGTTCAGGGAAATGCAAAGCCTTCCTCAGGTCCAAGTGCAAATATTGATAGTATATGCAGAAGTGTCTATAGTCCATGGCTGTAGTCCTCTATCTTCCTGAAGGGTAAGCAGAACATGGATGGATGAACAGGTTTTGTAGGGCATTTAGTGAGTTCCTGGTCTCTCATCTACTACTGGAAGCAATAGTGCCACAGGCAAGGTCAGAGGTGGTGGCAGCCTCATGAGCCTCGACAGCCAGCAGGTCCAAGGTCTAGTAATTAATATTTAAGGAGAAGGAACTCTTTCCTAAGTGAAAACAGCCAATGTCAAATGATCCTTGGTAAAATATCTTCTTTGTTTTATTCCATGTGAACAGGCAGTAAAAAACCTGAATGGGATAGGATTTAGGGTAGGTGTTTCCTTTCCTATTGGCTTAGTTTGAGATGATAGTGATGCTCTATTTGTGGGGGTGGGACTCCAGGAATTTTCTCTTCCTAACACACCCCCATGGTCCCCTCTGTGGGGTGTCATGGTTACATGTTCCAGAGAAGGTACAGATATGGGTAGAAAGTGGCTTGGCAGGAGCTGATGTCAAGTTTCTGAGACTCCCGGGCTCTCAGCTCACTCCGCCTTACCAGTTGTTCTGTCTGGTGGCACAGTCCACTTACCCTGCCCCTGTGACCCCCCCCCCCACACACACACAATTCCCATGACTGCAGCCTGAGGACGGTTACCTATAGAGTCTGCTCCTGCTGAACTTAGCCAAACCTGTCTCCTTGATGCACCTATGTACTATAAACTCCACCCCTTGTTTGCCAATATGTAATAACTCCACCTCCTTGTTTACCTGTGTGCAAACAGCCCCACTTCTTTGTTCAATTGAATAAAATAAACATGTGAATTTCAGGGGGACTGCGGTTTCTCTATCTGACAGCCCAGTACACTCGAACTCAAGTTTTCCATGTGCCTGTGTTCACCTGATTGTCATTTCTATTTTCCCTACCAGCCCAGTCAGATAAATCCTTGAAGGTCATGCAAGGACTTGGCCCACAGTCTTAAACTCTTGCATGCTTTTCATTGTTATTCATTAGCTTTGACAAGAAATAAGTAGAATCACTTCAGACATGGATTTGAAAGTTACTTGTGTGAAGAAAGTGACACCTTGTTTGGTTTACGGTGTCTGCAAGGCAGCACCTCTACTTGCATAATCTGTGAAAATCCAGATAATTAATTCAAACAATCCAGATAAACCTGGATGGACTGGGGGACATCAGTGCTCCCTAGAGTTCAAACATAATCAAACATGGAGAACTGTGCAAGAGAAAGAAAACAGTTATTAAGCATGATACACCTAACACGTCTGTGCTTTTCTAACTTACTCCTCACACTAACAAAGATTCATTCCGTGTCTATTGTCTAACAGATGAGCAAACAGGGTTCAAGAAAGGTTAAGCAATTTACTCTAGATCACAGTTAAAGATTTGGTGCCTGAACCTCTGAGGCAGTTTAACTCCAAAATCTCTTACAGTTATCCAATATTAGATCTCAGAAGAGTGATTCTTCTATTACACAGGGGAGAAATAATTCTTCTGCCTTCTGTTGGTGTCGGTGTCTTGCTCTTCTGAGATTACCTTGTAAGATCATCCATTCTGATTAGCTTCTGAGACCACTAATGAGGTAGAACATTCAGGACAAACCAGCACAGAGTGGCTTGAGCTCAGGTTCACAAATCCTGACAGTCAACACATAGCCATCTGTGAAGCATTAGATCAGTGGAGTGTAGGTGTCTTCTCCTGGCACCTAGCCATGCTGTGTGTTTTCCATTTCACCCAACTTGCTTCAGATGGGCTTGTTTTATCGGGGGAAATGTGTGAGTGGAATCCCTAACAGACAGAGAGACTGTGGTGCTGTCTAGGAGACTGCAGAAGTTCTGTGACCAGTGGACACACACACACACACACAGACACATGGAACTCACTTCAAACGTATTAAGACAGTGCATACCATATGGGAGGAACCTGCCAATTAACCAATCAGCCATACCACTTCTCCAGCAAGTTGGATGCCAGTTTGGACATAGCTGCATTTAGCTGGAATGCTAATGGAATGACTCATGCATGAAAACCACTCAGGGCCTCAACACCTTTCAAACAGGCATGTCAACAGTGTTCGCTTGACTTTGATTTTCCTGGATAAAGTACTGTTTTTTGATGAAAAGAAAAAAAAAAAAACAAAAGGAACAAATGAAGAAATGAAGTCATAATGAAACCAGCCTGGGAACAAGCCTATTGTCTTAAAGATTTTGTAAAACTTACTGAATAAAAGAAATTTTAAGGTGAGTGAATGAAGGCTTTGCTTTCTAGAAGGGTAAGCAGTTCCAGAGGTAACATTTCCTCTTTATCACTTCTAGACAGATGCATTATGTGTGGGTGTGGCAGATGCAGGTAGATATGACTATGTCTTCAAAGGAAGGCAAGAAAGAAACTTGCCTCAGCTCAGGAAATTTATGCCACCAATACTGCAAATTAAGCGAATTGATCAATAATTCTTTGAAATAACAGCATTTCACGTTGACATACTCAATATGGACACATTCTCTCGGATACGGATGCTATTTATAAATTTTACTTGGACATACTCTTAAAAGGGTTCAGATGGAGAAATTAAAAACATAGCTGAATTAGGAATTGGTTTGCCCCACCCCTCAGTTAGGTTCTGTGGTGTTGCTATGGAAATGGCAGGGTTGCCACAGTAAACTGATGTGTTGAGCCTGTCCTTGCTCTTGTTTTAATCTGTGGAGATGGCTGAGAGTTATTGTATGACAAATACACTTGGCTCAAACTTCAAATTCTGTCCACTGTACTCTGACTGTTCAAACTAAGGCATAAAATTCCCTCTCCTCATTGTACATTCCCAATCACTCAGCAGTGGCCTCTCCAGCCCACAAATTTGACCCAGACCTATGAGATAAAGGTCAACACTATTGCTATTCTAGTGGCAACAAATTCCTCAGAGTAGAGTATCCTAACCATGCTTAGTGTAGCCCTGGGAATTCTATCCGCTCCTTCATACGCATCTTCTATGCTGGATGCCAAAGTGTTAGCCACAAATGAAACTCTAACTATGAAGTCCTGGCCCAAATCTCTAAAATGCCAAAAAACTATGAACTCTTTTACTTGGTATACAAAGGACTTCAAGATGTAGCCACTGGCTAAATGTTAAATTTGATCTCACATTTCTTGCCTTGCTCCTTGAAAGCCGCCAGTGCTGAGCTTCTTGGCATACTCCAAGCAGCCCACCCTCTCTGCCTTGTATGACTCTTCCTACAACCATCTCTGTACTTATGTGTCAGGCATGTCTGTTCATGGTTGAAATGTCCAAACAAATGTTACGTCTAGTAAGAAGGCTCCCTTGCCTTTCCTGGGCAACTGTCTCTGCCCTTTCTCCAGTGAGTTTGTGTGAACCCTTCAAAGAAATAAGTCTGTTTGGAGTTATATGATGGCAAAGATCATGTGTTAACAGTTTTAAACCTGTACATCTTGGATGTGCCCTGTGTAGGATGGGACTCACTACACACATGAAAGGTGAGGGTGGAAATGTGACATAAACAGGCTCTCCTGAGGAACAAAAGAGCAGTTCAGTATGTATAAACCACTCAGGTTTTAAAGTCCTGAGTTGGGTACACAAGGTAATTAGGCAAGTTTCTATGCTCTGTAAGACTCTGATGAGCCTTTACTTACCAGAGACCCCCAAGTGAGCAATGTGGGGGGTATTGATGCAAAAGCAAGAGGAATTTTATTGTTCTAGCATTCTGGGGGTCATCCTGCATCCAAAAAGATGGGCAGCTCGTTCAGTAAACCTTTATATAGTTTCCAGGGACAGAATAGAGAGACAGCAACTAGGCACAATATGATCGGCAGAACAGTGTGACTTTTAAACTGATTGGTCTTTAGGGGATAAGGTGGCAAGAGCTTTCCTTGTCTGGAGGGTGGGATGGGTGGGGGGACAACAGTCGGCCTGCCCTGAGGAATGTGTCTACTTGCTCGGAGCTTCCCTTGTCTGCAGGTGGTCAAAAATCGGTCCTCCCACTGTGGTCCTCCTGAGGAATGTGATTCAGCCTTTCCTTTCTGGAAGGCAAGGGTGTCTACCTGTTCTAAGGACTTCTCCTTTCTGGGAAGAGAGGGGGCTTGGTGGAATTTTCCAAAGGCTGGGAGATAACCTCTTCAGCTCTGTTTAGCACCCTTACCAACTAGAAGAAATATTTTATGGATGACTGACAGAATCATCCTAGCTACTTAAAAGCCGTGTGTGTGTGTGTGTGTGTGTGTGTGTGTGTGTGTGTGTGTGGGAGAGAGAGAGAGAGAGAGAGAGAGAGAGAGAGATATTGAGGAAGTATCATACATCTCAATCTGTCCACAGTCACCTACACCTGACCACAAACTTTATATCATAAATGTCTACTCTTCAACTGTCTGTTGCTCCTCATGGCTTCCTGAACTTTTTCCGCTTATACCTTCCTTCAACTGGAGACATTTTTATCTGACTCTAACTATGTAGATGTGGTGGTTTAAATAAGAATGGCGCCCATAGGCTCATATATTTGAATACTTGTTTCCCAGTTGGTGGCTGTTGGAAAAGGATTAGTAGGCATGGCCCTGTTGGAGGAGGAGTGTCACTCAGGGTGGGCTTTGAGGTTTCAGAAGTCTGTGTCAGGCCCAGTGGCTTTCTCATGTTCTATCTTTTTCGGCTCATTGTTGTCTGTCTCAATCTCTGTCTCTCTATCTCTGTCTCTGGCCACTTCCTGTGGATCAGGATGTAGCTCTGATCTACTTCTCCAACATCATGCCTGCCTGGTTGCTGCCCCTAACATGATGATAATAGACTAACCCACTAAATCTCTAAGCAATTTCCCAACTAAATACTTTCCTTTATAAGAGTTATCTTGGTCGTGGTGTCTCTTTGCTGTAAATAGAATACTAAGATAATAGTCATATTAAATAGGCATAATATTTTCAGATTAAAAATTACAATGAAATTTATTTAAAAATCATTGTTTAATGTACATATAAGTTTGCCATTTATCCAAGATGAGAGATTTGCAGAGTCAGATGAATGTGCTTGTTTATTTTTACATAAAGAATTAAATCTGTAGTAGGTAGACCATCTTTAACATTTTCAGAATTACCTAATATTTTTGTTGGGCTTGTCAGTGTTGAAAATGCTACTTTGCATAAAACATAGTACAAAGTAGCTAAAGTATGATTAGGGGCTATTTCAGAAATTCTTGAAAATTCTACCCTAATCTCAAGCGAAAATTAATTTATTATTATTATTTTAAAAACTCAAATAGCAATTTCTAAACATTCCAAATTTTATAATAAGTGATGGAAGGAAAGTATTAAAATATCTCATTTTCTGTATTTAAATCAGTATGCTTTTGTGAAAGCAGAAATCTCTGTACATTCAGTGAAGTCACTCCAATTCACTGTATACAATAGTTCAAAGCTGATATAGGAGCATTTGTTAGCATTGTGTGTTGTGATGACATGCATAATAAAACATGCACATGAGTGTTCAGAACCAAGGTTGCAAGACAGGTAAGTGATGCTAGGAACACCTTGCCTTCATTGTGTATTTGGTTTTTAATTAATTATTGGTCATTGCACATCAGAAACTTTCAGTGTTGTCAAACTATCAAATTGCCCATAATTAGTTCATGACACTAATTTTAAGAAGCTGTGACCTACATAATGACAGAGGTGTATAGCATGTGATCAGGAGTATAGACACGGAGCAGACTGCCTTCCAGTGGATCCCAGCTCTCTCACATGTCTGCACTGACTTAGTCTTCACACTTGTGAGATGAAGACACAGATAATAGCTTCCTCAGAGACTTGCTGTGAAGACTAAATAGTGTGCCCACAGTAAGTGAGCAAGAGGGTGTTGTTCACACAATAAGCTGCAAGCTGGTGTAGCTATAATTGTTATGGATTGAAAAACAACTGTGTTCTTGATTGTCACACATAATATAGCCATGTTCTACACTGCCATGTAGTTTTTAAATAAACCTAACCTCCCCACAGACAAAAAGCAACTGGTAAAGATGAACTGTAGATGTTCAAGGCCAAACAACTTCAACATCAGAGTCTCTCTCTCTCTCTCTCTCTCTCTCTCTCTCTCTCTCCCTTCCTCCCTTTCTCTTCCCCTCCCTCTCCTTCTCTCCCCCTTTCTCTCTCTCCCTCTTCATCCTTGTTTCTCTGTCTCCCTCCCTATCCCCCCTCTGTCTGTCTCTGTGTGTGTCTGTCTCTGTCTATCTGTCTCTCTCTCCTCTCATTCTCTTTCATCATCTCACTACTCTGTCTTGCTTATACTTCATCTCAAATTCTCAAAAACATACGTCTGTAATCAAAGCTGAAGCTGGCAATGGGCTTGTGGGAATGGTGTTTAGAGAGTATCTTCTTAGAAATGTAATTAAACCTTTGCCCACAGTCTTCCCAGGTCTTTGCTACACCAGGTTACATTCTCAGCAGTGGCTCCTTGAAAGGAATGAAAAACTACTCCTTTGTTATCTTGCAATCCCCTTTTGCAGATTGGAGAAAGGGAAAATGGAGACTCTTCATATGGTACTGACTTTGCTTAAACACCCTGCATGTATTGAATAAGTATGCTTCTTCTATTGGTATTGCCCTTGCATTGACTTAGTGAGATTTCTCTAATCAAGTGAGTGGTAGAGCTGAGAGTCTGAGACCATTGAGGTAAAGCACAAAGATATCAGAACCTTCAAGGTCAGTATTAATCCTGTTGTAACTTAAGCCTCCAGATAGAATTAAAAAGAAAAAGAAAAAGCCTGTGTCCTGTGTCCTGGTGGAACTCACCAAGGGACAAAATCTGATGGACATAACAAAAAGGCATTCAATATCCACATTAATCAATGTTAACTCTCAGAATTGCCTCATAAATCCACAAAAGTAGAGATTCTCGTCAAGAAATTGAGGGTTCTGAATCCTTAGCCAGCACAATTTTTATAATCCATTGTTTGGAAGTTGAAGGTTTCATCTATTAGGTCTGCAGACAGTTTGCCTAGGAAACCATCTTGTTTCCTGAGATTATAAAATTTAAGTTGAAATTGCCTTTCTTAAAGGTATGCTATTGCATGCAGGTTGCTCTTGCCTTGACTGCACGCTAATGTCAGGAGTCTAGGCTACATAATTGAATGGTATTTGTCAAGGTTTTCATACATGCTGCTGTTAATGTGGGTATCAAGCTAGCATTGTGGGGCCATGTATAAAATATGTCCAAGACAGAAGAGACAGAATAAATTAAAAATTCATAAACCCGATGCTGCTCAAGGATCTCTGTGCCACATTTAGTATTCTTATTCCTTGTAATAATTCTAATCTGAATCCCCAAAGTCATTTTCTGCTTAAAATACTTCCTTTGTAAGTTTATTGAAGAAGTGACTTTAACGATATTCTGAGCTTCTTCATGACCTTCTCAGAGTCTGACAGGAGAACAGCCTTCTGGCCATTTGATGAGCATTCTGTGCACAGTTTATCAATAAAATCCTATTATTTACTTAAGTTCAAATAATTTCACACATTGGGATCCCTCTTGGGTGAGTCTACAATCTCACTTTAAAAGCTAAATGCTTGGACAATTGTACTAGTACGAATTAAGGCTGTTAGAACTACCGTACCATGTAGTCTAAGAAGAATCTAATAACTATGAAAGGACAGGTGTTAATCTAAATAGAATTTGGGGAAAAAATTAGCTGAATATTACATTGTACCTCGTAATGGGCAAGGAAAACACAGAAGGGAGCTTTAGCAAAGAGGGCACAAAAATTGGAAAGGCTGTGAAGAACCACAGACCAGCATCATCCTCGCTCAGTGAAAGATGAAACGGAGCACAGGCAGTCATTAACTTCTGTTTGTTTGCTTCAGAGAATGCTTCCATCAATTGGGTTCTTGTCTAAAACAAAGTTCCTTCTTCAACTAAAGCTAGTGTTAATCTTAACCTTATAGAAATACATTTGTAAACAGCAAACATTTAGATTCAGAAAAATGATTTTAAATGTTTTTAAACTTTCATTTAAAATTTAATTAAAACATTTTTCCTTTCCTCTCTCCAGTCTCTCCTATGACCCCTCCTTTCACCCCCTCCCATGATGAGCTACACCATTTCAAACTTGCCAGCCTCTTCCTCTTTGATTATTAGTGTTACACACACAAAAATGTATAAATATATAAATAAAACCTGCCCAGTCCATTTAGTATTGCTTGTGTATATATGATTTCAGAGATGACCACTTGGTATTGGCTAACCAGTTAGGAATCTCATTTCTGGTAAATAACTCTCCTTCTCTCAGCAGGTCACCAGTTGCCTATAGTACTATATCTAGTGGTGGGTTCCCGTGAGAATTCTCATTTCCATATCAGCCTGTGTATTGCTGGTGTCATTGTTCATGTCTTGTCTAGGCAGCCATATTGTTAAGTAATCCTAGTTCCATTTCTAGAACATACAATCTCACTGCTCTTATAATCTTTCTGGCCTCCTTTTCTGTGACGTTACATGAGCCTTAGGTATAGTTGTGTGGTAGATGTATGTTGTAGTAAATCGCCAACCCCAATAAGCCTGTGCAAAACACACACGACTCAGTTACAATATTTATAAGCTGCATGCCTAGATTGGGCAGATTTATCACTCCACTATTCCATTCCCCAGATAGGAGATCCCTTGTTACTTGTGGCTTCTCTGGGCTGTGTGGTTCTGCTCCATCTTCCTTCTACCTCCTCCTCCTATCTCTCCTCTGTCTCCTTCTCTCCTTCTCCTTCTCCTCCTCCTCTCTTCCCCCTCTCTAAAACCTCCAGCTCCACATTTCCCTTCCACTGACCAATCACAGGCTCTACCCTTTACTTGATCAGTTAAAACGAGGAGAAGGTTCACATGAAATCACCTGAGTACGTGATCCTTTTTTCTTCAGTGTATAATGTAATTTATACCACAATTTATTATGAAATAAAATACTCAAAGAGAATGAATGAAGTATGCACTCTTCAAACATGAGTACTTAAAAAAGTACTTAAAAGTACACAGATACATATTAATTATTATTTTACATAATATAATTATGTCAAAATGGTATTTTACCTGTTTTTCTAAAAAGCCTTTCTGATTATAGAGAGTTTCGATGTTATGGCCACTTAAAATGGACATCAGTGTGAAGGTTTCTAGAGAACTAAAAATACATGTAACTACAGAGAGTCTATCTTTTGTGCTGTATGGATGCATTACCTGTCAATTGAAAAGCATATGGCTTAGGTAGAAAATAGAGGTGGGATATCTGGCAGACAGAAAGGATTCTGGGATAGAGCCAGGTAGGAGATTCACTGGAAAGATGTAATGAGAGGGATACATGGTAACTGAGCACAGGTAACCATTCACATGGCAGAATAGATGGTAAAATAAATGGATTATCTTAAGTTATGATTCTAATCAGAGAAGAGCCTAGCTATATGGCCAAGATATTTATAAAAGTATTTTGAGTCTGAGTCTTAATTCTGGGAGCCTGGGGCTGGAAGGCAGAACCAGGCACAACTTCAACAACTACCCTATGACCTGACCACACCACGCCTTGGTGTGAACCCAAAGGGTTCTGTCTCCTACTACAGAGATATTTGCACATCCATGTTCTCTACCACTCTATTCACAATAGGCAGGAAAAGGAAGCAGCCTAAATGTCAATCACTTGGTAAATGGACAATGAAACTGTGGTGCCAATACACAATGGCATTTAACTCATGTGTAAAGAAAATGAAGGAATAGGGCAGGGTGTTAACCAAAACAAAGGACTCATGAAGAGGCTACATGGAAAACTGCTATTTTGGAAGCTATTTTTTAAAGGAATTTAAAGGACTAAATCTCATGTATACAGTTGATACTGCTCTCAAAAGCCATAGGTTATGAAGCAAAAATCCTGGTACCAGATATAGCATGCATCCTTCTGCTGTTGTTCAGGGAGGCACCAGCAGACCCACAAATAGTACAGTCTACAGCCACTGTGCTTGGTAACTCATAAGATTAGATGATAAGACGCCATTGCTGAAGGCATCACACACTTCATTTGCAGGATAGAGGGAAATGTGCTGTAACTGAGACAGATCCCTGCTAGCAGCCAGCATTTATAGTTCTAGAAGCTGCTATGAAAGCTCGGGAAGACAAGCCATTAACAGTCTCACCTAGCTGTGAGTCACACACCAAAGGACATAAAAGCAGGAAGGAGATCTGTTGAAAGAAGGTGTGCAAGAGTGGGAGGAAAGTGACATAAGAGAATGTTGTGTGTGTGTGTGTGTGTGTGTGTGTGTGTGTGGTGAT
The DNA here is from genome assembly GCA_021653895.1 of Mastomys natalensis. Taxonomy (NCBI): domain Eukaryota; kingdom Metazoa; phylum Chordata; class Mammalia; order Rodentia; family Muridae; genus Mastomys; species Mastomys natalensis. The sequence continues at coordinate 695,356 of JAJTUV010000607.1, read as the reverse complement.
CAAGGTACATATACATGAAGCTGTACATAAATAAGCAACTAAATTAGGACCATTGTGATTTAAAGCACCACTTCATAAGGTTGTGTATTGGATAGTGTGGGTTCCTGAAGAAAATAAGCCTTTTAAAACACAACAAATGAAATTTTATATATATATATATATATAAACTACAACATATATATTATAATATATATATAAATATATAATATTATATATATATAGTGATTGTATTAATGTGTGATTGTGTGTGTGTTATTGTGTATATATAATATATATTAAATATATTAATGTTTTAAATGTTCTAACCTTAAAATTGAAACTCACATTTAGGAAGCTATCTTACAGCTATTGTATACTTGCTAAACTATGCACTGAATAGTCTCAGAAGGTAACCTTTGTAGTTTCCTCCTCAAGACAATCTGGGGAGGTTGGATAAACTGGTGGCCCCTGACTTACACAGCACCTCACATATGTACATAGTCATGTATAAAGCACTGCTTAGTCCTCAAAATTTAAAGAAAAAGTGTCAACCTGTGGAAATGTGGTCAATATTGTATATAATAAAATAAAAATAAAAAATAAAATGTAGCCTTCAAAAAAAGCAAAGCAGCAGCTGAATATAGGTCCTCATTTAAGGAAATATTCCATAACTCCCTAAAAGGTATGTGGTGTGTGTGTGTGTGTGTGTGTGCATGTACACCTATTCTGTTTGTTTTGTAACAGGACCTCACTATATAGCCCAGGCTGGCCTCCAACCTACAGCAATCCTCTGGCTTCATCCTTTCATATGCTATTACAGCTGTGAGCTACCATGCCTGTCCTGAAGTGTATACCTTTCATGAAAAGACAAAAAATTAAAAGTGTGTGCAAATATACTCTATTTTTTGTAATTTGGCTTTTGGAGTCTACATATATATAAGAAAGACACACCAATAGCATTTTAAAAAGATCTAAAAGTATACAAGAATTTACTATCATTATTACCATAAGAAATGGTCATACAGAAAGAGGCAAAATTCTGTATGAGGATGTTATTAGTCAGTAATAAAAACGATCAGTGACCTCAACACAGTTACAATCAAGCAGTTGGCTCTCCAGCCCTGGGATAGAGTTCAGCAACATAAAGGAAGAAGTCAGCAAAGGATCCAGTGTCACCAGAAATCAGAAGTCAGATGCATTTCTCAAGGTTTCAAAGATGACCAGAGGGAAGGGAACAACAGCTAGGCAAAAGATACAATTTGATTTTTTAGTTTTCAGCAGTTTACATGGTGCAGACCAGTCAACCAGTGGATGTCTCTCTAGGTAATCTGCTGCTATTACCAGAGCAATTTGGTAGCAGAATTATTCTAAGCAAACATTTGGTCTCAAAGGCATGCGATACCAGGGATCACACTTTGGAGTACCAATTAGGGAAGTTGAAAACAGGTTCAAAAGAAATAGGAGGGAAAGTTGGGGTGTTATGCAATGGCTTAAGATACTGATCTAATATTGACAATAGGCATTAGCATAACAGGCACTCAGGAGTGTTGGCACATAACTCTAATCTCAATATTTGGGCAACTGAGGCAGGAGAATTTTCAGGAGTTTAGGTATAGGCTACATAGCAATTCCTTGTGTCAACAACAAAAGGAGTAAGTACAACAATGAAAATACCATGTAATTAGGCAAAGCTTTCTCATTTATTTATGGTCATGTCAATCTCCTGAACAGTCTATCAACATGCCTGGGCCTGGCCCTCATTCCCAAAGGTCCTAAATCATTGGTTTGTTGCCCCTACCTAAGCATTTAAATAACTCACCATGGAATTAAGATGTGCATCTAGGATTGTCGATCCCCAGGTTACAAGAACGGATAGACAAAGGCAAGCAGGGCGCACACAAGAACATGGCTGGCTGGCTGGATTCATGCTGACACTCTGGGGAGGAAGGTGAGCAGCAGGGAAACCTTTGCTGAACAAACAAATCAGCGCAGGGCTCTGCTGAGCAGGGAACAAGGTTTGTTTGATCAAGGGAAACTGAAGAGGATTTCAAACTGTGATAGATGTCTGTATGTAGAAGGGTTTGCTGCAGGGCTTCTTAGAGAAGTCAAAGGAAATACTGATTGCATCTCCATAGCAACAGGCTGTCTCCTTCTGTCTCTGCCTCTTTTCTTTCATACGTTAGCCCTCAACACTCAACTCTTCATAGATCTCCTGTATAAATGGGCATGATCTTCATCATGAAATAATAAAGATACCTTCCTTTTCTCCCTCTTATGAAAACGCCTGTAGAATACTTAACATAAACTACATCCTCCAATTAAGAGCTAACCAACTGTGTGGACAGAACCTATTCTTGTGGTGCTGTCTTACAAAAAGCTCCTTTCTCTGAGAGAGTGAAAGGCTGGAAATACGCCCTCTTCTCTGGATGCTATATTCATTCTCCAGTCCCCAAAAGCGTGGAATATATTACAGCATGCTGTACATCAGTACCTTACATGGCTAAAGATGTGTCCAAGTAAGGATTTTGAGAGTGGAGCCGTCTGAAGGGTTATACATGTCCAGGTGACTCCAAATGTCACCATAAGTATCGTATAAGAGAGAAAAGGGGAACTAAGATATAGAGACACAAAATAAGAAGACATGATAGGATCACAATGGCAAAGAAAGCTGTCAGCCACTAAATGTGGGACTAATCTGATGGGTATAATATGTTCATGACATACGACAAAAGTACATATAGACAATAAAAGAATTATTATTCCCTTGTCACCCACTAGGCAAGCTCAAAAGTCATCCATTTTTCTTTTCCAGGAGACTCAGAAATAAATGTAATACTTATTAAGATAGTGCCTTAGCCTGCATAATTAGCATATGTTTTTCCCTATACCTAATTTTAATTTCTATTAGTTTTTAAGCCTGATTGTATATTTCTCCTCTTATCATTACTGTTTTCCAAAACAGATTAGGTAGGCATAATTAATATATGGCAAATTATGGTCTGTTCATATTGTCTGTGAAGATAATGGTTTAATATCCCCTGTCCTTTTCTGTTTGGGTGGAGAGTGGAGCCCTGGGGCCCGGAATCAATTAGGAGCATGAGAAGCCTGGCCTTTATTAAATGCTGTAACCAGCAGGTTGCTTGCTTCCAGAGGAATTGGCCCCGCCTTGGAAAAGGGCATTCTCCTTCCCAGTCAGCCTGCTTGCGCTATTGTGATGGTGCACACTTGAAATCCCAGCATGCAAGATGAGGAGGCAGGTGGACCTCTGTGAGCTGAATTCTCTTTTTCAAGTTGCATGTTTGGAGAATCACTTGCAGATTTGGCTGGAGTGCCACACTCAGAAAGTCTCACTAGTGTGCACAAAGACTCCAATAGGTAAAAACCGAGAACATTTCAATATAATTTTCCAAATGATTCGAAGTTTACCTGTCTGTTGCAGTAAATATTTAATCTCAATAGAGGCTTTCTACCCCGCTTTTGATCATTCAGTTTTCAGATAAAAGACACATAATCTTTATATATAATAAGCCTTACTACATTAGAGTTGGGTAGATACCCACCCTCTATTATGTCTACTTCCCTGCCAATAACCCTGAGATATGACTAACCAAGTTCCACCTGGGCAACTCTTACTCCAATCTGCCAGCCCTCATGGCCGTGTCTTCATGACTCACCTACCCCATGGTGTCTTCTCTCCCCACTTTTTTCTCCTCCTTGTATTTCTGCCTCAGACCCCAAGCCCAGGAACAAAAACTCTATCTACCTCTTTTCTGCCCAGGTATAGGCTGTCATCATTTTTATTCAACCAATAGTTTTAAATTAAGAAGCAAGGTACATTTGGATTCTCTCATCTTTGGAGGGAACCAAGCCTTGGGGGTCAGTGTTTCACATTATAGTGCATAGCAGAAGACCAAACCTCAACACCTGTCCGTAAGAAAGAGACAAACAGAGCTCAGGTGCTTTGTTTGTACCTCATTGGACAGAAGACAGTTTGAATACATCAAAGAATAATTTCCTTTTCCAGTGTCCAAAAGTAAAATTTCTAAGTGGTACCAGGCATGGTTTGGAATTAGAGGATACCCTGGATGGACCAGAACTCTAGAACCAAACACAAAGGACAGAAAATACCGCAGCAGAAACCACGATGATTATGTACTTTATTCACCTTCCAGAGAAAGGCCCTCTCCCAACCTCCTCCCTCCCCAGCCTCCTGCCTCCCCAGCCTCTCCAGTCTCCCCAGTCTCCCAGCCCCCCTGCCTCATTGGCAGAGGGAAAAGCCTGCCAGGACTCTGTAGGCTTCTGACAACACCCAGCTGTGTGTCCTCCCTGGCTTCAAGACTGCCTTCAACTGTTCTGAGACAATCCCAGTGATTGTGTTTACACTTTCTGCTCCTGCAGTGTTAACTAACTGAGAGCACCTGGGCACTCCCAGACAACTTTCATCATCCTCTCAGAATAAGACCTACAACAGGCTCTGTACCTGTCCCTTAAATTACATACCTCCAGATGTCTCAGCTCTTAAATTACTTTCTAAAAGCTTCTAGTAAGTCACTAAGAAGACCCTTATCTCCTCCAATTCTTGGTGAAGCTCCTTCATTCTTTCATGGTAATGGCTATAGTGTGACCTGGCCCCTTAAGGGTCACAGGTGACTTCTTTATTACTTTTTATTTCTTTTCCTTTTATTGTTTTTTTCTCACATAATATATCCTGATTCTGGTTTCCTTGGCCCCTCTCCTCCCAGTTCTTTCCCATGTCTCCTCTGATCCAGATGCATCCCTCTTCTGTCATCTACCAGAAAATAAACTAGCTTCTAAGGGATAATAATAACAAAATAGAATATAATAAGAAAAACTCAAACACATCAGAATAGGACAAAACAGCAAACAGAAGTAAAAAGCCCAAGAAAAAGGCACAAGAAACTTCTAGACACAGAGACTTACTCATTCACACACTCAGGAATCTTTTTTATTTTTTTTAAATTTTTTTTTTTTTTTTGCTTATTCACTTTATAACCCGTCCCAGTCACCCCCTCCCACAATCCTTCCCCATCTCTTCTTTTCTGAGTACCCCCTCCTCCTGTATCCCCCACCCTGCCACTTTAAGTCTCTGAGAGGCTAGGTGCTTCCTCTCCCACTGAGGCCAGATGAGGCACCCAGCTAGAAGACCATACCCCATATACAGGCTGCATGTTTAGGGATAGCCCCCACTCCAGATGTTTGAGACCTACATGAAAACCAAGCTGCACATTTACAACATATGTGCAGGGAGGTCTAGGTCCAGCCCATGGAGCTAGATCTGTGTCGACTAGGTATGCCCCACGGTTGGTGATTCAGTCTCTGAGGCTCCAAGGGTTCAGGTTGGTTTACTCTGTTGATCTTCCTGTGCAGTTCCTATCTTCTTAGGGCCCACAATCCTTCCGCCTATTCTTCTTTAAGAGTCCTCAAGCTCCATGCACTGTTTGGCTCTGGATGTCTGTATCTGTCTGAGTCAGCTGCTGGTTAGAGCCTCTCAGAGGACAGCTTGCCCCTGTCTGTTCTCAGGCTGGAGGTTTAGATCCTGGGAGCTCTGGTTGAATCTTTTGATACTCATTCTAAAAAGGACAAAAGCACCCTCACTTTGGTCTTCCTCCTTCTTCTTGAGTTTCATGAGGTTTATGCGTTGCGTCTTAGGTATTGACACACTCAGGAATCTTATAAAATCACTAAGCTGGGTGCCATTTTATACACAAACGCACACAGCCCCCCCCCCACAAGGACCTGAAGGATTTTCAGAGTTAAAAGAGAGAAATATATATATACACATTCATAATGTTATATGTATATAATTAAATAAAAATAAAAATAAGATGACATGATATTATGAGACAAAAATAAAAAATAAAAAAATACCCAAAGATGCCACTGAGTTTGTTTTTTGTTGGCCATCTACTGCTTTAGTCTCCCCAGTGAGACTCAGTTGGAGAAACTAAATTTTCATTTGCAAATGTTTATTAATTGGAGATAGCTTTCTGGTTAGGGATGGGTGTGTGTGTATATTTGTCATTTCAGTGCTAAGACCCTCATCTGGTGCAAACTTTTGCAGGCCCTGTTCATGCTGCCTTGGTCTCTAAATTCACAATCCTGTTGATTTAGAGGGCCTTGTGTCATTAGTGTCTTTCATGTCTTCTATCTGCCTTTTCTTCCACAGTGTCCCCCTGAGCCTCAAGGTAGGGAATTTGATGGAGACTTCCCATTTAGGGCTAAATGTTCCAACGTGTCTCACTCTCTGCCTATCGTATGGTGGTAGGTCTCTGTATTTGTTCCCATCTACTTCAGGAGGAAGCTTCTTTGTTGTTGGATGAGGACTGACACACATTGATCTATGAGTATAGCAGAATGTCGTTTTGTTGCTACATTCTTTTGATAGATAAATAGTATTTGGTTTTACCCTATGTTCCTGATCTATTTAATCTCAGGTTCTTGGTCACACAAGGAGTGTAGGGTATGGGTTCCATCTTGTGGAGTAGGCCATACATTAAATCACATAAATTGGTTGTTTATTCCTACAAGCTTTGAGCCACATTGCACTATATGTTTTAAACAGGACACAATTGTAGATTATAAGAGTTTGCAGATACCATGGTGTTCATCCTTTTGTAGCCTACCGAGTAACTTTCTGTACCAAAGATGCTAGCACACAGGGGTAAAGCCTCTACACAGGCACCAGCCTGTCTTTTCCATGTTGGATTAGCTGCGTAGGTGTTGTCTTCATCATTGAGACCTTGCTGTCAGTTTGTGAAGAACAATATATAGTCTTGACAATAGCCCTGGGTATTTAGGGATTACCTTGGGACCCTTTTGGTCAACAATTTAATTAAATGTAATGCATTTCTGTTGCTGGAAGCTTCATTTAGTGATAAGAGATGTCTATTTAGGCTCTGTCTTCTCCATTATTTTCAGATTTCATTTAGGTTTTCTTCACATATGTGTATATTTTTAGGAACTTTCTACTGTATTAGATTTTCTCAAATTGCCCTTGATTTTATCTGTCTCTCCATATGTCCTCCCTCATCCCCTCTTTTCCTGTTCCCTACTTGAACCTTCCATTCCAGTTACTTATTCATCCACCCATAGCTATCTATTCTATTTCCCTTTCCTAGAGAGGTCTATTTGCCCACCATACCCCAACCTCATTCTATGGATTGGTTATTATTGTCTTTCCAGTTAATTCTACATATAAGCTCATACATAATATATTTATCTTTCTGAGTCTGGGTAACATGACTGAGGATGACATTTTCTAGTTCCATCTATTTACCTGTGAACTTCATGATTTCATTTTTTAATGGCTAAGTAATATTCCATTATGTAGATGTACATTTTCTTTATCTATTCGTCTCTTGGGGACATTAGGTTCTTTCCAGTTTCTGGCTATTTATATCAGTCAAAATATTTCTGCCTGATTTATGAGTAAAGCAGCACTGAACATGTTTGAGTAGCTCTTTGTTACAGATGACTTCTAACTGGTCACTTTAAACAGTGCCACACAAAACAAAAATAGCCTATCAGAAATAGAAGTCATGCTGTTTTTATTCCTCAAAGTACTGACTGTCTTCCTGGAGCACTCACTTCTTTCTTTCCACAGTATATACTAACATTCATGATGGATATATTATACATTATGCATATCAGATATGTGATTGTCTGACAATTTTCAGGATTTTATTTGTTACAATTTGTATCTTATGTGTCTCCGGAAGACTTGATTCTCAGCTGATCCCATTAAGGAGATGTGACAGAAACTTAGAGGTGGAATGTAGATGGGGAAAACAGGATATGGAGGCATACACTTGAAGGGAATACTGGGACACCACACCCCTACTTTCTAGCCACAATACAACAATCAGCTCTATTTTACTGTATATACTCTCTGTTATGATGTTCTGCTTCCAATGGAGCCAATCAACCATGGACTGAGGTTTCTGGAAGCAGTAATCCAAAATAAACATTTGGTAATCTTGTTTATTGCCAGTATTTTGTTACAAAACCAAGAAACTGTCTAGCATATTGTATTTAATTCCATTTTTGATATGGAGAAGGTGATGCTTAATCCATCTTCCTGAACAACTGAGTCAACCATTTAGGAATTGATGCCATAGTAACTAGGGTTGCTATTTAAAAAAAAGGCAACAAGCTGGGTAGTTTAAGTAACAGGTATTTATTTTTTCACAGTATAGACTGTAGACATTTGATGTCAGATCATGTTTCCATAGTTGGTTTCTAGCTGCCTTTCTCATAGAAAAGAATACTGCATTATATTTTTTCAACAAGCTTCTTCAATCTCCAAATTCTTTCAACTTCCAGGCAACTTTCATCCCTTCCTGTAGGCACCACATTCACTAATGGTTTAGCTGAATATTTACACTCTGGGATGTTTACACTCTTTTGTATTTTCAAGGAAGTAGTAGTACCATTCTTATTATTGATCACTGAATGCTCTGACATTTCTGAAATTGCACTTTGGTTGTGTTCGTTACAATTGTGAGTGTTTTGTCTTCTAGAAAGTGTTTTTAGGTACCCACTTTTCTTCTCGAAGATTCTTTTTTTTTTTTTTTTTGGTTTTCGAGACAGGGTTTCTTTTTCTCTGTGTAGCTCGGGCTGTCCTGGAACTCACTCTGTAGACCAGGCTGGCCTCGAACTCAGAAATCCGCCTGCCTCTGCCTCCCAAGTGCTGGGATTAAAGTTCTCGAAGATTCTTGATTTGTTTGCTTATAATACAAACTGACTTCTAAACTCTAAGTCTTGTCCACAATCTCTTTTCTCTCACAGTGTAGTGTAAGCCATTGCCCCTCTTTAAGGATTTGTAAAATGGATAACTTCTACAATGAGTAGTCCTTTACTCTGGAACTTCTCAAACCGGTACAGACAACACTCTACAGATTGCCAAATGTCCCAGGAACAATATGTAAACATGAGATAAACATGGATTTCACAGGAGCACTGGGTTTACTTGATTATAAATAACCTATAGCATATCGTAATGTTAAATGCAATGAAATAAACGTGTCTATGGTAAACAAAAACCAAACAGCAAAGTTCATATAAATGTCAATACTAAAAGGGCTTCTCCAGGTACCTTTCCCTCTATATTTATCTGAGGATCTAGGTCGAGTCTGTCACAGTAGGTGCTAACTGTGACATGAAAGGAAAATAGAGAGGCTGTTTGCATAATGCACAAATGCATACGGGGGATGATTAGCACTGGAAGATTTACAAGGAACACTCTTATTACTATATCCTAAAAGCAAAAAATGAGACATATACAGGAAATGTGAACACACCTTTGCACACACTTAACACAAAACCTCAAAGGCTTCTAAAATTCAATAGGAGATGGTTAAAAGAGTTGGTCAGCATTTCATAAAATTAGTCCTAAATGAAATGCTTCCTCATGCCTCCTGAGTTAGCTTCTCCAACATAGGACTGATGTTTTTTTTAAATATGATTCTATCTACATTGAAGGATAATTCCCCAATTACATCTCCAAATTCCATTCTGATGGTTAGTACCTCTAGAAGATATGCTTCCACATTGCTCCTCTGATACTTTCTGAACATTTCTTTAGTGTGTCATTTCAATGTATTATACAACATTCCCACCAGGATTATTCCTCTGATACTGTCTGTATAAAACATGGCTCATGATGGCCTGCTTTCCTCTCTTTCTCTGAGTAAGCGGCTGCAGTCATTTAAGAAATTCATTGTGGAGTTTTTTCTTTGTTTTTGAAAGCACACTGAATGCAGTTCCTCATTTGTCATTCTGACATAGGTGGTGTATTAGTTAAGGTTGTAAAGAAACACCATGACCAAGGCAACTCTTATAAAGGACAACAGTTAATTGAGATGGCTTACAGATTCAGAGGTTCAGCTGATTATCATCAAGGCAGGGAGCATGGCAGCATCCAGGCAGGAATGGTGTGGAAGACAGAACTGAGAGTTCTACATCTTCTTCTGAAGGGAACCAGGAGAAGACTGACTCTTCAGGCAGCAAGGAGGAGGATTTCAAAGCCTCCCTCCCCCCAACAGGACAGACTTCCTCCAACAAGGCCACACTTCGTCCCACAAGGACACACCTGTAATACTACCACTTCCTGAGCCAAGCATATTCAAACCTCTTGCCTCTGGATGAGGCATTCTGCTTGTGTTAGTTGCTGTTCCCTATGTTTTTGTCTTTCAGCAAGTGTTTTTAGTGATTTTCCCTTTCAGAGTTACGATTCTTGGTTCCCATGCATTTGTCTCCAAAATGGACTATTATCTTTTCATGGGTTTCAAAATCTTTCGAACTACCTCCCTATCTGCGTTTGATCATGATTACCTTGGGTTGTTCTTGTTCACAGAAATTCTGGAAGTATTCATAAAGGTGCTCATTGAAGCTCTACCATCAAGGTCTTTGTAAAGATGCTGTCTCAAACTGTATTTGTAAACAAGCAAATACCCAAAAGCTAGTCACTGCATGCATAAAGTACACTATGGTTCTCTATGCACAGAACAGTGAAGAATGGACAGTGTGTCCTTGCTATTTAAAATTTCATCAGGGAAACACCTTGATGTGGTTCAGGACTTCTGATGCTAAGAAGCCTTGTAAAAAATGCAGAATACAGTTAAGAAAGATGGTTGTGTATCATGGAAGTGCTTCCTTATATAGTTCCAAAAGAAAAAGAGAAAAAGAGAAAAGCAAGAAGGAAATTCTCATTCGTAGTAAAACCAGATGATTGATGGCAAGAAGAATGCTCTTTAAAGATAATAACTGATGCAGCCAGTAGATGCCAAGGACTGAACAGACTTGTCTCTTCTGTAGTCAAATGAGGTATTAATTTACACAAGCATATAGTGGACAGAATTTGAAAACCACCAGGCATAATTTCATATCAATTTTAATGCATTGAATGTAATGACATAAATCAGTCTAAATGGTAAATTTCTTTCAGCAGACTGTGTAAAAGATCTTTCCATGACCCTGAGACCAGTTTTAAAAGGTAAAAGTTAAAGATCTTTTAGCATGCACAAAGAGAACTACATACTCACTTGAAGGATATATACTGGCAGCCAGACCTATTATCTTTCACATATGTTAAATGGCAGCAGATCTATGTCTCTCAACTTTGTTTTTATAACCATCTTTGAAAGACCTAGGAAACTGACAATACATCAGTTATGTTCAGCTTGTTTATTGGTATTTTGATTTTTCAGATCCATTTAAGTGCTATTGTAAATTAATAATTCATGAGCAAAAAAAAAGAAAAAGAAAAGAAAAGATAAACAGACAGAGTTTGAAATAGTTCTAAGGAACATTCAAAAAAAAATTGCTACAGTTGAACAATATGCAGAGAAATTGCAAATTAAATCAATATGGATATACTGTCTACCAGGAGGATTGTGCTACCCAGCATTTATGAGAGCAATACTGCCCCAAACAAACACAACTACTTCATACTTACCAGTCTGATTAAATTTTAAAGAAAGAGGGCCTCTCAAGGTTACACAAAAATTAACTCTTTTTAACTCCAAAGCCCATACACCTCATTGGAGAGAATCTTTGGAAATTTAGCAATGTAGGAAATACACACACAATACGATGCACCACCAACTACATTTTTGTGCATTGGAGGCACACGAAAGACAAGATAAGGAAATAGGAAGCATTCTGGGATACCTTAATCTCAGTGGATATTTAGCCAAAGGAATTTCAACAAAGCTCTGAATTGACTTCTGATGTAACCAGCTTTGAAAATTAAGATGCACTTAAAAACAAACTAACTAACTAACTAACTAACTAACTAACTAACTAACTAACAAAAAAAGAATCTCTGAGTCCAAAGCTAGAATGTCTGCCAGTGTTCTGCTACTCACAACATAGGCTAAAAAGAGATAAATTTATGTAGGTATGGAAAAGTAGAAGCATACATTACTTTGAAATGCATATGCTTATAAATTTTATTTAAATCCATTGGATAAATTCTGATATATACTTAGCACTGATTTTTTTTTTAAAACAAGGGCTGTGGTTTAATTGTTTTTATCAACTATGCCCTAAGAATCATACACACACAGACACACACAGACACACACAGACACACATGACACACACACACAGACACACACAGACACACAGACACACAGACATTACAAATGATTTTTTTTGAAATACCCCATTTGGTAGATTTATCCTCATTTTACTAAGGGGTATAAAATACCAGAGTACTCATGTAAGACCAACAACAACAAAAAGCCAACACAAGATTCAGCCTCAGCTCTGTGTCATTTCAAAATCCATATACCTTACATTATATAAGCCCCTTGGATTAAAATCTATTTTTTCAGCATTCCATGTAAGATTGATTTCAAAGTCTTATATCATGTGGAGATATTTTTCCTTAAGTGCTGTGATTTGCTTGACATCCAACAAAAATTGCATGCCTCTCCTACAAGCTGCTTCTTGATGTCTTTGACTTTTGTGTTTTGTCTTTTAAAGGTGTGTTAGTAGGAGAGAACAACACAGCCATTTGTGTGTGATTATGTACCGAAGAAAATGATGGTCAAATTGGAGCTTCTGGAAGTCAAAAAAAAAAAAAAAAAAAGGAATTCAGTCTGTTTAGTTTTGATATTTTTTCCATCTTTTTGCTTTAACTTTTTTTCCAGTAAGTTAGTATGTTAATGCCCCTGGCAGAACAAACAAAAAATCCTTATAACTGGAATCCAGCTCAAAATCATTATGAAACACAGATGTGGTAGTATTTCTCAGAGCTGGCTGGGGTTGTAATAGTCTACTCTCTGGCAGTCTCAGAAAAATGCACATTTGGCCAAAAGAAAAAAAAATTCCCCCAAGTTATCTTAAGTGGTCATAAAATACAACAGCTTTGTAAAGAAACTCTGAAACACTCCTGACAGAATACTGGGATTGCAGGCACACGGTTCCATGCATCCATGCAGAAAGAGGCGGAAGTAAGCTACGATAGATGATGTGGTAGACAGAGGAGACGCACACACAGATGACAACAGAAAACTCAGGACCCACTGTCATTCCAGTCTCTCCAAACTTACTTTTCATCTTAGTACAGCCTGCTTGCAGAAGTCCCTCTTCCCAACCTATATCCATTCCTTGGGGAGTCTGCCTCCTGGTACAGATACAGTGTCCCTTTAGCTCTTTCCCACTGAAGGTCTTTCTCAGCCTTCCCAGGTAGTCCATTTCCATTTTTTTATGTCACCTGCGATACTCAGGAACTGAGTCTCTGCCATAAAATAAAATATAAGGAGCATAGGTTTCTAGGGGGGAATAACTAGGAAAGGGGATAACATTTGAAATGTAAATAAAGAAAATATCCAATAAAAATAAAAATATTTAATATTCAACAAAAAAGATACAAGGAATAAATAATTCTAGAACAATGAGTCAAAATGGGGAGGAGAAGGAAACCGAAGGCATAATAACAAAATAACAGGAATCAATAGACACTGTTTATTGATAACTTTCAATAGTGAAGATTTCAAATACCCCAATGGAAAGATACAGATTACCAGAATGGATTCGAAAACAGGTGCTGCATCCACACTGTCAAGAATGTGGGTAAAAGAATGGGAAAGGCATTCCAAGCAAATGACCCAAGAAGGAAGCGAATATAGCCCTATTAATATCTAACAAAACAGATTTCAAAACAAAACTAATAAGGAAGGGTAGAACACACCCATCAAAGGAAGAATCCACCAAGAAGATATTGCAGTCCTAAACATTTATGCACCAAACATAAAAGGCACCCACATTCATAAAAGAAAGAATTGTAGTTAAAATCAAGTATGGACCATCACATAGTGACAATGAGTGGCTATAATACCCTACTTTCATCAATACACAATTCATTCTGGTATTTTTTTTAAGATTTCTTTTTAAAATTTTATGTATGTGAATACACTGCAGCGGTCTTCAGACACACCAGAAGAGGTCATCAGATTCCATTATAGATGGTTGTGAGCCACCATGTGATTGCTGGGAATTGAACTCAGGGCCTCTGGAAGAGCAGTCAGTGCTCTTAACTGCTGAACCATCTCTCCAGCCCTCATTCTGGTATTTTAAAAAGATAACTGATAGAGTTAAATCACAGCATAAATCAAATGGATCTAGCAATTTACTGAACCTTCCACCTAAACAGGAAAGAAAGTACTGTCTTCTTAGGAACTCATGGAACTCTATACATATACCAAGACATAAGGTAAGTCTCACCACATATAACAAAATTAAAATAGCACCCTGATTTCTATTTGACCACAGATTAAAGCTGAATAGCAACAAAATCAGAAAACACCAGAAAGTATGGAAACTCACAGAAACTGAACTCACTACTAAATAAAAAGTTGGTCGAGATAGAAATCAAAGGAAAAATAAAACATTTTAGAACTGAGCAAAAGTGAAAACACAACACACCCAAACCTGTGAGAAACAAAGAAGGCAGTTCTACGAGGTGTGTTCATAGCACTAAGTGCTTCCATAAAACAAGCAAACAAAAGCCAGAGAGATACTGTACAGAACTTATCAGCACACCTGAAAGCTCTAGAGAAACAAGAAGGAATCATAGCATAGCAGGAGATGATAAGAAACCATCAAACTCAGGGCAGAAATCAATGAAACTGAGACAAACAAACAACAAAGAATTAAGAAGGAAAACCTGGATCATTGAGAATCAGTAAGATTGATAAACCCTTAGCCAAATTAACTAAAAGGTAGAAAGAGAAGACCAAGTTAATAAAATTAAAGATGAACCACCTCTGGCTAGTGATCTGAATTCTTGCTTAGGCTGCGAGGCTAAGCACTGCAAGGGAATATAAATAAAAACTAAAAATATCTCTCTGGGTTCCCCGAGGGACAAGCCTGACTGCATAGGGGTTGGTGTCAAAAGTATCCCCTCTCCAGGAAAAAGACATTGGGATGGGTATGGCCCTCATGCCTCACTGGACAATGACAGGAGGACCAGAGCCATTACAAGGTCCCCTTCAATTATTGGAGGTCAGGCCTCTATCCCCGCCTTCGCAAGATTAGAATTGCCAAGGCCCCCCTATACTTAGAGAAGGGTGGAGATGTCAGGGGCAGCCCTGCTTATACACTGAAGGCCTAAAATCAGCCATAGGCCTAAAATCAGCAATAGGCCTGACATACATACATGCTAACACAAAGTCTTGCGTCTTTCAAAGTCTTGTGTTTTCAGTGGAAAAACACTGAAACAGCAGGCTATAAGCTATTGTAAACAGGCAGCTACTGTGGAAACTTACCAGCCTGAGGAGTCGTAGATCTTATGAATAGGCAGCCTCGGCAGATAGTACCAGCTTAGATAAGGACAAGTGAATCATAGGCAGAGTCATCATGATCTGTCACCTGAACCTACACCCAGCTGATACCCTGTTCTGAAAGGTACCTGTACTCCCCTGAACACCTATGCTCCGGTGCCATTCCCTTCCCCACATCCTGCCTTTTTGTGTTTATAACCCCTGGGTGAATAAGTAAATTACAGTGTGATTTAAATAATTAAATAAATTAATTAATTAAAAAGATTAAAGATGAAAAGGGGACATTACAACTGACACCCAAGAAATTGAAAGAATCAAAGGACCATACTTTTAAAATTTATGTTCTACAAAACTGAGAAACTTAAGCAAAATTGATGCATTTCTTTATATATGCGACCTATCAAGGTTAAATAAAGATCAACGAAACAAGTTAAACAAGCTGGAGTGAAAGTGGATTCAATCCAAACTTCTACCAAACCTTCAAAGGACAATTAACACCATCAATCCTACAAGAGACTCAGAAAATAGAAACTGAAGAAATATTTCCTATTTTTCTTCTCAATGCCACTATTAAAACCACACAACAAACCAGGACGTTATAAATTACATTCCTTATAAACATAGATGCAAAAACTCTTGGTAAAATCCTTGCAAACCAAATCCACAAGCACATCGAAAAGATTTTTCACCATGATCAAATTGGCTTCATCTCAGATATACAAGAACGGTTCACTGTACACAAATCAGCAAATGTAATCTGCCACATAAATGGAATGAAACACAAAAGCTACATGATTATCTCAATAGACACAGAAAAGAGCTTGGACAAAAATCCAGCAGCTATTCATGATAAAAAGTCCTGCAGAGACTAGAGTTCCAATGGACACACTTCTGAATAATAAAAGCAATTTACAACAAGCCCAACATTAATCAAGATGTAGAAAAATGCAAAGCATTTCCAGTAAAACCAGGAACAAGGCAAGAATGTCTACTCCTCAGACCTATTCAATATGGTACTTGAAAGCTTAGCTAGAGCATGCTATATGACAACTGAAGGACATGAAGGGAATACAAACAGGAAAGGAGGAAGTCAAAGTATTTTTACTTGTAGATGATATGATTTTATGTATAAAATCTTGTAAAAACTTGACCAGAAAATACCAACAGCTGATAAACACATTCAGGAAAGTACCTGAATATAAAATTAACATACAAAAATCAGTAGCTTCCTATACAGAAATGACAAACAGACCAAGAAAGAAACCATAGAAATAGTATATTTTACAATAGCTTCAAGAGAAATACCTTTGGATAACTCTAACTAGGCAAGTGAAAGACTTTTATAGTAATAAAATTTAAGACACTGAAGAAAAAAATTAAAGAAAATATCAGAAGATAGAAAGGTTTTCTGGGCTCCAGGATTAGTAGAATTAATATGATATAATGTATTATTCTATCAAAAATAATCTACAGATTCAATGTAACCCCCATCTAAATTCTATCACAGTTATTTACAGAAATTGAAAAAAATGATCTTCAGCTTCATATGGAAACACAAAATAACCCAGAATAACTTAAACAATCCTGAATAAGAATAGAATTCCTGAAGTTATCACCCTGGATTTTTAAGTTGGACTACAGAGCTATAAAAACACAAACAATGTAGTATTTGCATAAAAACAGACACATTGATCAATAAAATTGAATTGTAGACTCTGACATAAGCTTACATAAGTATGGATATCCAATTTTTGACAAGCAAGCCAAAATACACATTAGAGGAAATGACAGCATCTCCAACAAATGGTGCTACTCAAACTTGATGAACACATTTAGAAGAATGACAGCAGACCCATATTGATCACCCTGCACAACACTCAAATCCAACTGGATCAAGAATGTTAACATAAGGCAAGATACTCTGAATCTTATAGAATAGAAAGTGGGGAATACATTTGAACTCATTGGCACTGACCACCAATAGCACAGGCACTAAGACCAACAATTAATAAACAGAACCTCATGAAACTGAAAAGCTTCTGTCTAGCAAAGGCCACCATCATTTGGGCAAAGCAACAGTGCATAGAATGGGAAAAGGTCTTCACCAACTATATATCTGATAGGAGTTAGCATATAGAATGAGAAACAAATAAAACAAAACAACAAAAACCCAAAGTCAAGAAAATAACTCAATTAAAAAATGGGGTATGCTCCACAAAATAGATAACCAAGAAACAGAGACCAGGTAGCCCAGTAACCTAGGGTAAAACAAAATAATACTGATCTAAAGAAAGAAAGAAAACAGTGGTACAGCAAAGGTTAACAATTGAGCTATCATTTATACCTTCTGGGAGAGGGAAAATCAGTTTTCTCCAGTGGTGTGACACTGGGTATATCAACCATTCTAACGAAGACCTCATATTCAGGAATAGTTGACCAACATATAATGGACCCTACCAAAAATTGAGATACAGAACTAAGCTAAACGTTCTCAAAAGATGAATCACAAACAGCCGAGAGGACTTAGAGAAATATTCGACATCTTCAGCCATCATGGAAGTCCATATTAAAACTACTTTGATCTTTCATCTTACCCCAGTCAAAATGATCAAGATCAATAAAACAAATGATAAAACATCTTGGTGAAGATTCAGGTAAAAAAAAAACAAAACAAAAACCATGATTCATGGCAGGTGGGAATGAAAAATGGTACATCCAATACGGAAATCAGTGTGGTAATTCCTTAGAAATCCAAAGATAGATCTACCTCAAGATACATCTATACCACTTGGGCTAATACCCAAAGCTCTCAATATCGTACATCAGAGATACTTGTTCATCCATGCTCACTGCTGCTCTACTCAGAACAGCCAGAATTTGGAAATAGCCTAGATGTCCATCAACAGATGAATGGATAATGAAAATGTTGCACAATTACACAATAGAATATTATTTAGCTCTTTAGAAAAATGAAATCATACAATTATCAGGTAAATGAGCTAGACAACAAGACAAAACAATACACCACACTGAGTAGGGCAATCTAGACCCCCCCAAAACAAATACTGTAACCGGATAATAGCTGTAAAGCTTTCCATACATGTGTTAGAATCTGAGTGAGCAGAGTTTAGGTACCTTATAAGGCAGTGCAGGGAGGTAGCAGGGTGCAGTGAGGGGAATCTCCCAAATAAGTTTAATTAGAATATAATGCTATAGAGACACAAAGAGGTAACTATAATAGGAGGCTTAAATGGACAGGGGATTGGTAAAGAAGGATACAGGAAGGACAACTAACACTATGGGTCATTCGAAAAACTATATGGAAATCCACTATTATAGAAGCTTTCTAAAAATATACATATGCATAATTATACAAATATGTATATAGTATAAATATACTATAGTATATTTACATGTATAGTATACATATTTAATATATAGTATAGTATATATAATATAGTCTATATACATATAGTATATTTATATGTATAGACATATAAATATACATGTTAAAGTATGTACATAATTGGAGTTGCCAAATAATAGAGGTGACAGTACCCCAACTAGATACCTTATGTTACCAAGCCAAACCTCCATTACTAGGAATGGTTTATATCTCATTAAGTCATTGGCCAAAGGGCTCCATGGAAAATCCCAAGATCAGGAGTTATTGACAAGGCTACTGGTTATTCTCCTCAGCCTGAAGCCGTATGCCTGAAGCCAACACTTATTTATGTCATTGAACATGGAGAAGTTGAACTGGTGCCTAACTAGAAGCTTGGCCCCTACTGACTAGCATTTATGGTACTAGAAGGTACCCTTTACTCTTCCATAGGAGAAAGGGATCAATATCTCCCAGCTACAAATGTTGTGACATACAACAGACACCTGACTGTAAGAGATACTAGAGCAATATTAGCACAAATGTTTATAGGAGTAACTGATCACTTATGATTGAATTTAGGTCTGCTCTGTGAAGTGGAGCCATATCAGATACTGCTAAAGTGGTCAAGAAGCAGAGACCAGATAGACCAAATAGGTCATAGGCCTAGGGAAAAATCTATTGTTATTCTACTAAGTAACATAGCAATAAAATGATTACCAATAACATATTATTATGCCCATAGATCATGCCTTGCTCAGCCCTCATTAGAAAAGCTTGTGCTTGCAACAGATGGGAATTAATGCATAAACTTGAAAAGAGATAATAATTAGAGTGTGAGACTTTGGAGCACTCAGTCCTACATGGGATATTTTCTCTTCAGGGAGTTATGGGACAAGAAGATGAGAAAATTATACGAGCAGAGATGATGGACATCAAAGAAACAGTGTCTTCTAAACACAGCAGGACTGGTGCATATATGAATTTGTGCCAGCATTCACAAAACCTGCACAGGTTCAAACAGTTTCAAGGTCCTTGCACGGAGAGTTGAAATGTACACAGTGTCCTATCTAACTAAGCGGCCCTCAGCTTCTGATACTCAGTGTAAATGGAAAATTGTGAGCTTTTCTACCTTGACCTTTCAATTCCTTGGGATTTTATACATTTTAGCATGTCTTATCTCCATCAAGGCTAATTAGTCCCTGGTTATTTCTTTGTGTAAATTTGGTGATCTTAATTCCATAGCTATCACTGGGTGCATTTCTTTGTAGACTTATCCATAGATTGCTTTTGTGGCACCATGAATCATCACGGATGTATGCATAGGACTTCCTGGGTTTGAAGCACCCAGATGTCAACTCCTGTGGCATATTTTGGTACCTCCTTCTCACCATCCTAAATTCATAATAATATCTTAGTAATTAACTATTAAATGTTTTTCAGTGCACAAAGAGATCCCTGCTCCCTAGATCTTTTCTCCTGTCTTGGAAAAATCTGGGAGAAAGATGTGTGAAAATATGGTTTAAAATAACCTTTCATGTTGCATTGAAGATTTGTTTAGAGAAGAAATTAGTTAATGTTTTCTATAAGTTTCAGAAAGTAAATACTTTAGAGTTTTCCATTCCTGTTGATATTTCATATTTTATAGACTTTGAGAAATACAAAATCCAACCTCAGTTCACAGGGCTTGTGAAATGAACACTCAGATCATATTTGTATCTTGGATCACAATTTACATATTCTGCAGGGACACAGACACAATAATGTATGTTACCCCTCAGTTAGAAGAACTATCCCCAGTAGAGATCCTAATCACTTGCCGAAGATGTGAGGCCATGGAAGAACAGAGAAGAAAGTGGTCATCTGTCAGCTAGGGACAGAGCTCCTAACCCTGATGTCAAACTTGCCACTTCTAGGACTGTAATAAACAACTTTGTCACTTAAGCCAGTCGATGGCATTTAGTTGTGGTAGCCTGGCCTAATGGATACAATCCTTCCTCTTTTGTTGAATTCTGCATCTAATAGTGTCAGCTCACAAATATAGCTACAGTTTGGAGAAATGTGCAGGGGTACCCAGGCACACTCCCCAGACAGGCACTACAGTACTTGAAGTCGGTTCTTTAGGTTTTCTTTTTATGAAAGAAGTGTAATTTAAACCAAGATTGAGAGTTTTTTCACACTAGATGGTTTATAACTGTCCGATACTTTTAAAGGGGGAACTAGAGACTTGACAGAGTCGCCTTCAAAGCTCTGATTCCAAAAACAGGAGGAAACTTGGATGTGTATCCTCCTTATCCAAGTACACTCATTCATATTGTTTTCCTTTTTCCTCGTTTTTTAAAAAGTATTTTTGCCTATATTTGTTCACTGTTTTCCTTTCTCCTTTCCTTCCCATCCCTATACTGTTATCTTTTCATGGATCTGTTCATAAGTTCTTCACATCATGTATTTTCACGAAATCCCAAAATTCCATGTTGAGACCCAAAGCCTGTAGAATCAAGAGTCACATACTGTCTGAGGTTTGTTACCCAAGTAAATATCCCAGAAGATGATTTTAATTTAACTGATTTATTAACCAACTTGTCCCAAAGGAATCCTGGGATGGGAAGATGGAATAAAGAAGAAGACAGAGAGGGAAAAAAAGCCAAGGAAGCAGTGATCTCAGGCAGACTCTCCCAGAAGGTTGCCTCAGCTTGATGCTGTAGAAACTGCAGACTGTGAGTTCTGCCAGAAAAATCCCCACAAGTCAGGGACTTGGGGGTGCTGTAATGCTGCCACATCTGTAGTCATTGATTATGGACATCTGTGGGGGGTGTTAGTACCCAGTGCTTCTGGCTCGCAGCCGTGGATAAGAGGGCTCCAGGAGTCCATAAGCAATTCCCAACATGTAACAAATGTTGTAAAAATGAGAGCCAGGAGAATCTTGGAAAATATTCAACTTTCTTGACTATCCTTGCTCAAAACTGTGGAAGAAAGAGTTCTTGAAATATTTAGCAACCTGTCATGTTTTGGTTAGTTGTATGTCATCCTACACACAGACACACAGACACACAGACACAACACACACACACACACACACACACACACACACACACAGGGAGACAGAGACACAGAG
This sequence comes from Mastomys natalensis, assembly GCA_021653895.1. Taxonomy (NCBI): domain Eukaryota; kingdom Metazoa; phylum Chordata; class Mammalia; order Rodentia; family Muridae; genus Mastomys; species Mastomys natalensis. The sequence continues at coordinate 673,569 of JAJTUV010000607.1, read as the reverse complement.
ACAGAGTATATACCTTGTTGCCATTACTAAAGTGCCAAACTTTGTTATTCATTATTTAAATTATTTGCTTAAAAAGCAAATTATTTCTGCGATACTTTTTTTTTTTACATTTTTATTCATTCTTTAACAGTTTCAGGTTTCATATAATCTTACTTATCCCTCCAGTTGCTCCCAGATCCAACCCTTCCCTATTCACTCAACTTTCTCTCTCTGTCTCTCTGTCACTGTCTCTCTCTGTCTCTGTCTCTCTCTCTGTCTGACTCAGTGTGTGTGTGTGTGTGTGTGTGTTGTGTGTATCTGTGTATGTCTGTGTCAAGATCAATTTGGGCTGTCCAAATATTCTTGCATGCGAGACCTTATAGAGGTCTACAATTTTAAGAGTAAACTGATTCCTCTTTTTCTATCAGGTAACAATTTTTAATTTCTCCATGCACAGGTTCTATGTACATTGCTACAATTTATTCGGATTCGTATGTGCAGCTGCCCTGTCTTCTCTAGAAGACATTTCCTTTGAATTGTTCAGCCTCTCTGGCTCTTCTGTCTTTTATGCCTTGTCATCATCTGTTATGATCCCTGAAACTTTGGAGGGTGTGTGTGTGTGTGTGTGTGTGTGTGTGTGTGTGTGTGTTTAGTTTATATGTTCCGTTTAGCATGGAGTATTCCACAGCCTCTTATTCTCTACAGTCTGGCTACTGTGCGTCCCTGTATTAATCACCACTTATTGCAAATAGAAGCTTTTCAGATTAGGGTTGAAAAATGTTTTGATTTATGGATATAATGATAGGGCATTAGAAGTCAGTTTAATACTATGTTGATTTAACAGAATAGGATTAATAGGTTGTTGCTCAGGGTCTATTCTGAGGTTCTTGGCCCAATAACAGTAAGATGTGGGTTTCATCTTGTAGAATGAGACTTAAGTCCAATCAATACGAAGATTAATAGCAATAGCCTATAATGTTTATGAGCTTATGGGACCTAATTGGGATGAGTTACTTCTTTCGAAGTTGTTAACAATCCTATACTTGCTGAGAGTTCCATTTCTTTTGTTTATTGGGAAGGAAGGAATTAGAAACAGAAGTTCATGATCATCAACTTCAGCACTGCTGTCTTTATGCTGTAAATCACGGTGCCGTTATTACCATATTCTGATTATAGCTCTGGCAGGTAGACGTTATTTTGAACTTACAGTTTGTAATTTTATACTTTTTAAAAACCTGTGAATAACCTTAGGTTTATTTCTAAAAAAAATGTCTATTCCAAGGTATTATATATATATTCCTGGTAAGAAAAACAAATTTACACTAAAAATCATTAGTCTAGTAGAATTCAGTGGATTACTCAGTTAGTTCAGTGTGCTGCTTTGAGTGAGGTTCATATGTTGTAATACTCAGTCCCCAGTGGGTGGAATTGTTTGTGAAGGATTAAGACATTTGGCCTTGCTGGAGGAAGCATATCACTGTGGAGAGCTTTGATGTTTCACAAGATTGGAATCATTTCAAGTTTGTTCTGTCTAACTCCTTCTTGCCGTTGAAGATGTGAGCTCTCAGCTGTTTCAGCCATCATGCCTTTGTTCTGTAATTATGACTTCTAAACCTCTGGAATCATAAGCCAAATTAAACACTTTCCTGTATTAGTCGCTTTGGCCATGATGTTTTAGCACAGCAGTAGAAAAGTAGCTAAGACATCCAGTATAGAAGCCAGGCAATATATGTTGATAGCTGAAACTAAAGTGCCTGGGTTCAAATGCTCCTTTTACTTCTAGCAACATGTTTTCATTGATCAGTTTGATTAACCTGTTAAGCTTAAGTCTCTTTACCTAAAAACAAATATAAGATTTAAACTTGCTTTTTTTCAGGCTATCAGAGATCTCCTAGTGTGATTCTTCATTGATGTAATAAAACACTGACCAAAAACAACTTAAGGAAGAAAGGGTTTATTTGACTTACACTTTTGTATTACAAACACTCCTTGATGGAAGTCAGAGACAGAACTCAAGGCAGGAACCTTGTAGAAGGAACTGATGCAGAGATGGTGGAGGGATGTTACTTACTGGCTCATTCCCTTGGCTTGGTCAGCCTGCTGTTTTACACAACCCAGGACTACCTGCCCAGGTACCCACCAACCACAGTGTTGATTGATATGGAGATATTGGCCTCTTCCATATCAATCACGAATCATGAAAATGCCCCCACAAGCTTGCCTACAGACAAATCTGATAGAGGCAGTTTCTCACCTAACAATCCCTCTGCCTGGATGTCACCAGTTTGTATCAAGTTGACAAAAGACTAAGCAGCATAGGGAACTGTGGGAGAAGCATACAGGATGCTCATATCTGGTTCTACTATACAGGATATTTGTTTTTGTAAGAACAAACATTCAGGAGTCAGACAAACATCTCTGCGTCATTGTGTGTTTGTCCTTAAGCCAGTGAACCTGTCTATCAAGAGAGTGTTGTTTTCATAATGACTAAATTTCTATAAAAATTGCATCCATTAATAGATGACATACCTAGTAAACCCAAACTGCATATCAGATTCAAGTTTCTGATGTTTAACGGGGATACGTACACACTTTGCACAGCATGAAGCAAAACAGGCTGTAAGCCTCAGCTGAATTCCTTCACACTCTCTGCTTTATCCCATCTTTATACGTTTATAAGTAGAAAACTAGCTTAACCATGTAACTTTGGAACGGACCACGGCATCAGGGGCCGTTTATCTCTACAGAGATCTAGTGTTAGAATAGGCTTCTTTCAATTAAGTTGAAAATTGCCTACATCTGGCCCCAACCCTGTTTGTTCCTGGAACAATGTGAACTTGGGCTGTTGTTAATTGGTTAATTCACTTGGCCAACGGCACTGTAATTTGTTCCTGCCATTAAGGGTGCACTTCCAGAAACTACATAGTTAAGGATCAGTGGCAAAGGAGATGAAATGGTTTTGAGGGTAGCTAAACTTTTGTACTGAGACGTTCGAAACACTCACAGAGTCATCCAAAAGATCCTGTGCCTGTCAAACCAATCTTGAGTCCAGTCTGGAGCTTCTGGCAGTAGTTGAAACTCAGACCTTGCTATTTAGTGTTGAAAATGCTGTCTAGACCTTATTAGCTGAATTGAGACAAAATCTGGGACTGAAAAATCAGATTTTTTTTTTTAATAATTAATTTTGAGTAAAGGTTGTTTCTTGGAAAATTACGCATTAAAAACTCACGTAAAACATTTTCAATCTATTAAGGACTCATTACACTCAGGAGCAAGTTTAAGTTCTACAAATTGCCATCAACGGGTAGCTATGTTCTGCAGAATGACTTTGGGCAATGGCCTGGTAGGAGGGAGAAAGAAGGTAGGTATGCAGCCATGATGGGCTTTGAGACCATAAAGCCTTGGGTCCGCTGCTTCGTTCAGATCATTACTTCTTTGGTGAACTCAGGACAACATCGCTCCTTTCCTTACTGACACAGCTTCATCAAAGATCCTTCATCAATACTTAATGTGTATAGGTGTGGTGCCTGTTTACCTGTTCACCACATTTGTGCCAGGTGCCCATGGAGGCCAGAAGAGGGCATTTGAATCCCTAGACCTGGAGTGGCAGATGGATGTGTGTTGCCATGTGGGCAGTAGGAATGGAACTGAGGTCCTCTGGAAGAGCAGCCTTAACCATTGAGCCATCTCTCTAGCTCCACTGACAGCATTTGATGGACAACAGACTTAGTCATGCTACTCCTTAGGTATTTTCTCAGATGTAACTTAGAGAAATAAGGTTTGACTTTCTAGTCCAGAGGAGTACAGGTCATCATAGTAGGATGACATAGTAACACTGCAGGGAATAAAGATATGGAGCCAGGAGTATACAGCTGGCTGGAGAGCTGGTTGGCCACATTTTGCCCACACTTAGGGAACAGGAGTGAACAGGATTGAGGATGGGCTACAAAACATTAATGTCTTCTCCCAGGGACTCATTCCCTTCGATGAGGTTTTACCTCCTAAATGTTCTACCATCGTTCAAGACAAGAACAACCAACTGGGGATGTGCTCAAACATGTGAGCCTATGGATATGTTTATATTTAAACTGCAATAACATCTATTTTCTTCCTCCTGTCCTCACTGTTCAGGGCTTTCTCTTTTAAAAACCTCCCAGGCTGTCCCTCTGGAAACCTCTCAAGCTGAGTCAGCCTGTTTGCCTAGTCTTTCTCTGTTCTCTCCTCCACACTGATCCTAGACTTGCTATTACATGGCCCCTGATTTCCCACATTGGCCATGGGCTCTATCCCAGAATCTCAGTACCCTCCATTTCAACACTGACTGTGAACACAAGCAAACAAACCCTTCCAGCTTAAGAACACAATGAGAACATGAGGAAAATACTGCATTCCAGAATATTACAACGTTCTCCCAAGTTCTGTTTCCAATTAAGTTGAAGCCAGTTAGACTCTGGTCTTCCCTTTTTATCTGAGCCTGGACTTTCCCAAATTCCATTGTAATTCCCCTCTACACTATGAGCCTTCTTTGCCCAGAAGCTGTCTTTATTAATAGGTAGCCCAGAGAAGAAAATGGGCAGGAAATAGGTTGCTCTGTTTGCAATCTTCACTCATTGACTACATATGCAATGCCATGAATAGCCCTCTCTCAGGTAGAAGAGCAAATAGTTTAATTTTTTCAATAATATTTTATAGAATATTTTGATCTTTAAAGTGAAAGAACAGAGTACAATCCTATCATTAAGAAACTTATTGAGGGCTAGAGAGATGGCTCAGCAGTTAAGAGCACTGGCTGCTCTTCCAGAGTTTCTGAGTTCAAGTTCCAACAACCAATGGTGGCTCATAACCATCTGTAATGAGATCTGATGCTATGAGTTCATGTGTGCATCGGCTCTGTTGTATTCAGAAGTCCTGATTCTTCCAAGTCTTCTGGCTCTTTTTCCATTTTCTGGCTTATGAGTAGAGCAGCTATGACCAAGGTTGAGTAAGAGTCTCTATAGTGGGATGTGAAATTGCCTGTACTACTCATGTTCTGTTCAGAACATCTTTTCCTGTGCCAGTGAGTTTAAGTCTCACTGGGGATACAAACAAGATCCATGTTTAAGGGCAGGCTTAAGCTGCACTTAAGGGCAGGCTTCATGCCCAGCCATAGTAGGTGGCCAAAACAAAATGAACTGAATGATATCTTTAGAGTTTTGTTTTCCCTCATAACTCTTTGTCTGGGTATTTTGCTTCCTACAGGACTTTTGCTATGTATTATGGGTTCTGATTTTGTATCTTTCTGGGGCTTCTCTGTGAGTGAATGTGTGTGCCTATGTGTGTTTCAGAGGTGTTTTCATTTGCTCTCATTTTTTTCTGTTCCTTGGGGTTTTGTTGTTATTGTTGTTTGTGTGTTTATTTGGTTAGTTTTGTTTTATTGTTATCCTATTCAGATTTGTTTCTTTGTTGCTTAATCTCATTTTATTACTACTTTTCTTTTTCTCTTTCTTTTTTTCTTTTCTGGTTTTGCTGTTGTTTTATCTTTTATATGCCTGTTATTTATCTAATTGAGAGACAGCAAGAAAGGGGACACAAAGAGGTTTGGGAACACAAGGAGGACCTGGGAGAATCTGGGGGAGGGGAAGTCATAACTAGAATATATTGCATAAAAGAATATAATTTCAATTTAAAACTATTTACATTCAAAAAAGATAAAATGAAACAAAAACCCAAGCAATTCCTGATCCATTTCCCAGCCCACTGATCTTCACAGACTTGCCCTTTGTGCTGGGCATGCTGACATCTGACTGAGCTCCAGCTCTCCAAACAGAGAGGCAGCAAATCGGCAGCATTGGCTCCTGCACACTGTGACTGATGCCAGCCTGAGCTACTAGAGAACTTGTCTCGCAGAACAAAACAAAATGAGCGACAATGTTTAAGTGGGCCATTAAGTCTTTGGAAACATGCCTTTGAAGACTCTAAGAACAGTCTCTTCCTCTGCTTTCCCACCCACCCTATGAACTTTTGTACATACACAGTACCATATTATATTGTCCCATCACAGAATCACAACTAATGAGACAAACCACAACAGACTGAAACCCCCACAGAGCCGGAAGGTTAAAAACTGCATGGCAGGTATTTTGTTTCAGAGCAAAGTTAACACAGCTAAGCTACAAGAAATCACCAAATGAAACAGGAATGTGCTACAGATACTAACAGCAAAGGATTCTGTTTATAAGATGCACAAGGCTCTGGAGAACACATTCTCAAGGGCCTTATGCAACTTGTAGCTGAGCACATTTAATCTTTGCTTTACAGGCTATGGTGTCCAATGCTTGACACTGTGGGCTCAGGGTAGGACTCCATCTCAGATGCCAACTTTCTTATCGTGTCCTTCTTTGACCTATACTGTGATCTCCTCATCTCCTGTAAGTACAGATTTTTAAAAAAATTTTCTCATTTCTTCTAAAAGGATAACCCACCTCCATAGCTTTCTGGAATAGCAGTTTTACTTTTAAAGAATGCCAGCCTTCTTTGAATTTTTCTATATTGTACCCTTACAGTTTGGCCTGTTATATAGAATTTATAAATGTAAATGAATGATATCTCAGTTGATGGGTATCCTGGAATTTTCAGCATCCCACAGAGAAATCAATCTTGAGACAGAGCAAGTCTGGAGTTGATAAGTTTGTCAGCTCAGTGACATCAGCAGCAACGCAAAGCCTCTCCGAGGGCTTTCCAGCCTTCAGCTGCTTCCCTCTCCCCACCAGCTAGCCTCAGGCAGAAGTCAGTGCATGCAATGAGATATGAAAGTGTTAAGAGGGTGGGGATGAAGGAGTGAGAGAGCAGGAGAAGAGAGGAGAGGAAGAGGAGAAGAAGGAAGAGAGAGAAAGGAGGGAGAAGGAAGAGAGAGGAAAAGAGAGAAGAAGAGGAGAGGAAAAGGGTAACTTCTCCATGAACTCTTCTCACAAACAGCTGTTTTTACATTTTACATTTTTTATGAACCTCAAAACTGGAAGATGAGATGCTTTCTAATCTGATTGCATATTGATAATTGGTGAATGTAGTTAAATATTAGGAAAATAGATGCTTCTTAGTATTTCCCTGGAACAGGGGCTGCTTGTGTTTGTTTGTTGATAGGCTCTCAATACTTAACCCTGGCTGGCCTGGAACTTGCTAAGCAGACAAGATAAGCCTTGAAATCACAGAGATATACTTGCTTCTTCTTCCCAAAGTGCAGGGATTAAGTATGTTCACCTATACAGAGGTTCCATATGTTACTTTAATTTTTTATTTTTGTTTTGTTTTGTTTTTTTGTTTGTTTGTTTGTTTTTCCTCAGAATCTCGAAATCACATTATTAGAACATTCCTTCTCAGTTTTGTCTATTTACCACTGAAAAGTGGGCTGTCACCCCCACTCTCGAAATCACATTATTAGAACATTCCTTCTCAGTTTTGTCTATTTACCACTGAAAAGTGGGCTGTCACCCCCACTCTCACAACTTCCTCCATGCCCTTCTGAGTGTCACAGAGCTCCTATTGAACATAAGGCAGTTCTGGAAGGAAGTTTTTCAAGGCACTGGGAAGAGAAGAAAACAGGAATTTTCACATCTCGGAAGGGTTAGATACTTAAGCAGTCACCTTCTTCCTCGCTAGAGTGAATTCTTTATAAAGAATTCTCATAGAATTTCTTTAGAGCAAGGTCTAAAGACAGTGTCTAAGTGTGAGGTCATGTTTCTCACAGTGTTGGCTGAATTCTTCTGTTGTGTCACTGAGCACCCCAAGACTGCCATTTCAGTCACCGTTCAGGACATGACATGAGAATCTGTCACCATTGCTTGTCACTCAGAGTTGGACGTAGGGTTGGCTTTCCGGGTCTGTTCCGAGTGAGGAGGGAACACAGGTATCTGGCATGTGCTGGTGGCCAAAGTACTGGGCAGGAAGTATGTGTGGGATCTGTTTCATGAGCATCTTAGTAATGCCAGCTGGATCACAGCACCTGAGCATTAAGAATACAAATCCAGCTGATTCATGGACTATGTGTGGTCAGACCATCTCAGTAAGTTTTGTGCAACACCTTGAAGTCAAACTGGGTATTGTGCTTCAGAGAATATTAATCTTGTAGGGTTTGAGTAGCAAGAAGAACCTTTCCCCCATCCCCCCAAAAAAAGACTGCAGACCCTCAGAACTGGAAACACCTCCCATCACTACTGGTCACATTCTTATTTACTCCTGGTCACTTCAAGTCATTAATTGTACACTGAAAACCAGCACAGCGGTGAATAGGAGCTATCTCATGGAAAAATAACCTAGTCTACCTGCACACAGCTTCAAATAAAGTTTTTCAAAAGGTCATGACTCTGCTTGCCATCTCAGCCTTTGGGAGCTAGTGGCAAGAAGATCAGAACTTCAAGACCAGCTTCAGCTACATGTGAGATTTAAAACCTGCCTGGGCCATGTGAGACAGTGCCTTTAAACTCAACTCAACTCAACTCAACTCAACTCAACTCAACTCAACTCAACTCAACTTAACTCAAAATGAAAGTAAATGTGTAAAGGGGTAAGGGGTGCTGCTCACAGGTAGAGTGCTTACTGGCTTACAACAGGTCCTAGGTTTAACCTCCAAGACTAAAAAACAAAATCTTTCAAAGAAAATAAATTTACCTAGACAAAGGCCATTCCCATCTGTCTCCCATCTCAACCCAAATTGTCTAAAATGTGTTGTCGTGATACACAAAGATTTTGAGCCTTTCAAGCACAAAAGCCCCGGCTGGTTTTATTGGCCAAAAGAACTCTCTGCAGTTCTTTCTTGTTGGGCCAGTCACCTAAGAGTGTGACTGTAACTGATGTGAGTTAGTCACTCCTGTTCAACACTGACTGAATGAAAGAAGAGAGGAAGGCAACAGGAAGCCAGCACACAACTGAAAATGACCCACATGGCTTATTAAAATCCTGGGGCTAAAAATATTACCACGGATTCAAAGTGCTGTCATTGACACCACACACACACACACACACACACACACACACACAGACTTGCTGGAAAACTTATGGGGAAGTCAGTTTGGGAGATGATCCAGACCCCTTCACCCTCCATGTTTGCATGAGAGAGAAGGCAGAATCCATTCATATATGACTGCAAGTGACACAGCAATACAACACCAGCTCTCTCTCCAAGTACATCTGCCTAAAGCTGACATTCTCGTCTGAAAGCCAGAGGAGTGTTCCAGCAAGAGCAGGAAATTAGGATTTTTTTTTTTTTGGTGGGTTTTACACTTCTACAGAGACATCTGTTTGTAGTCACCTTATGGTCTCGGTATTTCTGTAGTTTTAGGACAACTATTTTCAGTTTTTGGTCCAAAGAATATTTTCTTCTTCCTGTCAATGTGTGACTTTTAGAAAGCTGGACAAAGCGCACCATTAATGTGAGATGGCTTCATAAAAATGAACATTCACAGTCAAAACTGAAAATGCTGGGCCAGTTGCTTCCTCCTGATCCCCAGAGAGTCCACTTTTTCTCTCCTGCTGCATCTTTTTCTGCTTCCGGTAATCCACGTTTGCCCTCTTTGCAAAATGTGTTCTTGAGAGAAGAAACACGGACATGCATTCCAAAAACATACACTGTTCAACTCATCCATTTATACCCATACCTTAATAGATATTCACATTTGAAATTATTCTGGTGTTTGTTTGTTGCGATGACAGAGCTTCAATCGAGGGTCTCACATGTGCTCGGCAAGTGTACGAACATTAGACCAGACTCCCAGCTCTCCAAAGCCATTTGCTTAATAGAAAAATAAAGCTGCCAAGCAGTATCTGTAAAGCAATCAGGATCAAGTATCAGAATTGGCAGGCTCAGGGAGCAGGGCACTAAGTATTTTAGGTCCAGCTTCACCACGCTCATCCTTGTCTGCTAAACTATACTTGAGTTCCCTGCAAGTCCTTCTTCGTCCTCCTCTATCTTTTCCTTCTGTGAACTCATTCATCTCCCATCCGTGTGACTTAAATAAACAAGCAAATCTGACGCTCATGAAAGTAAAGTTTCTCAGTCTGTCCCTTGAAGGGGTGTCTCCTGTCCTTGAGACATGGGCCAAGTGGGAGGAAGACCATCACAAGATGAGGAAAAACTGGTATAACAGCTGCTTAATGTGTGGGCTTGCAACAGAGGTGTAGTTACTGGCATCTTTGCCCACTAAACTTCTGCTTCTGCTGTCCAGTCACACAAGTCAGCCAAGTGGAAACACTGTATCTTTATTTTCATGTGATCAGAGTTCTATTATTTACCTTTTTTTTAAAAAAAATGTATTTCTTTGACATTTTCTTGCATGTATGCAATGTACTCTGGTTATTCTTGCCCCGCTGTCCTGTGTATCCCTCCTTCTTCTATCAGCCCCTCTCCTCCTGACCCACCCCTGTTCATGTTCATGTCTTTTTATTTTGAGACCAGGGCCATCTGTGTGAGCATGGGTTTGGAATTCTCCTTTGGAGCCTGTTCGGGTCACCAGTGGTTACTCAATTAATGGCAGTGACTCCTCAGTTTCCTGAATCTATCAGTGGCATTTGGCAACATGAGAAGGTGTAGATAGTTCTCACTTCTAATAGAAAGGGATCACTCTGGAAATGAGAGGACACAAGTCAAGCAAACCAGTGTCTCCTAGCAGTGAACACTTAATGGTGGCATCCAAAGAAATCACCTACACAGACCAAAAGACTGCTGAATTTCACTAAGTTTTGCAAAAGTATGTTTAACACAACAGTGCTGTCAGGCTATGATATCTAAGAAACTTAAGAAGCCATGAGGTGTGGCCTAGAGAAGATCTACACACACACACACACACACACACACACACACACACACACACACAAAGACACAGGGAGGGAGGGAAAGAGGGAGAGGGAGAGGAAGACAGGCACATACATGCACAAATTCCCCCCACACCAATAATATTTTATAGGCAAATGCACTGAATAAGAATTATCTAATGAGAAGAATTTCACAGCTGAAATATTTATAATTACTAAATTTGGCTGCTAATAACAGAAAAGGAGCCTTTTTTCCTTTTTTAAATTGGGAGGATATAGAAGTAATTTTATGGGGAGGGGGGTTTCTGCCACACTCTAGCCTGTATAGATGCCGTATAGATCCTGAATAAAAGATACAAAAATTTGGTGTTTTTATTAACAAGCTCCAAAGCCTAAACTGGGCGGGTTCTGCGCTATTCTAAGCTACATCCCAGCCATAGGCCCCAGGGTTACTTGCAGTTTGTCTCACCCTGCTTGCTCTCCTCCATGTTCGTCCTCTGGGTAAGCTTCTCTTAGCCATGTGCTCTTGGCCCATCCTGCCTCACAGTGACTTTTATCTGTCTCTTTCTCTGTCCCTTTACCTTGTGGTCCCTACCTGAGACCCCCCACTCAATCTCAAGGCCAGTCCTCCTCTCTCTGCTGCTCAGTCACAAGTTCTCACCCTTATGACCTAATCAGAGATTATTGGGGAGCATTCCCTACCGTACATTCATCAATACAATGCCCTGTGCAGAGTGCAACCTGATCTTGGGATACAGAACTCAGCATCTGAATGTACAATGCACAAGACCAACCACAACAAGAAGAAATATGTGTTGTCCTAAGAGAGTCAGTACTGATTAAGAAAAATGTAAATTAATAACTTTTCTTATTTGTTAAGAGAAGAAACAGACATACAATACAAAATCACATAGTATGTATATACATATAATTGTCACTCATTTTATGGATGTTTGTTTCTTCTCTCAAGAGAAAAATAAACAAGAATAAGAGCACATACTGTTCTTGTAACCTTAAAAATGGCATGATGTTCCTCTTGTGGCTTCTCTATGAGGCAGAACACATAAAGGCAGCCCAGTGCCATTGCTCCATGGCATTGTGAATTGTGGATCTCGGGATGGCACTTCTCAGGTCATCTGATAATGTCAGATGTGACGTAGTGTACATTTCAAAATAAAGCAAAGTGATACAGAAGTAGGAAGGTTTCTAATCTTATCCCCTCTTCCTCATAAAAAGGACTCCTGGGTAATATTCTCTTCTTCCAAAGCACATTGTAAGACCTAAGAGTGTCATGGTGGGACTTCCTCCCTTCTATCCTGACGGCCCTTTTATTCACAGCTCTCTGGTTCTATTCACAGGCAGAGCTGTTACATAGAGAACCAGAAAAATCTGAACAAATAGGCCTTGGGGGGCCTCTTTCCTAGTTCATAATTATCAAGTTATGAGTGTTTTTGTTTAGTCACGATGCTCCACATCATTTTTTTTCCTTTCGATCTAGCACAAAAGTTTATAGTTTTCTCTATGTCTTTGGGTTTGGGTTAAATAAATTTTTGTTTTTTCTTTTATTGATTGTTTCTGTTTGGTTTGGTTGTTTGTTGTTTGCGTGGTTGTTTTAGGGGTGTATGGAGATGTTTATAGCCAAAAGGTTCACATGTTGGGGACTTGATTCCCACCATGGCGGTACTGGAAAGGACTGCTCTAGAGGACCCTGATACACAGAGAAGGAAAACTATCATTATGAAGCATGGCCTGGCAGGCAAATTGCCGACAAAATATCTAGAATAAGAGATCAGTTCCTAGATCCTTGAAAGCCTAAAAGCAGTCATGGCTGCCATATTGCTTACATTGTGTTGAGACAAAGTTTTCTGTGTACACTGCTGTTCTGGAATAGTTATAGCCAGCTAGACTCAATTCAGAGTACCTGGTTCTGCCTCCCAATGCTGGATTAAAGGTGTGTACCACTATATCCTGCACTTGCTTACTGGGTTATTTTGGTTTTTTTGTTTGTCTGTTTGTTTGTTTTTTATGTATCTGTCTCCTCAGCCTGCTCTTCCATCCACCATGGGACCCTTTCCAGAGCCTGTGAAATGCTGTTTGTACTTTAAGCCTCCAAGATTCTGAGCTGTATAAGTTTCTTTCTTTATAAAGTTAGTCTATCTTGGGTAGTGAAATGGAATCTACAAGGTGACAGCCATAATCTCATATTGGGTAAGAGAAAGTCATTTTCTTCACAGTAAGGGGCACCAATAATATAAGTGGGCATAACTATGAACCTAGTGATGCATGCCAAACTGCACTGGTGTTAGATACTTTATATTGGCCTGAATCATCTGTCTACTGCCATGAAGGTGAACCACACCATGATAGTTGGGGGGATAAGGCAGAAACTTCTCACTCATTTTCAGTGGTCCGTTCTTGTTACATGAGAACCATCTTGCCGGGACTCAAATCCAACAATCAGTGGTTTTTCATCTCCCTCCAACATCATGTTCTCTCACTCTTCTTTTCTTGCTATCCTTCATCTATTTACAATCCCCTTTGCCCCCATGTACCCTAGGAATGACCTAATTCAGGAGTGAAAATAGCTGTAGATAGGAGGAAAAAAAGGAAGATAGAGGGAGGAAGCTATGAGCCTCTATTCCACAGTCCCTATAAATCCAAAAGTGTAGCTGGAACTACATATTTAGCTCACATGAAAAACACAAAACTGAGATTGGGCCTGAAGAACTCCTGGACTTCAGCCAGGCAGCTGTGAGGTACTTATCTGTGGTTTTATCAAGGTGAGAGAGCGTGGTAATTTGGGTGAGTGAGACCGATGCACAGGATTATGTTTAAGGAATAGAAATGCAATTTATGCTCAATCTTCCACTAAACCCATTAAGACACAGAGAGTTTGTTTTGTATAAAGTCATTAATTAGGTTATGCTAATTAATTGTCTTGGTATAGTTAGATAGTGGATAAAGATGCTTTCTGTATTTTTATATGATTGAAAACAAAACCAAAGGAAGAATAATACTTTCTGACACATGAGAAGAATGGAATTCAAATGTCTGCAAAACATTTAATTGGAAAAGAGTCATATTACTGGATACTTATTAGATGTATGGCTGTCATCACAACAGTGAAAGTTCTGGAAGGGTTGGAGCCCTCATGATCTATCTGGTTTAACTTATTTATTAAAGTAAAGAAATAAAGATCACCACTTGACTTATGGTATTGCTTATAGATATGGAATATTATGCTTTCTACACTGTCTGAAATGCTTCCAAAGGCCAGAAAGTCAGTTCTCTCTGAGCACATCTTGGACTGTTCATGCCTTGAGCTTTATTTTACAGATGCCTCTGAGAAAATAAATCTGTAGATATGTCTGTCTGATTCTTTTACATTTTAATAAATGGAGAGAGAACTTTAACAGAACCTTAGGTTGTCATGCCTGTACTATGGTCCATATTTGCAAGGTGCAATAAATAACAGTGCCACCTATACTCCAATCTTTATGTCTTATGTTTTTATTCTATTGGCAAAACAACAAAACAAAGGAAAAAAATCCTTTTTTTCCCAAATAAACACTAGTGATAATATCAAGTCTTTTCTTAATTATTATGCTCCTAATCTGTTTTCTTCCACCAGTAACTCCTTTCTCAATATCCCACAAAATATTACACTAAATAAAATAGATGCTAGTACTCGGGGGGGATGTGTGTGTGTGCTGGTTTTAGTCAAAAGAATGTCTTCCCCAAAGGATACCCACAGCATGACAGGTTTCCAGGAACCTGCCACAATTTCAACACACAGATTTTTGTAGAATTCAACATTACCATGACAGGACAGGCAGAGTACGTACTACTCCCATCTTGATTATAATGAACTGAACCTCTGAAACTGTATGCCAACCTCAATCCAATGTTGTCCCTTATAAGAGTAGCCTTCATCATGGTGTTTCTTCACAGCAATGAAAAGTCTAACTTTGTGTGTGTGTGTGTGCGGCGCGTGCGTGCGTGTATGTGTGTGTGTGTGTGTGTGTGTGTGTGTGTGTGTGTGTGTGTGTATTTTAAATTTACGTTTCAATTCATCAAAAAAAATATTGATGGCTTCTAAAATAAGGTTGACACCATGAATTAACAGCAAATAGATGCAGTGAGAAAAAGAATTTTTCTGAGATTGGCATTGGTGACTTCATGGCTCAGTTATTGACTCTGTGGAAGTGCCATACTATTTTATGTTGAAAATCATATATAGCTTCCTTACTGTTAGTTTATCTACTTTGAGTACAAGCCTTTGACTTATAATATATGCATTATATGCACTTCATATCTGAAAACTTATGACTTACATATTTTGAAATGTTTTATCACAAATTAGTATTATAATTGTTCTAACATTAGAAGATGCTGCAATGGTATATAATTCTCAAGATTTCTATTACCCATTACCCTTTTGTAAGTTTTTACTAAGAATATGTAATCATCAATAAATTCATATATAACAATTCTGAGGTTTGTATACTTTATAAATTAATAATATTAAATAATACTGCAATGTATTAATTGTAACATATTGGTTTTTGATTTTCCTTCTCCTCTGTATAAAGAAATCAGCAGTTCTTTAAAGAATAATCCATTGATCATATTTCTTACATGAAATAAATATTCCACATCACAGGGGACCATGTATAAGCCTTGCAATCAGGCCCAGCAGGTAGATGCTGACCAAAAGGTTTGACTGTGGTTTACTGGAGAGAAATCAGTAAGGCATGGAAGGCAGGCATCAGATGGGTGACTTAAGTAGCTTCAGTGGACTTTGGAACACAGAGTCTGGCTCTGAAGGCTTAGGTGATTAGGGAAGGTAAATAATGGTCTCTAAAGGTGCTGTGAGCTTGAGTTGGTTAGTTTGCATTTGAAAAACAAGCTTCTTGATGAATCCTTTCTTAATTCTAGAAATTAGCCAGTTCTAGGAGATATCTCTTAGGAGTCACCAAGGCCCAGATGTCACAGCATCATAAACATAGAAAATAATGTATCTTCTCATCTTGGCTTTGCTGAGTTGTGTCCCTTTCTTTTGACAGTGAAGGAGTGGCTTGGACTCATTATGACTGATGTGATGGAGAAGATTCCATGTGAACTTTGTTGTATTACCATTCCTGTCCAGATATGTTTTGTATCTTTTGTCATTTTTATCTTGTGCCTCAGAAACATCTCTACCCTTATTGTGAATATTAGCCTTCACTATATCTTATGCCAGGTTTAATGTTGTTTCCATTGATATTCTCTCTTGATGTATCTCTTGGATTTCCTTACTTTTTATTTGGGTAGCCATATCCGTATTGATCAAAGTCTCAGATCTCTCTATTATAAAACCTGTTGGAAATCTTTAGCCTACCCAACAATCACAGTAGCATGCCCCCTCCCTCACTGCCAAAGGTCTAAGTATTAGTCTACATCATAACCCTAAAGCTCCTGTTTTACTCCTTGGTCTCTTACATTCTGGTTTCTATTCCATACTTTCAGTTCTTTTATTGTGACCAAATCCTACAAATTGTGACACCATTCCTTAGGGATAAAAACAACTGTCTCCTGACACCAGATGAGGAACAACTGGTGACAGACCAAAGAAAGAATATCACCAAAGTCCAATTTGTTGAACCAATGAGTTTTATTGGAGTTACTGACAGGATATCCACAAAAGGAGCCAAAAGAAGACAGCTGCATCACTGAAGTCCACCCTAGGCTGGAGAATAGCTCAACAAACCTGGGGTGTGCTGCACATGTTGTGGGCAGCTCAACAGGTTGCAGAATGTCCTTGCCAGGTAGTTTTTGTGGTCCAAGCCTCTTCCAGGTAGCTCTGCTGTTCTCTGTTTCTTTAAGGTGACTTGGATGCTCTCTGTTTCTTCCAGGAAGCTTGGCTGGTCTTTGTTTCGTCTAGGTGTCTCAGCTGATCTCTGAGAGCTCTCTCAGAAATCCTCATTACTTACACATGCTTGGAAATGGAGGGACCTAGTGAGTCCATTCAATTTTAGGGCCTTCCTGAAACCTTTGAGTTGTTTACTCTCTGAGTTTAAGGAGCTTTTCTGCAGGATGGCGTGTGCTTCCCCACACCATTAAAACATCCTGTTGTCTTATCTTACCTTCCTTTATATCCTGGATCCTAAAGAGCTGTCCCCAAGATGGATGCTTCTGCTTGGAAGAAAATGGCTACACAACACTAAGGCCCCATTGTTGGCAGGATTTGAGGCTATTGGCCTCCTTCGTAAACTGCCCATTCTTTCTCAGTACAAAATATCTAATTATTTATAAATCATAAAGTCACATCTAATCTCTTCTCCAGGCTTCTCTAAGGCTCTCCATTTTTCTTACCATCTTTTTCAGTCCAGCATCACATGTCAGCCATCTGCTAGACATTTGTCCTTGGATTCCTACTCAATCTGGCCTATTCCACTTCAATATCTTCTTATGTGAATGGGATTTTCTTTTTTGTCCTTACTTTCTATCAATGTTAATAGCATCCTTTGGCTTAAAGAAATAGCATATTCTTTGCATCCCTGAAGTCTTCCCTGCTATGTCTCAGTGAGAACTTTTCACATACATTTTGTTGTTCTAGCGTTCACACTCGTCCTTGTCAACATGTTGTTTGTCCCTATAAGCTTCAAATTTTCCCCATATCTTCAGTGTCTCCCCTCTCAGTAGCAGCCTTGACAGAACATTGCAAGTGTTGGCACACCTCTTTACCATTTGCAGTTCGTCTTCTCTTGGTGCCCACAGGAATACTTTGGTTTTTTATCAATTTCTCTTCCAAAAATAATATATAAACACCACATAAACAAACAAACCAAAGCAACCTAAAACACAAAACCAAAACCAAACCAAAACAACAACCCAAAACTCAACCCTCACTGTCAGAAAATACAGCTCCAACTTTCAGGCAAATGATACTGGAAAGATTAGCAGCAGAAATCATAAAGCTGACAGTTTTGGTATTCCACTAATTCCCATTGAGTAAACCTTTACTTCCTGTTTCCTTTTAGGCCTGTTTGGAATGACTGATGTAAACAGTGTCAGAAGCCAACTCTTGGATTCCCATTCTGAAGTCAAAGCGACAGAATTGACCTCCACTCTCTATTTGCTAGTATTCTAATAGTAGTTTTTCCTAAATAGCTAAATTCACAAGTCATTTTTGAGTGACAGTCCATCAGATCTAAAAATATGGAACTATAAACTAAAAAAAGAAATTGGAGTCTTCAGGATTTGGGTCTTGCCAACAGGACTCTTACTAACATCATCCCTTCTTAGCTGAACCTGAAGAACGGAGCAGCAATAAAAGAAAGGAAGATAAGGTCCCAGCAGCCTGGAGGTCCACTCAGACACCGCAGGACCCTTCTCTCCTCTTCATTTTAGTGGTCTCCTGTACTAACTACAGCTCTTTTGGTGAAAGAAAAAAATCATTTGCTTAAGGGGCAGGTAGGTGGGAAGAAACATCAGACTACGTGGCTCAGAAAGAAGGGGATTAAACATGGTTCCCTCTCCTCCAATTTAATCTCCATGAGTTCTTGATGAAGCACACTTCCCTTTATCAGGAGTTAATCTCGGTTACTTGATCAAAAGTTTCTACCAAGGTATAGAGAGATTTTAATTTTTAGAAAGAAGGGTGCTCTAGCTAAAAGACTCATTCATTACCTGTGTCTCTGAATATGAAGGCTACTTCTGACTGACTGCTCAACAGTTCTTTTACATCTACTGAAACTCCTAATTGTATTTACTTTCTATGCACATGGCCAAATCCTTATGTTAATTAAAACTACTTCATATTTGTTATTACAAAGACGCTTCTCGCAACTCTGCTGAGTCCATGAAATGCAGTCTTAACCTACACATTTAAATGTCACTAATGAAATATAGAATTTAAGGTCCTTTTTTAATGAGGTCATGAAATACCCTATCAATGTATTTCTGTTAAGACTTTCTCACACATCTTTTCATAGATCAGTGGCTGCATTTCTAAAGCAAATCTCCTATTGCCTCATTGTGACTATTCATCTTTACTGGGCAGATTCAATAAGAAGAAAGTCAACATAAGGAAAATACAGACAGATATTTGACCTCATAAAATAGCGAGTTGATTGAAAAGTTAGGCAAGCCGGAGTGGCAAGAACATGCTTTGACCTTCACAACAGTTACTTGTGGTTCCTGATCCAATACAGCATGATCTCAAAACTCATTTCATTATAGAATTTAAAGGGCCTGGAGCCAGATCCTTATACCCTCTGTGGTACATGCTGAGTTCAGCTATTTATTAGACCCGTGTGTATTGATTTTGATCTTTCCATATTTTTAACGTCATCTTGATTTGGATGCATGGGTCCTGGTGGGCTGAAATTGATCAGGACTGATGCGAAGAAAACTTATTAAGAAGGTAGAATTTTATTTCATTTCCTCCCCTTGCCTTTCTTTACCAGGATCACTCTCACTATGAGGCTTTTCCATGCCTTCATGGTGTTCAAGCTTCTGGGAACACACCATCCTCTCCACTCTGGAATATGTATGCTTCCTGGTTCAGATCCATGAAATTTGTGGCCTTTAGGTGTGGCCAGCCCTTGCTCATTGTCAACTTACTATTCTGTCTTTCAGCATCAATTTTTCATTTTGAATGGGTGTGAGAGTTCTTACTAACTGCTTACCAAGATCTCTGTCTCTCTCTGTCTCTGTCTCTGTCTGTCTTTCTCTGTCTCTCTGTCTCTGCTCTCTGTCTCTTCTCTCTCTGTCTCTCTCTCTCTCCTCTCTCCTCTCTCTCTCTCTCACACACACACACACACACACACACACACACACTACATACACACACACACTTTACCTTTCTGTTCTTCAAATTGATTCAATCACCCAAATCAAACATAAATTCTGCGGACTTATATTCCCTCTACTTTCTATGATGCTTAAGTAGTCTGTGGACTCTTAGAAGAGTCCTTTATTTTATCGTATTATTTATTTATTGCTGGGTTTCACCTACCTCTTCTCCTTACAGCCTGAGGTCTTCAAAGCATGGGAATTCATCTTATGAGTTTTATGTTTCCCCCATGTAGCATAGAATCTGACACTGAATAATTTCACATAAAAGTCTATTGACCAAACAAATGATTCTAACAATGTAAATTAAAATTTTCTCTGTTATCCCAAAATATTTAGTCCTTGGGAGGTTAAATTCAGCATTGATCCACATTCATGGAAACTTTTGCATGGTTCTCTTTCTAATAAGACTCCGAGGACAACAGCTTGCTCAAAGTTAGAGCAAATTTAGCCCATATACTTTGCGAGCATGCATTGGCAACAAACCCCACAATCCTGGACCAAGTCTGTTGCAAAACTGTTTGAGCAGCTTAAGCAGTTCCTTATCACAGCACTCCTTCTTGCCAGAGGGACTTGTTTCACAATGTCCCCATCCATAGATGTGGGAAGTAAACAAGGCATCCTTACACAAGAAAAACTGGATATATTTTATGATAAGATATATTTATTTGATGAGTTTCCTGTGTTTCTGGAAAATGGTGGCAACTGGTGATTCTAAAATCTAATCATCCAAGGGAAAATGTTTGAGGTTTACTAGACTTTTCTTCCTGTCAAATCCTAAGATATAAGCATTTGTGTACACTATTCCATAGACCAGGCCATGACCAAAAATATTCTACTGCCTGAAGATACACTTCAGACATAAATTGGAGCAGTCCATGAGAAAAGAAGTTGTCCTCATCACCCATACATATTTACCTCAGAGAAAGAAGAAACCAATACCTTCATCCCTTAGTGTCAACACTGCTTGGCATCTTATCCTAGTATGACGAGGAAACCATGGTAGACAGTTCTTATGGTGGGATTTTACTAAATACCATTTCCTCTTTCTCTAGAACATCAAGCTCAGTAGCTATTTTTGCTTTTATTTGTTTGTGATCACAAGCACAAGGGCTTGACTTTCATGGGAAGCTGTAAGCACACTGTTATGACATGAGAAACAGATCATATAGATCATCTTTGATTCCTTTGAATCCTTTGCTTTGGTAAATATGTGTATAATTCCTAGATTATTCCAGAAGCAAATACATGCTGAAATGCTCAAGATCTGGGATTGTGGTAACAAGGACATAATACATGTTAAACAAGGACTGGAGGAGAAAAAGAAATACCTGGTCTACCAATACACCTCAGTTTATGGCAAAGTTACTTTTATCCTCTCTGTTTCCCTTATTTTACTCGTTCCAGTTGTTTTTCTGTAACTAATTACTTTACATGCGGATTCAGTTAGCTTTCTCATTATCTAACTGCATGCATTTAGAATCTTTTGCCTGAGATACTTTGCATGACTTTCCTACATCTTATTTTCCAAGTTTCTTTAATTAATTCCTCCAGCTATATCCTCATTCTTCAGTCTTCAAATTTATCCTAAAACATGGCTTTGATTATCTTTGATAACTCCAATCTTTTTTTCAACCATGGCATCTTCTCTGTTGTTTTAAATAAGGATGGTTGGCAGCATGGGTGGTCAAATGATATCTCAGCTCCTGCATGATACATAAAATTCTATGCATGTCCAATAGAGCCTCCTAAACCTCAGAGTTCTAATTGGGCTAATCTATTTGTGCACTTTTCCCAAAGGAATCAGAAATGTGTAACAGTACACAGCAGCAGGAAAGATAGAGTTTGCAATCTTGGTTTGTTTGGAGCCTCCTCTCTCTCAAAGACTCTTAAAGTTCTCCATTTACAGTGCTCCATGGCCTATGCCTTCTTGTGGTACACATACCAGGTACCTCTTGCCTCACCTAGCATGCCAGAAGACTTGTTTTTTTCTCAGAGGATTCTAAAAGTGGCATCTCTGCTACTCTTGGTGCCTTCTAAAAGCTCCAAGGATGCCAGTGCCCAAAGCGTGAGAGAACCCATACCTGCAGCAAGGCTAACAATTGCCAAAGCCCAGACCAGAGAAGCAACAAATGCGTCTCTTTATAAGGACACCACCATCAGCATCACCACCCACACTGCCATGGCAGCAACACTTGTCCTTGCTGCTGCTTCTCTTACAAGGATCACAGATTTCCACAGCAAATTTGGGAATTTTGCACATCAGTTCCCTCTGAAGATTATGAGAAACATGCACGCGTGCTGTGTTCTAAATGGCTGGGTCAGGAAAGCCCACTGGGGTGACAAGGGAGTGAAGAAAGGACAGATACAGAGATACATGTACAGAAAAGCTTGGATCTGGTAGTCTGTGCCCACTCAGATGGAGGGCATCAACTGCAGCAGCAACTTATAAACTCAGAGTGTATGTTTCTATACATCTGAATTGTTTACTGTATACAGCTGAACATGCGAGCAGGCTTATCTGATCTTGGTAGGAGGGCTCTGGAGGAGAGCAGCCTCAGGGTATAGTCATCTTGGAGAAAGAAGCTGCTTATACTTTCAATAGACACATTGGACAGTAATAAGACTTTGCCATTGCTCTGAGCTTTATCCAGGGAAGGCTCTGCCACACTCATGGGTCCAGGGCATTGGGATCCTTAACATAGCTGTGTTCACATCAACAATATGTATTCTCATAGAACTTCATCCACTCCGTACACACTCACTCAGGGCTTTCTTTGCTCCCCACACAATCACTTTGAACCTCTGGAATATCCCTATTTTAGGATTTAGCAACACTGTACAGAAATTGGCTCAAGGACCATCCAATGCATTTCGTATACGCTAAAAAGTGTTTTGACTTTTTCCTTTAAAACGACCTTTAAAAAAAAAAATCATACTTGCATGTCCCCAGATAAAGAGACTCCCGTGACCCAGAGTTTGCTCATTCTTTGTATGAATGAAAAATATCACAGTTGGTCCTAGCTCAGGCTTCTGCTGTGACGCTAGCAATATATAAATTAGGACAGTAATAGCTATCTTGTGGCATTGTTTTGAAGAGTGTATTAGTAACCTTTTTGTTGCCTTGAAAAAATGCCATGATCAAGGCCACTTACGATAATAATAATAATAACCATATAATTTCTTTTAGCTTACAGTTCCAGACAGGTAGGATCCATAATCACAGAGACAGCATGGCAGCAAGTGGCAGGCATAGCAGCTGGATCCAGAAGCTGAGAATTTACATCATGAACAGCCAACCTGAAGCAGAGATAGTAAAATGTAAATAGGTGAGGACTTTTAACCTTAATTTCCACCCTTAGTGACATACTTCCTCCATCAAGGGATGTACCACCTGAACCTTCCCAAACAATGACACCAACTATGGACCAAGTATTCAGCTGCCCAAGACTATGGGGTAACGTTTCTTATTCAAACTGCAACAAGGACTAAGTGTGTATGTGTGCAAGTCATCTGAAAGGGCATCCAGAGAAGAGGGACAGTATCTCAGAGCAGAAGCAGGAGCCATGTGCCTGGTACATGAGAGCTTTCACATCACAGTTCCAGAGAACAAAGAACTCCAGGATCCATGAGTGATGCCCAAGAGCAAGCTGAGAAAAGAGAGTTGACTGCAAGAGGAAACAGCAGGGCAGGGCAATTACGCTCAGCAGCTATGCCTAGCACACAGAGCTTCCTTCTCTGTGTCTGACTCAGGAGAAGCAAGAAAGCTTCCAAATTAGAGCTCTGAAAAGGAGCCCAAAGCTATCTCACTAATGGTTCTTCTCGACACAGCAAAGCATGGAGTGGAATGTTACACATTTCAGGAGAAAAACGGGTAAATGGTCAACTAAGCTTATGTTTTCTATGCTTTAGAATGGTGAGAATTTAATAAATTATAAATAGTATTTATTGATCTCCATAAAAATTACCCATCCCTTAGTTTCTGATCGGTTTGCATCAAGCCCTACTCCCTACCTCTCATAGAATTCAACCTGCAGATGTTGAAGCCCTTTACATAAAGTTGTATGACCTTTGCATGTAATAGAGATGCATCCTCCTGTATAGTCTTCTGTAGATGAATTATGATGATTACTATGTGTAGATGCTATGTAAATAGTTGCTGTACTTTATTGTTTAGGAAGTAATCACAAAGAAAGGTTTATGCATCACGAACAGCTATATTTTTTTATATTTATTATTTATATATTTTTTCTAATATTTATAATGTGTTGTTGCTGGAACCTGACCATATTCAAGCTGCAAAATCAGCTTTTTGGCTGAACTCTCTAGATCCTAAGTGACTTGAACCATTGTTGTTGTCTTAGTCTACTGCTGTCATTTTATTGAAGCTGTGACCTTAGAGGCTCTGATGGTTCTCTTTAATTGTCAACTTGGCACAGTCTATCATCACTGAGGAAGAGAATCTCTAGTGGAAATTTTCTAGAGCAAACTGGCCTATGGGCATTCCTATAGCAATTGTCTTGATTATAAAAATTGAAGTAGGAAGATCTGCCCATTGTGAGGAGCACCATCCTCTAGGCTTCCTGTTCTAGGCTGTATTTAAAGGAGAAAAAAGAAGGTAAGCTGAGCACAAGGATGTGTGCATTCTTTGTTGTCAGATCTGATTACCATCTACAATTACCTGGGGAGGGAATCTCAGAGAAGAATTGTCCAGATTAGGTTGGTCTGAGAGCATATCTGTGGGCAATGGTCTTGAGAAGTTAACTGATGTGGAAAAGTCTTCATGTTCTTCAGGGGATGCAGCTGCTTTTTCCAGAGCTTGTGCTATGTCTCTGCTTTTCTCTTCCCACTACTTCTTCTACACTCTTTCAAGACCAGTCCCTATTTCTTCTTTTTGGAACATGTTTTTCAATCTCTCATTTATGTCATTCTTATCTTTATCTACAATCTCTTATCCTTCCATACCCCCCCTATCCACCCCCAGTTATCTCCTGTTTCCATAATTCTCTGGCTGTGAACTATGATCCAAAGCAATCTCTTCTAGCCTTAAGTTGCTTATGTTGGATATTTTGTCAAATCAACAAGAAAACTTCCCTCGCTTTCACTCCACATCTTCCACTGAAGTATGCTAAAGACAGAAGTCTGAGATGTGCTTATTCATTAACCAAAAATATTAATTCTCCTAATATGTCTAAGATCCTTTTTCAACTCTGAGTGTGAAGTGAAACCTTTATTTTTTCAATCTTAGAAAGTTATTATGAATTTATAAATTGGAAAGAGAAATGATGCAAGATGCCTTGGGAGTGGAGGCTTGGTCAGAATTCCCATGGAATCTATTTTCAGGATATATTTATTTAAATTTCTGACAAAGTGTCATATTTAGTGAAGAAGTATAAAGAGGTGTATGCAAGGGAATGGGCTCATGTATTCAATATTTGATTAGAAACATGTCAATAGTAAAGCGGAATGAGATAGAGACAACAAGAGAGACGAATGGACTGATACATGATAAAGCAGTAGTAAAATGTCACTACCATCAAGTCTAAGTGAAATATATACATCTGACATGGTAAAATTCATTTCTGTTTTACTATATGCTTTTAAATATTATTCATAATAAAAATGGGGGTAAATATTGTTTCCTAAAAGTAAAGTATTTCATATAATGTATATACAAATAGGTCAGCTACATTTTGAGAAAGAGTAATGATTTTCTCTATTTTGATATTGTCAATTTGGGATATATTGATCTATACTGTCCCTCACCTATTACAAGCATCACACACACACACACACACACACACACACACACACACACACCACATAAATACACATCGAATAACAAATGGAAAATGAGTTCTTTGAAAATTATATTTTTACTTTATGAATTCTTCATAGATATTTTTCCATATTAAGTCACATAGGTCTATGCAATTCTCCAAAGGTACAAGTCATTTTGTATTATGAATTACCTAATTTGTCTTACTACAATATATTGACACCAATCCAAACTATCTTCAGTTCATGGCTGCCAAAACCATTTATCATTTTTATGATATATGTCTTGTATAAGTGTCCTCAAATCTAGTAAATAAGTTATCTAGAAATAGAATGTCTGGTCAGAGAGCCATATAGATTTACATTTTGATTAGTTCTATCAGTTAATTTTCTCAAAAGGCTGGAGGGTTCCTGTTTTCTAGGTCACATGAGCCACAGTGGTTGTCAGGATCTGTTTTAGATGAAACGAGATTAAGGAATGGAGAGAATGCAGTATAAATGTAGTGAGACCACACAGTGT
This sequence comes from Mastomys natalensis, assembly GCA_021653895.1. Classification (NCBI taxonomy): domain Eukaryota; kingdom Metazoa; phylum Chordata; class Mammalia; order Rodentia; family Muridae; genus Mastomys; species Mastomys natalensis. The sequence continues at coordinate 647,672 of JAJTUV010000607.1, read as the reverse complement.
GTTTATGCCAGAGTATGGAAAGGAATGCAGATTTATAATTTACCATATTCACTACTTCCTTTTTAGAACATAATGTGAAGACATTTTGCAAAAGTAACCATTTTCTTTTTTCTATTGAAAAACAGATTCTTCACTCATACAATACATCCCAACCACAGATTCCCCCTTCTTATATTCCTCCCAGCTCCCTCCTAACCTCCTCTCTCCCCCATTCCCTTCTTTTTAAAAAAGAACAGGCCTCCAAAGAGAAACAACCAAATATAACAAATCAAGATACAGTAAGACAAGGCAAAAGCCCTCATATAGAGGCTGGACAAGGCAACCCAAGAGAAGGAAAGGCATCTCAAGAGCTGGGAAAAGTGTCAGAGATAAAACTGCTCCCATTGTTGAGTCCCTCAAAACACCAAGCTAATAACCATAACATACCTGTTGCCGACCCATGCAGGCACTGTGCTCACTGTTTTAGTCTTTGTGAGTAGATATGAGCTCTGCTTAGTTGATTCAGGGGACTATGATCTCCTAGTGTCCTCCATCCCCTCTAACATCTACACTCTTCTCCATCTAGGTAACAACTCAACTGAATACAACCTAGTCCCAGGAAAGGGAAGCCTGTCTTAGTTACAAATGAAGCCAATACAAACTCTGTATCTCCAATAGCTAAAAATAGCCATTTTTGCCTCATCAAAATGGAAATTGGCTCTTTTAGTCAAGTTTTGTTGCTTGCCTCAGCTTCATTTCTCTTGCAGCAAAAATACCTTGACAAAAGTGACTTAAGGTAAGATGATTTTCTTTTTTTTTTTTTTTTTTTTTAATTTTTATTTCAGCAAATCAAAAAAATTTAAAAAGCATTCAAACAGAATAAAATGAAAATAAACAAACAAGCAAAATACCAAGGGTCAGATATACTTATACAAGAGTTCTATAGGGCCTTCAAACAAGCAACACTTTTTGAGTTATGTTTAAAAAAATTCAGAACCACAATAAGCTCCTTCACAAAGCAAATAATATTGAAATAGTGAAATCAAGTGTAGACCCAACAAAATATATATAGTCCAATATCCCTCATGAATATACATACAAAAATTCTCATTGAAGTAGTTGCAAACTGAAAACAAGAGATATAAAAAAAATAATATTCCATGAATAACTGAACAACTGTTTTTTTTTTTTTTTGAAGACCGTACTCAGATCTACCTCCATGGGCTGAACCTAGGCCTCCCTGCACATATGTTGTAAATGTGCAGCTTGGTTTTCATGTAGGTCTCAAACATCTGGAGTGGGGGCTATCCCAAAACATGCAGCCTGTATATGGAGATGATTTTCTTTTAACCCAAAGTTCAAAGTCCAATCCACAATGCGGGGTGGAGGAATCCAGAGAGAAAGATAGTGAAGCATCCAGCTCTCGTTTTCAGTTAATCCGGGATCCAGTCCATGAAATGATGCAGCCCCATGCAGAATGAATCTTTCTATCTCAAGTAACTCAATTAAGAAAATCTCTCACAGATATACCCACAGGCTAACCAATCTAGACAGCCTCTCATTGAGAATCACTCCCCAAGAATGGCAATTAACCATAACACCCATGTCCTGGTTCAGCTCCCTGACCAGTTTCAGATTTATGGGTCTAATACTGGGTGATGTGGTACAAGGTGGGGTATAAAATGTGAGAGGTCACCTCAGTGTTTCATCGAGTACAAAGTGATAGCGCTGTTTCCAGAAAACATGGAGGTCATGATAACCTGTTGAAAATTAGGCACCAATTTGCACCCTCCTCCTGGTATAGATCTCCTAGGGCCACCTTGCGAAATAGTCTCTCATTTTCTAAGGTATGTCTTTCCAATTCCAAGAACTCTAGTCTATGTTTTGAAACACACATTTTAGTCAAGGATCTAGATAAAGAATAAAAGGCTAAGAATAATCAGTTCCATAAAGAGGAGGCAGAGAGAAGAATGAAAATCTGGAAGCATTGCCTTGCATGTCTCTGCTGGCTTCTGGCACGTGAGGAATTTATGCTGCTCCATCTGCAGTATCTACTTCCAAAGTACCTTTGCTCAAACCTTTTAGAGGAAATGGATTTTTAATTTAAGATGCATCCTTTCTCCAAGAAGAAATGTGATGTGTAACCATTCCCCACCCACAGACTAAATAAAAACATTTTAGAAAAAAGGTCTTTATGCTAAAGCTAAAGAGAATGCATATTTTACCCACTTTTTGTATTTTTTGAATTGAAACACTGTAGAAAATGATTTGGCTAGTATGTTGTCCCAATATCAGGGAAATACAGAATCAACATTAAGCAGCATCAAGGCTTTAAACAGGAGAAACAAAGACACAGGGATGGTTGAAGGTTTGAACACGTGAGAATGAGGCAAATATTTAAGAATTCTAGGGAAATGAACAATTAGCTTTGACTCTGGCTTTTATAACTCTTGGGAGGAAAACATCAACCTTTCTCCCAGCTAGTTCGAGCTCCCGGGTGGCTGGTGCAGTGTAGAGGCGGCGCTCACATCTTTCCATGCTTCCTGAGCCAAGCTCCCTGAACAGAAGCAGCAGCACCATGGTTTGGCAATGTGTAAGCATTCAGCAATGGATCCGCTTTGCTTTACTAGTTTGTTAATTAAACTTGTTCTTTGACGTTTTCATGCACGTATGAAATACATTCTACTTATGCTTATTTTCCACCTCTGTCAACCACCCAGTATCAGGAAAACCCCTGTCCAGAATGTATGTCTTTGTGCTTTGTTTTGTAACCTACTGAGTCCTTTGATTGAATCAGATCAAAGCTGTCCTGATATTGTGTTAACTCAGTGTGTTTGTACATCTGTCTTCATTGAGTTAATTATCATTTACTCAACTACATCATCCACGTAAAACAACAGGAACAGAAGATCAGAAGCTACCTCTAGCTTAGAAAAATTTCTACCCCTCTCCTCATCATACTAACATTTATGAGAAGATTCTGGAATGGACAGTGTAGCTCAGCTATCCTAACTCTTAGGAGATGTTCACTTTTTCAGAGGTAGACGTTCCTCATGAACATTTTTAAATTTTATTTAATTTTTTTTTACTTATTCACTTTACATCTCACTCACTGGCCACCTCTTGGTCACTCTCTCCAACAATCCATCCCACAGACCCCTCCCCTTCTCCTCTGAGGAGGGTATCACTCAACTCTGGCACTTCAAGTCTCTACAAGGCTATGCCTTCCTTTTCCACTGAGGCCAGACAAGGCAATCCAGCTAAAAAAAAAAACATATCCCATGTACATTTTAAGTATAATAACAATATATCAGCTTATCAAATAAAGTAAGCAGCCTAATTTTGATGCTCAAAGATATTAGCTGTGGAGCAGTACCTTCTCAATGTATACTTTCTCTCCTGTAGCTCAGTAGTTCTCAACTGGATAAATTTGTGCCCCCACTGATAACCCTTTGCAAAGTCTACAGGCATTGGGAGTTATCATAACTACGAACCTAGTTTTTAAAGGCCATAAATGCTGCAAAACATCCTGCAAAGGGCTCTCATGTGCCACAATGAATTATCCATCTCACAATGTCATTGTCAAGAGTGCAAAGATTGAGAATGCGTGACCTGGTCCAGGAATACTGGTACATCACCAACAGATGCAGTGACTATACTTATATATATCCTATATACTCATATATACCTTTATAATCCTACCATCTTGAGTGGGATATGGTAGATCACATCTAGTAGCCTAGTATTCATAAGGCAAGCAGGCAGGTCACCATAAATTGAAGGCCATCCACTGTGTATCTAAAGACTGTCTCAAGAAAAATCGTTTCCCTGTCTTCACTCCCTCTCACTTCTCTTCTCACTAAATCTCCTGAGGTAAAAATATAGAGGACAGATTGCTTGATAACCAAATGGATTGATAGTGATGTAATGATTACAGCTAATTCTCTTTAGAAATATGAGCCAGGCTGTTCCTTTATTAAATACAACAGGTTGAATGATGCAGTGAAATGAGTAATTCTCACATAAATTCACTTCAGATCACAAACTATTTGAGTAGGGCATGTTAATAGCTGCATGTTAGAGACTTCAGCATGTTTCCCTCCTCCCCTCCCAGATATCAAGGAAAAATGTTAAAGTCAATACTGAAAGTGTTTTTGTTTGTTTATTTCTTTGTTTCTTTATATGCTCATATAAAAACTCAACCAGTCTACTAATATGAAGAACAAATCTAAGGAAAAGAATTTCTCTTCAGTCTTCAATGCTTTAAGTCAACCAGCTTAGGCAAATTGTTTACAAAGGCAAACTCAATGGCTTAAGTAAGATGTCATTACACCAAAAATCCCAAGACTCTAGTTAATTAAGTAGTTAAGTAGTTACATATATGGCAATAGATATTTTCTTATGCATGTTCTGTATGGATATACATAATCTAAGTCCTACATGCTTGATCTTTGACATACTAAAAGAAGTAGAAAATTGCCACCTCAACAAATCCTGTGTTTGAGTTCAATGGCTATGCTGTCGTGTTCTGTCTTGGATGTCAGAAGCTGAGAAGTCATCTTAGTTCTTTCTCAAATTCCCACCACTGTAGCATCAAGCACTCCCACCTCCGTGTAGAATATCCTGATGCATAATTTTTGATACACCTCCAAAAATGAGAAAATGTAATTGCTTTTTGAAAATTGTGAAGTATTTGAGGATAATGACCATAGATTATTGAACCAAGTACAGGTGGCACGTTGCTCACCTGTGGTGCCAGCTTACCCCAGTCTGTTTCTGTGAGGTCATGTGCATAGCAACACAATAGACTTTTTGCCCCGTAGCTTACCTACATATAACTGACCTTCTGGGCATTCGTGTCAGAGGCTGAGGCAGTTAGCACTAATATATGTAATACTCAGGAACTATGTGGTGTATTACCTGACATGTGTCCTCCTATCTCACATCAATTGCATGATAATATCATTGTCTAGTTTAATCATCCACCAAAAAATGGAAGGTTATTTTGGTGATTTTTAAATTCAGTGGGTCTAGTTTTGTCTTTTGTTATCAGTCACTGAATAAGGTGACTTTTACTTACTAAATTCTAGTTAAAGGGCCATGGGAAAAATCTCTCATATTTTTCTTTAAAAAAAAAAAGAAGAAGAAGAATTTTTGTGTTTTTCTCAAATAGCTGAAGTAGTCACTTATCTGACCCTGCTGACAATACAGCCATTTTCAAGTCATGACTGCATCCTTACTGTGTGTAATTGGAACACAAGAATCATGAGTCCACAGTAATCGCTGAGCACCAGAGCTGGAGACTCCCTGAGGAGCCTCCTTTCTGGCTTTGCATAGAGGAGGAACTGAATTCTGTGCTTGTCACTGTTGCCATAGAGACATACAGACATCCTTCTTTGACCCAACAAATCCTCATTTGCAGAATGATCAAAACATAACATCATAAAGCATGTAGCTGTTCTCCATATCTGTGCATTTCATAGCAGTGGACTGAACAATCTATTGGCTTTAAAAATGTAATTTTTAAAAATTACTTCTATTTCTTTAAAAATATTTTGAAGATTTATTTATTTATGTGTGTGTGTTTGCATACACACATGTGTGCACGCAGGAACCCACAGAGTAGAGAACACGTCATTGGATCACTTCACACTGGAGTTACAAGCAATTGTGAGCCACCATGTGGTTGCTGTGAACAGAATCCTAATTCTCTGCAAGAAAAAATAAGTGTTCTTAACTGCTAAGCTATCTCTTCAACTCCTACTTGTAATTCCTTTGAGTGAAAGTACTGTGTATGCTCACATGTGTATACAGATTCACACTGTGTGTAGATGCAGAGTGGCCTCCTCTATTACTTCCATGCTCTCTTGAAGCAGAGTCTCTCCTTAAACAAAGAACCCATTTTCTGGCTAGACTGGCAGTCAGAAAGCCCCAGTATCCTCCCACCTCTGTCTCCAATCTTGGTTATACAGGCTTTCGGGAACTTATCTGACTCTAGGATCTGAAGTGAGATCCTTGTGGCTATGGGCAAAGTACTCAGATGGCACCAAACCAAGTGTGGTAGTTCAAATAAAAATAGCCTCATAGGTCCATAGGGCATGGCACTATTAGGAGGTGTGGTCCTGTTGGAGAATATGTGGACTTGTAGGAAGAAGTGTGTTTCAGTCTTCTTTCTTCCTGCCTTCGAATCAGGATGTAGGACTCTTAGCTTCCTCTCAAGCATTATGTCTGCCTGCACACTACCATGCTTCCCACCATGATGATAATGGACTAAACCTCTGAAACTGTAAGACAGCCCAAATTAAATGTTTTCTTTTATAAGAATTGCCGTAGTCATGGTGTATTTCACAGCAATCAAATCCTAACTAAGACACTATGTATCTAACCCTAATTACTTCTGTTCCGAATACGTACACATCTTTGTTCTTGTCATAATTTCTTAAACAAGAATTTTAGTAGCTATTTATATGGCATTTATATTGAATTGGACGTTATAAATAATCTAGAAAAGATAAAGTGCACGGTTAATATGTTTAGGCCATATGTAAATGTCAGACCATTTCATGTAAGAAATTGGAACATCAGGGGACTTCAGCATTCCCTGAGGGATACTGGAAATCGGTCTCCAAGGCTATCCAGGGACAACTGCATGTGATAAAGTCAGACTCATCTGAGGGGAAGATGATAAATGCTACTGTCAGCATGAAGGAAATCTTGTGAATAATTATGGCTGCGATGTGGATTTGACAGATAGCACGTTAGCGGTTTCAGTCAGATCCTGGGAGCCACAGTGTCGTGGGCACAGCTGCTTGAGATGGAAGCCATCATCGCTGCAGTGTGCACCATCATAAGGTTCCTGGTGTGCTAGCACAGTAAACACTCTTCAGGTGTCTAAAGTTCATAAGCAGTCTGCTCGCATTCACACTTCTGAGGTGTGAAAACAATGTAGCAGTATTTGCAGAAAATCTACAACATCCCTGGCATGGAAAACATGTTGTCAAACGGGAAGAATACCGTTTATAATTCAAACTTCTATTCCAGAAAAATCATAAAGTATGAAAATCACAGCAAAAATTGTGAAAGAAATACTTGAATTTTCTCCACATATAGCAAGCCATCATGATGAGTGATCTCTGAAGTGATTTCCTTGTTTGTCACAGCCTTGTTCAGGCATAACTGTTCCTCTCTCCCTCTGTAATTGTGGACAGTCATTATTATTAGAACAGAGAGTAAGAAGGCAGACAATTCTACAAACCCTTACTTCCTATGGCTTCTACTATGCACATATGTGGATTTTTCTACCAATACATTGATACTAATTTTCTTTGCCTCAGATGAGTTTTAAGAGACGTCTGGAAAAAATATAAAAACTGAATTGCTCATAGTATCATGCATGCTAGTTTTGTGTGTGTGTGTGTGTGTGTGCCTGTAATAAGTACCAGACAATGATTTTAAAAGATTCTGAAGAGTTTACATTACACCTGTATGTCTTTGATCCAAATGTCCAAGTAATTTTAACTGTACTGTTATTCACAGAAAGGAAAGAATAAAAGTGAACATCACATTTATGAAGAGTGCAAAGGTGCTCTCCTCACAAATATTTCTTCTGGTGAGTCACTGAAGTCAGAGCCTCGGCCTACAGCTCAGGACTTAAAAACAAAAGGTAATATTGCAAACTAAACAAAAAGCTAATGAGGGTAGAAATAGTATAGATAATTTTAAATATTAAATTAAGTATCTAAAAATGGATTGTGCCATTTGAAACAAATAACCATTTTTCATTTACTTCCTGTACAGTAAGCAAAACGGATTTAGAAATGAAATCAATGTTTCATTACCTGAGAGCCTTGCTGAGGGTTAAGAATATTTTTCTGCTGTTGACATTTCATTAAGATTATTTAACAACTAAGCAATTCATTTGCCTCCACAGTGCTAAAATTGATATATTTTTCAAAACAGCATCCAGAGTTTTCAGAGAAAACCCATAGATTTTTGAGCTAGTGTCAATATCTATCATGGAAAGGTGTGAAATAACATGGGCCAATAAGTGGGTTGAGTCTAGAGGGTAAAAATTATATTAAGACATAAATAAAATCTGGCTTTAATAATAAAAATGGCAAAGACATAACACAAGCATGTGTTTAAAGAAAGAGTATTTAAAATTTGCTAGTTTCAGCTAATTACATATTAATAGTGAATGTATTTTATCATTTTCTAATTTTCTCTTCAAGAACATGGATATTTTGTTATCTATTTTTATATGAAGAGAATATGGGCATTTTTCTCCTTCTCCTCTTCCTTCTCCTCCTTCTCCTTTACCTTTCCTTCCCCCCTCCCCCTCCTTTATTTTTCCCCTTTCCCCCCTTCTCCTCCTCATCCTTCTGTCTATCTTTATATAAATTCAAGTTTTCAGAAATGCCTATGAAGAGTCCTTTATGTTAGAATTTCTGAGGAGCAGATCTTCTGCTCCTCTCCCTCCTTTACCTTCATGCATCTCTGTCTCTTCCTGTCCCTCCTCTCTCTAGCTCTGGGCTCCTTCCTCTTTCTCTTTGCCTTCAGAAGCATGGTTCTCTTGCATCACACATCGAATTACTTCTTGTGTGAGAGCCACTTCAGTAGGTGTGCAGAACCTGTGTTTGAAGGGCACTGGCAGCTGGGGAAGTTGGCTGGCAAAAATTGTCTCTTTCTAGGTCTATTTATTCAGTTTGCTTTTTGCTCCTTGAATCCTAAATCCATCCATTTCTACTGATTTGTTTCCTGTTCCCTTCTCTACATCAGTTCCTGAAAGTCACTTACCTCTTCTAATTCCCCAGTCCTCTCAACCTCTTCTAATTCCCCAGTCCTCTCATGAGGTTCTACCTCTGGGCAGGGGTTGTCTCAACTTCTGGGTGTACACTTAGTCTCCAACTTTCTTGGCGCTATTCTGATCTACTGTGCAATTTTCAAATCTGGAATTTAGTTTCTTTCAATGGGGATAAATTCAAAACAATCACTACACTGATCAAACTCCTCCCTGGTGTCTTTAGGAACGTCCTTTTCAAACAGTCTTTATGTTTTGTGATATTTAGCAACAAGAACATACGAGTTCAGGATTGCTGCTGGCTTTGCATGCTTTGTTTTCTATCTAGAATTAATTTGAATTTTAAAACTTTTCTTTCTTGTGACTGCAGGGTATGCTGAATGTGTAGAAGATGTTTGATTTTGTTTCTCTTGTTGACTTCCTTTTTCTTTTGAAGGAAATATCCAACAGTCTATTCACAGCATAGCTGTTGCCTGAACTATTGATAGTGAAGGATCAATGATTTCTAGCTTCCCAGAACACTCATGCCTCTCTGTATGCTGGGGATGTTTTTCCAAATGTAAGTTCTGGGTAGAGAGTTGGGCAACTGTTAGGATGCTGACACACAAAAGAATGTTGCAGCTATCCTAAGGGGGAAAGGATGATGGCAGCAGCTGCAATTAAGTAAAAAGGACAGCAACTTTCGGTTATTAAGTGAACTATGCATCACACTTAATAATCAAATATTTGCTATTGCTGTGACATGAATTGCATCAAATTAATCTATAGATTTAAAATAATACTAGTTAAAATTTCAATATTTCTTCCCTACTTTTTAAAAAATTATTTTGGAAATATAAAAAATCTAGAGTAATGAAAGCTATTTAGAAAATAAAGAATATAGCTAGAGAATTCATTCTGTCTAATTCTGGTCATTAATATAGAGCTCAACAATGAATTATCATATAAATAGTATAGAGCTCATAGGTAATGAATAAAGGATTTAGATACAGACTTCTATGTAAATAATCTACCATCATAACTCAAAAGGAATAGATACAGCTTTGAAGTGTACTTGGTAATTGTACAATCACTTATGGGAGAGAAATAAAGCCAAGACAATTCTGACTGTTATAACTTTGATTCAAATAAAATTAGCTCCAAATATATCACACACACACACACACACACACACACACACACACACACACACGTAATACCCGGTCCAGTGAGATGACTCACCAAGTCTGATAATCTGAGCTAGACCTTGGAGATCCACAAGAGGAAAGGACAGGAACCACCCTGTGCTATGTCCTCTGACTTTTACAAGTGTGGTGTGTATAAAACAAATTCATAAGAACATGATACAAAATGCAAGATCTAGGAGAAAATCTCTGTGTCTTTGGATTAGGCTAAGGCTTTGTAGATGTGACACTAAACATAAAGCACAAAGGAAAATAGTATTAAGTTGTATTTCCTAAAATCAGCCACTCCTGCTTCGTAGAAGATAGTGTTATGTTCACAAAAGATAAGCTATGGATTAGGAATAAAAAATTTCCTAAACTGAGACTACATGAAAGATATTTACCTACATTATGCCTGTATTTTGAAACCCATACAGTGCATCAGGAAGAGATGAGACATGATGGCTTATATCTGCATTCGTAACACTTCAGTGGCAGAAACAGACTGATAGACTTCCAGGCTAGTTAGGACTATAAAGTGAAATGAGACCCTGTCCCCAAAACCTCAGTAAGACAAAACAAGAACCAATGGATGTAGTATAAAACGTCCAGAAATCTGAAAGTATGTTTCACTGAGGAAAATAAACAGATTATAAATCCCTGTGCAAAAGTACATGGGAAAGCAGCAATATTTTCGTTACTAGGGAAATAGAAATTACCACCTGAGAGATAATAGCACACAGCTACTAGAATGACTAAGATGAAATTATAGCATCATTATGATCAAGGATGCAGAGTAACTGGAACGGTCATGTCCTGGGGAGAGAACAGGAGATCGTACAGTCATCATAAAATTAGGTGGCACGTTTTTATGTAGTTAGGCTTGTAGTCACTATCTTGAGGGCATCCTTTTGAGATAGGATCGCTCACCCTTTAAGTTACGGATGCCGAAGTGAATGATGCCGTATCAGCACCAAGAGGAGATGAAGAGTCGATTACTCACATAATGAGACGGTGGGAAGAGCAACCATCCAGCTAATCTAAAATGTCTCAAGCAAAGGTTCACAACTTTGTCTGCTACTGTGGGAAGTTATGGGGTTAGAGAGCACAGTGAGTGCTGGGATGTGACTTGAACCACAGTGGCGCGAAGGCACGAAACTCCCAAGCTTCCTTATTGCGCACATTCATACACGAAAGGAAGATAGCAGCCTCAAAGGATAAGTCAAAGTGTCACAAGCTCAAGATCAGCCTAGGCAACCAGGGGAAACCCCATCTCGAACAAATAACACAAGACAAAAACAAACTAATAAAAAAGGAGATACTTCATTATACATATCTTACTCTCCAGAAGTCCTACTTCACAAAAGTCCCACGTCAGAATATTTACTTATGTAAAATAAATGAACACATATACAAATACCAGGGAAATATTTATAATTAAAAATGGAAATAACACAATACTCATTATCAATATTGTACCTGCTTTCAACTCAATGCTGCTTAGTAATAAAGAGAAGCAGTTAATATATACTCACATGGCCAAGACAAGAGTCACCTTCAAAAGCACTGTGCTAGCTGACAGGCACAAGACACAAACGTATATAATTAAAAAGAAATAAGTGTCTGCCCTGAGCTTAGGGGACTGGGAGAAAAAGTGATTTTAAAAGCAGTCATGAGAATTTCTCGACATGAAATATTGGTAGGGAAATTAGTTACATGGCTCTATATATTTCTCAAAATTCAACAAACGAAACCTATGGAAAATACAGTTTTCAATCTGATAATCACACAATCTTAAACCAGTTAATATTAAAGTTGTGTGGAGACAGCAGTGATGCTGCCATTTATAAGTTGGAAGTAAATAAACTAAAGCTAAGAATACCTAAGAGATCATCTGGAAACCACTCAGGCTGTAGTGCAAAGTCAGGACACCAAGATGTCACCAAACTCTTCCACAACACTACATTATCACTTATACAAATACTTTTAAATAATGTTACTCACCAACAATTTCTCATAGGAGTATCCAACCTTGTACTGTGTCATCCCAAGAAGTCATACACAGTCTGCTAAGATGAATAAATGAAATCAGATATTCAGTTTAACATAAAAAAAATAAAGTACACAGCTGGGACTGGAGGTGTGCACCTTTAATGTCAGCACTTGGTGTACAGAGTGAGTTCCAGGACACCCAGGTCTGTATACACAGAGAAACCCTGTCTCAACCCTTGCCCTAAAAAAGTGTGCACTTGAACAAGGAAGAATTCCCAAGAACAGACTACATAGTGATAATGCCATAATGTTCAGGTAAAAGAAGAGGAGAGAACATGAAAGCAAAAAGATGATTAAGGGGATTAAAAGTTGCTGTACAGTGCAATAGTTGTTCTCTAAGTGCCCAGCATGCCATCTGCTCCAAAGAACTGAAAGACATGTTTGGCATTAGATCATGCGAGGTACATCCCCACATTTTTCTGAGTATTGTGAAAACCAAAATAAGATGCAACTGAGAAGTGGAAGCTCCACATAATAAGAAGAAACGTCTATGGCTAAAGAGAGTGATTGCACATATGTTCTTACCCAAACCCTAAGCACAATACAGCTAAGTATATTTCATCATAAAGACAAACATGGTTTTCTCAGCAGGAAATATCTTGTAAAAAAATTATGACAGACATTAAGAAAAATCTACAGATAGTGTCAACTGATTAAAATTAAGCTATATGAATTAATTGGAGACAGGATATAATTCCTTTTCTTTCCATGTATGAATTTTAATTTAAAACTGTTACGTTAACATGGTAGGATTAAGTGACTTAAACCTGCATCTTTGTATGATTGTAAAGTGTTTTAATTTTAAAGCCTCGAGGATAAGGAAATGTAGCTAATTACTATGTGAACAGGAACACAGTAAACAGCTATTGGGCTGGGACTCAATTAGAGCCCCTGAACTTAAGGGCAGAATTAGGCTAGATCATCTGAAAATAACAGCACCCTCCTATATAATTATAAGATCAATGACTGACAAGATAATTAGTATATCTTGTAATCAAGGTAACAGCTTTTATGGACCTAATTAGAGTATATTCTATCACTTGGAATACATGCCAAAGGTGTTAAACTAATTTTGTATACTTAGAGATGCTGGCAGAATCTTAAGAAACTGGTGGGTGAGATCTACCTTCCTTCTTAAACAGTAAGAGACAAGGAATCAATCAATGCTACCCAGACTCGGGTTCTGACTGGGACATGGGAGCTGTTAAGGCAGGGCAGCTCCCTCTTTAGAACACCATCAGTTGGATGAGCTGCAAACCAACCATCTGTCTTCCACTCTTTCAGTCTAAGTAGAAGGTGGGTATTGTAAAGGCAAGCATTTCTTCCAAGCCAAAAGCTTATCTCTCACCAACCAAACTTCTGTGCCACTTGGTCTGCGGTTCAAGTCAACCTGGAATAAAGATCTCAGTGGGAGATATAGACCCTTGAAAGCTTCTGTAGTGGGCATTGTTATATTGTTGTTCTGGGCTTTGATTTTGTTTTTTCATTTGTGGTGTCAAAGGCTTTGAAATGGTTGTTTTACCCACTTAGGAACTGTAACAAGTTTATAAAGTGTTAATTTATTCTTTACTTGATAATTAAAAATTGTCACATATTATCTGTCCAGATAGATGATTTACAAAAAAAAATAAAGGCGAAATATCCTAAAATGTATCAGCAACTTCATTTTAAAAATTATATATATATATATATGTATATATATTAATATATATATGTATCTGTATATGTACATATACATATCTCAGTTGTAATGCAGAGTTTCAGTATCCCACTAATAAACTGTTTCCTCTATCTAGATGCTCATTTTAGTTTCTGGGCCCACTACACTGAACACTTTTATCATAATGGGGTCATCATATAGCAGTTAGAGATGAAGTCATGGGGTACAAAGCACAGAGAATTCACGGGTGACATATAGCTACCCCATGAAGCCAGCTGCTATTCCATTGGCTAAAGTTAGTTGTAACATACAAAGAAGCTAGCACAAGTAATATTTCTTCTTATGTGAAATAAAGTGGAATTATAGCATTCTCTATCCCATTATGTTAGAGGAGAAAGAATGAGGAAAATGGAGAAAATGGAATAAAGAAAGAAGGAGAAAGGGGGAAGGAGTGGGAGAAAGAAAGCAAAATTAGTGACAGTTAAGTTTAATCAATGTCTTGTGTTTGCATTTGTTTCCTCTCTTAATGTCTTCAGTGTAGTGATTGAGGAAGCACACTAATTAATTATAATTTTAGCTATGATACCTTAGGAGGGAAAAAAACTAATACCAGGATCACAGTGCTTCCGTGAACACTGATCCATCCCTGGTCCTGCCCATCAGCTTTTCAGTATTTATTAAATGTTTTCTCCATTCTTTATTTGTTCCTGTCGATCCAAGTTTGGGGGTTTCAGGATCCTTTAGCCTGAAGACCTTCTTCAGCATGTCTTCCGTGTCAGTCTGTTGACTATAAGTCTCTCAACATTTCCTTATCTGAAAACATAGCTTGGTGTTTGAATGTCACTTCAGCGATGCACAGCATAACCACAACACTCCTTTTCATTGAAGCACAGAGAGGTGTCATCCCATTCTCTTCTGGCTTTCATTCTTTCTAATAAGAGATCACATACAATGAGAATCATTTGTTTCCCTGTGTGTAATGTGTTGTAACTTCCTATCTGCCTCCAGTGTTTTTCTTATATTTTGAATTTCAGAGATTAGTAAGCATGGGTCTCTCTCTCTCTCTCTCTCTCTCTCTCTCTCTCTCTCTCTCTCTTCTTGTGTGTCTGTGTGTGAATGTGTGAGGAGTATATACATATGAAGTGTGTGTATTTGTGTATGAGGATGACTGTGCGAGAAGTTTGTGTGTGTTGGACTGTGTACAACTGTGTGATGTGTGTATAATATACACACATATCATGTATATCATATATATCTATATATATAGAGAGATACATATATACATATATATACATGTACGGAGTTTGAGTATTTCAGACATTTGAGATTTCTCTACTGAGAATTTATTTAGATCTGTACCCCATTTTTAAAATTGGATTATTTCATTTTTTGATATCAGGATTTTAAGTTCTTCGTATAATTTAGATATTAATCCTTTATCAGATGTGGAGTTTGCAAAAGTCTTTTCTCATTCTGTAGCCTGCTGCGTTGTCCTAATGACAGTGTCCCATGCAGTACAGAAGCTTTTCAGTTTCAATAGGTCCTAATTATTTTAGTGTTTATTTAGTGTTTATTTTAGTATTTGGTGTTTTGTTCAGAAAATCTCCTGTGTCATTCAAGGGTATTCCCCATTTTCTTTTTTATTAGGTTCTGTGTACCTGATTTTATGTTGAGCTCTTTGATTCATTTAGAGTTGGGTATTGTGTAAAGTGATAGGCATAGATCTATTTAAATTCTTCAACATGCAACCACCCAATTTCATTTGCTGAAGATGCCTTTTTTCCCAAGGTGTATTTCTAGTTTCTTTTTCAAAATCAAATGTTCATCATTGTGTGAGTTTATGTTTGGATCTTCAACTCAATTTCATTGATCAACATGCATGATTTTGTACAAATACCACACTGGTTTTATTACTATAGCTTTGTAGTGTAACTTGAGATTAGGAATGGTGAGATCTCCTGCAGATATTTTATTGTTTTTACATTCCTTCTGTTAGTGTGTATCTTTTTACTGGGTAATTGAGAGCATTTATATTTATGTTTAGAGCTAGCAATGACCAGTGATTGTTGATCTCTGTTATTTTATTATTGTTGTTGGTGATGATGGTGGTGTTGTTGTTGGTGGTGGTGGCAGTATGTTTCTTTGCTGGTCTGGAAGTATTTATTCCCTGTGTACTCATGGTTGCAGTTAATCTTTTTAGGTTAGAGTTTGTAGGGGGTGATATTTAGACAATGTCATGGTGCAGGCCGGCTATCTAATCGGCTGAGTGTTTCTGCTTAGCTCTGGCCACCATATTCCACACTAGAAGCAGCCAGAGGCCAAGCGTGCTACAACGAGACCCAAGAGCCACCAATGTGGGGGATGCCTCCGCCAATCCACCACGCTGCATCAACAAAGCTCGGTTGAACCCTAGACAATTATCTGCCACCCTCGCAGTACCTGGTAGAATGAAGACTCTTAAAGCTTAATGCTTATTTAAAGGATTTTTATATTTGGAAATGCTCAATTAACAAGATGCCCACATAATTAGAGTTGTTACCCAATATCTAACTTTTTGATAAAAGTTGCTACCCAGGACAGGTTTCAACCCATCTGTGCTTCTCCATAGCTGCTAGCCTCCTTTTTCTCCTCCCCTTCCTCTTTTTCTCCCCTTCCCTTCCTCTTTTTCTCCCCTCCCCTTGCTCTCTTGTTCTCCCAGCTCTACCTCCTCTTCTACTGCCTAATCACCGAGCTTCACTGAGAATACAATGTACTAGAATAAACATCCTGCTACAAGAGTTTTCCTTTTAGCACCCTCTATAGGGATGGTTTTGTAGATAAATACTGCTTAAATGTGGTTTTATTATAGAACATTTTATTTTCTCCATGTATGGTTATTGAATATTTTGTTGGGTATAGTGATCTAGCCTTGTATCTGTGCTTGTTGTTGTTGTTTTTGTTTTTTTTTTTTAATCTGCAGCACATCGTCCGAGACTTTCTGGCCTTTAGAGTCTCCATTGAGAAGTCAGGTGTAATTCCAATAGATGTGCTTCTATACATTACTTTGTTATTTTCCCTTGCAGCTTTAACTTTTAATAATGTTCTCTCTCTCTCTCTCTCTCTCTCTCTCTCTTTCTCTCATTCTCTTCTCTCTCTTCCTTTATTTCTTCCTCCCTTTCCTTTTCTCTGTACATTTAAGTGGTTTGATTATTATGTGCCAAGGAAACCTATTCTGGTCCAATTTATTTGGTGTTCTGTATGCTTCTTGTATCTTTATAGTTATCCCCTTCTAATTTAGGAAATTTTTCTTCCATGATTTTGTTGAATATATTTTCTAGGCCTTTGAAATGGGTTTCTTCTCTTTCCTCTTTTCTTATCATTCTTAGATTTGATGTTTTCATAGGGTCCCAGATTTCCTAGATGTTTTATGACAGGAAATTTGAGACTTAACACTTTGTTTGTCCAGTGTATTCATTTCTTCTATTGTACATTCAATGCCTGAGAGTCTCTCCTCCATCTCTTGTTTTGTGTTGATAAATTTTGCCTCTATAGTTCTTGTTTTATTTCACAAATTTTTTTATTTCTAGAATTCCCTCAGTTTTGCTTTTCTCCATAGATTCTACTTCCATCTTCAGGTCTTGAACTGTTTTATTTATTTTCTTGCACTGTTGGTGTTTCTCCGGATATCTTTAAGGAATATGTGTTCATTTCCTCTCAAGTGCCTCTATCATCTTCATATAGGCAGTTTTAAGTTATTTTAATTGGGCTTCAGCTACTTTGGAGTACATAATTGTTAGCACACATTGTCCTGCTGTTATAATGAGAACAAAAGTATTTTGGATAGTTTTGTATACTAACTAGAAGTAATTTCCCCCAATATCAGCACAGTTCCACTTAAGAAACAAAAAGTAAATGCTTTTAAAATATTAATAGCTACTTTGTTAAGTAATACCTAACAAAAATTTTGACACTTATTTACTTTGAATTCTAGAAAGTACAGAGAACAGAGTTTTATAATATACTCAGAAATTAGTTAGAAACTCAATAAATACCTAATTTATTGTTTGTCAATATTCATTAGGAAAAAAAACCAAGTATTAACAATTTTTGCTGATAATTTCCTCTTTACAAAATACTCTCCTAAGTATGTAGTAAGTTATTGCAACAGCATGTAAAAATTAGTTTTGCTGAGATTGTACTAAAGCTTAAAAACAAACTAATGGCCATATATTAGCCACACTTTATAAGGCAGGGCATCTGTGGAACAGGTAACTGCTGTGGTAAAGGATTGTTTTTACTCCTGATGTTTTGCCCTCTTGTAATGCATAACTGTACTAAAGCTGAAGTAGACAGGAGAGAGAATTCTGGTCATGCCCAGTAAGTGGAAAGAATGTCCACACTTCCTTCCCTCAAATAAAGTCAAGTGGCAGAAGGGCTTCTAAGAGAGTTAAGTTTGCCAGATACTTGAGCTCTTTGATTATCAGTGTTGGTAGATTCCAAGCATCAGCTAAGGCTAAAACAAAGTTTCTGGATCTTACACTAAGGAGGCCACAAAGAGAGCATAAGATTGCTTCCCCTCAAAATGGACAGCCAGGAAGAAAATAAGGACCTCAGCCACAAGAAACTGAATTCCACCAATATGAGTAAGTTTAGAAGCATGATTTATTTTTTTCATTCATTCTTCAAACAATGCAGCCATTCATTAACTCTTTAACTTTGGCCTTGTAGAATCTCCAAGCAGAGCTCTTGGCTTTGACAGTCCTGACTTATGACATGAAAAGCTGTAAGCTAGTAAAAATCATGTTGCTTTAATTTTAGCTACACAGTGATTTGTTAAACAGAACAGACACACTAATAAATTCAAGAAATAAATATGAACATCATAATAAGATAAGAACATAGCAAGAATGACAGTGCTCTGGAAATGGTTGTTTGTCTTTGTTTCTGGATGCATACTATCCTAGTTAGTGGTAATGGTCAACTAGACCCAGTCTACAGTTACCCAGAAAAAGAGGCTCATTTGAATAATTATATTTGTTAAGTTGCTCTATAAGGATGTTTGTAAAGGACTGTCTTAATTGCTGATTGATGTAGGCAGTACAAGCTCATCTAGGTGGTACTATTCCTTAGGCAGGTAGACCTGGGCCAGATAAGAAATCTAACAGAGCAGGAACCTGAGTGAGCCAGAGAGTAAGTTAGCAAGACACTTTCCTCCATGATTTCTCCTTCAAGTTCTTGAGTCTGCCAGACTTCCCTCAGCAATGGACTGCAACCTGGAGGTACAAGCTAAATAAACTCTTTACTCCCTTACTTGATTTTGGCTATAGTGTTTTATCACTGCAATAGAAAGGAAACAAGAAAACACATGGCAATAAAAACTTCATGTTAAAGAAAAACACAAATCATTCTCTTTTATTATTGGAGAGTTACGAGACAGAATAATCCAAAAGTGTGAGGATCATGTACTGCCATAACTCTCTTCTGCTTTCCTTAGTTCTGTTTTGTACATTTTCAAGTTACAATCAACCATCAACATATCAATAAACTAGAAAGGCCTTGGTTATTTAAAGGGGATTCAACCAAAGCAGTAAGTATACCCTTTTATTAGCCAAAGTGGATAGAAAAGGCATTTATTGCTACATGATGAGTTATTAAAAGTAAATCCACAGTTAGCTGTGAGTTTCTTTCCTGGGAGATTAAAACTCTGGTTTTGTAGGAAATCCTATAGTCCGCAAATATTTTCCATGGGTGTCTCATTATAAAGTCAACATCTGCCAACATATGTGTAAAACAATTTTTGCTTATAGTTACTGAAATTATGGTATCAATTCATAAATTATTTTGAGTATTGTTACTTTTTTTAACCAACAATTCTTTCCTCTGCATTAGAGAGTTAATGCTACTAAAGTCACCAGTATAACTTAAGAACATCTTCTAAGGAATTCTTAGCAATATCTTACAACAATGGACCTAAAAGACAAAAAAAAAAGTGTAACTTAATCGTCCTCTAGCAGTCAAAGTGATACTTAGCACTTTTACAAAGGGTTTTATTAGTCCAGGCCACAAAGACACGTTATATTAATAGCTAGTCTATGTAACAGTTGCCATAAATTCCTTCTACCAAGTTTTATTCTAAGTGATTGCTATTACAACAATCTGGTGGTATTCTGGGTTGGGGCTCTACAGTGCCTGGCCAGTGTCTGTTTTATATGAAAACCATGCTTGTCACCTTCTATGGGTCTTGACTAGAAGCCTGTTATATTTCATTCATTCACAGAAAACTCTATTACTTATTCTAAATGTGACAGCATAGGGTTAGAGGTGGGCAAGCAACACACAAGCAATGCCCTGATTAGTGCAAGTAGGCATATCAGAAGCCAACAAACTGCAATTTGCATCAAATACCAGCTGCATAACAACTTATCAGAGAAGCTCAGATAGCAGGGCAAAGAATATCCCTTCCTTCATTATGAGCATGTGTATGCAGGTGTGAGCCTATATTAGTATGACTGAGCATTGGAGGATAATAAATTAATGTTATTAAGATTCATTACATATTTCTAATATGCATACGAATGCTCTTAGTGGTAATAGGTGAGACCTGCAGCTCCAAGTCCTATGACAAGTCCAGCGAAAATAGGAAAGAGATCTTGGTAGGAATCCCAGTAGATAGATCTTTCCTAAAATGCTTTGTAGTATGTTTGCTATTGTACACAAACATTCTGTGTTATGTAAGATGTGACCATGATTTTTTGTAAGATAATTTGATTTTTTTTTGTTTTGAAAACAGAAAAATATCTCTTTTAAATATAGACATCTCAGTCTTTTGTAATAACCAAAGAAAGAAAAGAATAATACAAATTGATTGGAGAAATAGTTTTAATTTGAATAACATCCAGTAG
Source organism: Mastomys natalensis (assembly GCA_021653895.1). NCBI lineage: Eukaryota > Metazoa > Chordata > Mammalia > Rodentia > Muridae > Mastomys > Mastomys natalensis. Next base: position 627,137 of record JAJTUV010000607.1, on the reverse strand, counting down.
TCCATACACTATCCACAACAAACTCCCTTCATATTTGTTTTATTTGCTTACATTATCATATTAATATCCACTTTTGTATGGAGATCTGTTTGAGAGGACAAATATTTTCTTAAGAGATATACTAGGCAACTAAATATGATAAAATATTTTGCCTACTTCCCAGGAATTTGACAAAACGTAAGTGCAAAATTCCTTTGGCTTAAGGGACTGAAACCTGGTGAAGCATGTCTTGACTTGGATATAGAAGACAGTGTTCCAGTCATCAATTCAAGCATTTGTTCATTCAGATGACAAGTGCACATAGATTATCCACCTAGTATGGTGGTGGTGATATAACATGATCCGTAATAGTACCTCATAAGACGGTTATAAGGATTCAATATGGTAGCTCATAGATGATATGAACATGCCTCTGTTCCTTCCAGATTTTGTTGGCTGAGTCCTTTCAAATTCATCTTGGTCAGCAGCCCTTGGGACCCTTTGAGACTAGATGAAATGGCGTGCTCTGATATATAGAATCTATCTTGTTGAATGAGCCCTAGGATACTGGGTGATAACTCTTTTAACAATGTGAGGATGTGAGTTCCTTATATGGTAACCCTCACCCACTGTAAAATATGAACTAGGATAAGACCAGGAAGGCATATTAGTCATTGTTCTTTCTTCATAAAATGGTTGAGGCACTGTTTTTCCTTGCAATTGTTCCAGAAACATTTCTATACACCAAAGCATTGCCTTCTGGGTGGCCTCGTGGTGCAGGGCCAACTATTAGAAGAACTGCAGCTCATCTTTTCCTGTCTTTTCTTATATTACGTCTCCATTCTTCAACCTTTGCTGCCCGGGTCTCCATCTCCCTAATAAATCCTGATGTGATCTGAACAACAGGTCCACACTTTCAAAGTACAAATAGAGAGTGGAAAATCACAAGGATGCTTTTCTCTCTAGACATGAGAACTCTGTGATTACTGAAAATGATACCAAAAAATTTAAAACTGTTCTCTTCTATAATTTTGTAAAGTGTGATAAAGATTAAAAATATATTAATGTTATGAGATAAAGAATAACTTTCTCTTTCAAGGAAAAATATATGTGTTGGATGGAGGCGATGGCTCAGTCATTGGGTATGATGCATGCTGCCCAACCTGAAGTGAACTTGACTTTTAGGAAAGAGAAAACCAATCCCTTCAAGTTATCCTTTAACCTTCATATGTGCACCATGGCATGCGTGTACATATAGATAAATAAATAAATGGATATTTAAATAGATTTCTCTTTTGCACTCTCAAATTTTAATAGAAAAAGTTGTATTAGGGAATTTATTATTCAACCACACAGCAATGAAACTGTTTCCATCATTCTATTTAACAGCTCATATTTGAACACTGTCCTGAAAGGGGGGCAAAATGATAATTTATTATGCCAAAAGTACAATGCCAGGCACTAAGAAAGTAAGTAGCTTATATCCATATTTTATCTAGTTTTCCTGAAATCTCTGGGAGACAGAATAATTTTAAAGTTTATGGAACTAAGAAATGTGACAGCAATAAGCTATCAGTTAATAAAAGTTATGTCTAATAGCACACACCATTAATGAGGGCCAGCCAAAGGAAAAGGCTATCTTTAAGAAGCAAATCCTGGCTCCATCTTTTCTTTTATTTCTTTTTTTTCTTTCTTTGCTTTTTACTTTTTATTGGTTCTTCGTGAATTTTACATTATGTACCCCAATCCCATTCATTTCTCTGCCCCTTTGGACCAGCCTTCTGCCCTTCTTGTCACCTCTCCCCAATCTCCCCAAACCCCTGTTGTTGTGGAAGCTGTAGTGTGTCATAGTGTGTACCCTTGTGTCTATACTTCTTTGCTTTCAAATATTCATTGCAATGAGTCATTGATCTGGTTCATAGCCTCTGGCTTCTGCTACTCTACATTGAATTCTCACTGGGACTCCTCTTAGATACCCTCTTGTTGCCCTGTTTCATGGAGATCCTGCAGTTTTGGATCTGTAGGACTGGCTCTTTTATGTGCTCTAGCAGTTCATAGATTGGGTAGATGTTGAGGTGGGCGAACTCAAAACCCTAGATATGGCTCTAGGAAGTATCTGAGCTGGTCAGACCACCAGCTCTCCTGTACTCACACCATCAGGGTGAACTCTCCATCACTCTCCCAGGCTAGCTCACCCAGTGCATCTGTCAGCAAGAGACAGGTCTCCCAATTTCATGCCCTCAGAGCTAGCTCACCCTCAACTCCTGCAACAAGGAGCTCCACCTTGCTGTCCAGGTGAGATGTAGGCCCCACCCTCCCAAGTGTTGAACACAGTGAAAGACAGAGCCAGCTCTCCCACTCTCATGACCCCTGGTCAGCTCTTCTACCTGCCATAAGTGGCAGGGAGCAAGCATCTGGCAAATCACCTCTCCCTCATGTATGCCACTGCATAGCAGATGAGTGGCAAGGCCTGCTGTCTGATCATCACACCCTTGGGGCCGGCTCACATGCAACACCTGCAACCAGGGCCAGCTCTATTGTGTTTCCTGGACAAAGTACTGCAGCTGTTATGGGGTGTATGTAGCCAGCTCTCCTGCTCTCATGCCCTCAGGGCCACCTCTCCTGTGATGCCCAATCAAGGAATGGAGATCCCTCAGACATCAAAATGACCCCAGGTGGCAACCCCAAAATGGATGTCTGCCTGGAATTTGGTGGTAACAGACCCCTACTGCTCATGGTCCCCCACCCAGACATGGTCCTCCGTGGCAGCACAGGTCAAGACCTCACCATGACCTTAAATGGCATCACCAGCTACTCAGTTTGTTCCTCACTACCCTCGAATCTCCAGTTCTGCCTCTTTTCATGTACTCATATCCTTCTGCTTTTCTTTCTCTTCCATTTCTCCACCACTTACTTGCTCCTCTAAGTGGCACCCAGAATCTCTGGGTGTCTGGGGTCAGGAGTAGTCTCAGGAGTACTATGCCCTGCTCATGCAATGTGGTACCAGGCAGGAGTCATCTTGGGCATGGTCTACCAGCCAGAGCCTGTGCAGTGCTGGACTGGTGGTTGACTCAGACTCGTCCATGACACCACACTGGTGGTCAACTTCCTCTTAGACTTTATAATTTTAATCTCTTTTTTTCATGTCTAAAGAATATGCAATGTACAACCCATTTACTGAGGCTAAGATTAAAAAACTTTAATAGCTTTTGTTGTTTGTTTTGTTTTGTTTACTGAGTGGCTGAAACACTTACTAGCACAGAGTTGCTTACCTAAAGATTATGCATCACTGTCAAGGGTAAAAGTTCTTTAACTAGTAGTCTTACAATATACACAATAAATTACCTCCTGAACACATTTCAACATGTTCAGTGGTTTATTCTCCACATTATGATTTATTATCATACAGAAGTATCTTTTAAAAATATATTTGTGATCTGCAGTGCAACCACAAAAGACTCTCTGCTGTTTAAGAAAGATTAAGGACTTTTTCATTCTCAAAGAAAGCATTTGACAGAATAAGTTTTACCCTAAGACTTTATCTATCATATTATATTTGAATACTTTTAATTACTAATACATAAATGGTCTAAAGTAAGTCAATATCAGTCAAAGATATAACTATATTGCATATAGCATTAATTAACTTTAGGAAACTAAATTAAAAATATATTTGTTACAAACATAGTTTTAATTCTGTTTTGTATTGCTAAATTGTTGATTAAGGACTTTGTTGATATAAGGACTTTGCGCATGGGTTCACATTAAAGCCAGAAGCTTCTGTATGGTAGGACACACCATCATTTGGACAAGTAGTCTATAGAATGGGAAACAATCTTCACAGATTACACATCTGATAGAGAGTTCATCTATATCCATATCTATATATCTATATCTATATCTATATCTATATCTATATCTATATCTATATCTATCTATATCTAATCATCTATATGGAACTAAAAAAACCCTGAATATCAATAGAACAAATAACCCAATTAGAAATAGGGTAGGGAACAAAAGAGAGAGTTCTCCAAAAATGAAGGACAACTGTCTGAGAAACAGTTAAAAAATAAGGCTAATGTCCTTAGCCAACATGGAATTACAAATCAAAATTACTTTGATACTTCATCAGAATGGGCACAATCAATAAAACAAATGACAGCACAGGCTGGTGAGGAAATGGAGAAAGAGGAACACTTATCCATTGCCGGGAGTGCATACTTGTAAATCCACCATGGAAATCATGTGGCAGTTCCTCACGAAGGTGAGAATTGATCTTCTTCAAGGTCCAACTGTACTACTATTGAGTATTTACACAAAAAAGACTCTTCCTACTACAGAGATACTTGTTTATTCATGTTCTATCATAGTCTGAAATTGGTAATATCTTAGATGTCTATCAATGAATGAATGGATAATGAGATTTGACACACTTACATAATGGAATATTACTCAGCTGATAAAAATGAAATTCACAAGGAGGTCCTAGTGCAAGAAAGGTTCTCAACCTTTCTAATGCTGAAATACAGCCCCTCATGTTGTGGTGACCCCAACCATAAGATTATTTTGTTGCTACTTCCTAACTATAAATCTGCTACTGTTATGAACTGTAATGTAAAAATCTGCTATGCAAAGTCTCTGATATGTGATCCCCCAGAGGGGTTACAATGTACTGGCTGAAAACCAGTCCTAGTCAGAAATCTAGATCCTTACCTGGACCATATAGAGGAGGTTGTTTATATATTCCTTGGGCTTATAGGCCTTCATCCATCTTCAGTGTTGTTATCTTTCTGCCCTCTGCTTTCATCCTGAAATCTCACTCACTCTTTTCTGCTGCCTCCCTTTTATAGAAATTCCTTTGATTTCATTAAATCCACTTGAATTACCCATGATTACTTTCCCATATAAAGATCCTTAATGTGACCACACTACAAAAGTCCAATTTACAGGGTAAAAAATGTTCATAGGTTCTCAGTGTTGGGATATGGACAGTATTGTATGTAAAAGGAAGCTTGTTAGCCATGAGTAGTCATGGACAAAAAACCTAGAAGTTCATCTTAGAAGAGAGGGACACTCAGCATGTGAGAAAGAGGATGATTTACAAGGAGCCCACATAGATCTCTACCCTAAAGAAAGCAAGATGTTGCAGTCCAAGAGCCCAAGCTATTTGATACTACCTTTAGAAGTCTTCATCCTTCCTGGCCCCTGGAGACATAAGGATTAAATGTAAAGAGAAAAGACAAAACAAAATAAAAGCTAACCTGTTAGGTAGCATGATCTAAGCCAACACAGAAAGAGAAGCCAGGAGTTTAGTGTGAGATGAAAATCTTGAATTAGACAGGGCCTACCCTCCAATACCAGTCTTTGTGAACAACCCACAAGGGTTTATATATATATGATTCTGCTTGAGAGGCAGGCACATTGGGGGAGAAGGAGATCCAACACAGCATGTTGGAAGAGTGAGGCTTCAGAGCAAGGAAACCTCTCCCATGTGCACATCACAGATTTCACTGTGTTCAACACAGTGTGATGAGTTTAAGTATGTTTACGGTAGAGCATTCCCTACTCACCACCTTTGATAAGGTATTTTTCCATCTCTGGTATCTGATGAGTTCTGAGCAACTCTGCTATCTCTTTGCTCAGAGGCAACCAGCTCATTCCCAATTCTGAGCCACTCCTAATTATTCAGACCTGCCTAATTCTCTAAACACATTAACTGGCATGGGGCTGACATCTTCTATGTTGTTCAGGGGTTGTTACATTCCCTTCTAAATTATTTCAGCTTGGTGTTCCAGAGATAATCTGTCACTAATGCAAAGTTGTGTATTTACAATATTAGAATCTCTGTCTTGTTATTTTTTCATTACTACTGTATTTTCTCAGTCTCCTTCATTACCATGTGTATTGTTTCATTATTTACATTTTGAATGCTATTATCTCTAAGGCTGTCAGCAGAAGCATTCTGAGATAATGACTCTGTGGGAAGAGAATTATCTAAATATGGATCTTCCTGCTCATGCTCAAATAAATTATTGTCTAAGTCTTCAGATGCTGCTTCTGGATCCTCATTAAGGCTCTCCTAGCTTAGGGGAATTGCAGATATCAACCGTCTTTGTCTAAGGGTCAGAAGGTGCAGAAGCAGAACTCAAGATAGAGAAATCTGAACAAGACAGGAAGGAAAGAACATATTCACGATAGTGACAGGAAACATAAAAACATTTCATGAAATGCATATTTAACAGCAATACCCTTGAAAAAGAACTACCTGCTTGAGAGTCTGCATGAATATAAAGTATTTGGGGGTTTTGTTGTTGTTATTCTATTTGGTGTTTTTGCTTTTATTTGCAGATTGTCTATCTTAAAGCATTCACTGATCAGGAGAGTTTAACAGAGTGTCCTGGCTGTAAAATATCAGTTAAATATCTATATATCCCTGCCCTTCCAACTTATACCTTTATGGCTAGTTTCTACATTAAGCTTTACACTCAAATACTTAATTGAAATTTTTATGTCTACATGTGGCATCTTAAACTTGACATGGCCAATACAGAATTCTTTCTCTTCAAATAACGTTGTTTCCTCTGTTGGTATCCACGCTGTTTCAGGGCATCCCTGTTCGTGCTCAATATACTCTATGGCTCAAGCAAAACACAACCAATTCCATGACTCTCCTCTTATGCTTACTCTCTACATCTAATCATTACCATGCCCTTGAGTTTTGTCCCATCCTGAATGAGACAACTTCCTCTCCTTATGACCACCCTTACTCAGGAAATCGCTGTCTGTCAATGAGAACCAACTTCCACACAAAGAGACTGGCTGCCACTCTTGTATCTCCTCCCCTAGAAACCAAAGAGAACATTGTAAGATGTGTTTCCTGCTGCGACATTGTTCTGTTTAAAGCCTCTGTCATTTCTCTGATACTTGACTAAGAATCAACATTCTTCACCAGAAATTGGCCTTAACTATTATGGGGCTGTGTTTTCACTCTCTCCAAACAATGGCATTCTAGGTCATTCCTGATATATATATGTCTCACGTGTTCACTCTTCCATCTAAATTTTTCTAATTCTAGATTTACTCATGAATGGATGTCTATGCTTTCTTAGTCAGCTTCACTCAGCCTCCTAACAGAGGCCTCCCCAAAATCCTAGCTATTTTTCTTCACACCTCAATTTGTTTTTTTTTTTTATTCTAGTCCACCAATTTGTTTATTGATAGCTTAACTCATCTCACTAGACTTTAAAAACAACACAACGCCAGGGATCTTGTCTTCCTCATGCTTCACTGTATCTCTAAGATCTACAGGCACATAACAGACACTCGATAAATATTCACAGATGAATAAACAATCGAAATCCAAATCACTCATGACCGAGTGTCAAGGATCCACATTGCCTGTCTTCTTAGTTATGCTAAGTAGCTTCATTACTTGATGTCTGCATATTTGTTTTGAAGGAATCACCTCCCTTGAGACGGTATGCCTATAATGTATGCTCAGTGCTTTTGCAAACCCACTGCCAAGCAACTCCATGCCTTGTGAGCCCTTTGATATTCTTCTAGAAGGTCTGTGGCCCAGTGTGGGGAACATGCCTCATTTTCTCTCCCACTACAGTTTGTACACTACATTCCAGAGAGCACCTCTTTAACTAAACCATCCCAAACAAATAGTTTCTTGGGGCCCTGGTTAACATTCGGGGCTGTCTTAATAAGACAAAACAATGCAAACCACAAGAAAGGGAGGTGTTCTTTCACCTCCTAAGGTTGTGTCTGTGTTGCCTATATACAGTCTGTCTGTGTTTCCACTGCTTAAACAAATATGAAAACTGTAAATAACCAGTGTTGCTTTCTGCAACATTGCTGAAACACTAGTGATCAGGGAAAGGACAGGATGAATATTTATTGACCTATATCCTAAAGCAAATCAGAAGATCGTTCAGTAATGTCTAGAGAAAAGCTGGTTAATATTAGCATTGGAATCACACACAGCAGTCGTATAAAACCCATGACTATTCTACAGGAACAAATGAAATTGCTTTAATAACTTAAGAAATCTATAATCTATTAAAGACTTACTTTATTTATTAAGACAGATATATAAAATCAAAGGATATAATTCCTCTTGGGCTTTTTGGCATGTATAATTTATTTTTATAGTTAGTATTTCCTGTGGGTCAGATGCACATGTACTCCTCAGAGCCTTCCTTGCGGTAGGTAACAGTGAGTGACTACTGGTGACTTGGAGGAACCTGATTAGAGGAACGTTGAGCCACTGTCCACTGCTCCTGAGCTCTCAGTGACTAGCACTGAATGTGAAATGTCCTCTAATCACCAAGCCTTGCCACCTGTCCCCTGCTCCTGGAGATGGGAACCAGGTACCCACTTATTGAAGCTTCCAATGTTCTTGGTACTATGTGAATCATGTTACAGATGTTGTATCACTTAATTTCTCTGAAGACCTTGCAGATGGGGATGATGGAGGGTGCTTTGCCGTGAAATATTTCTCCCGTGCTGCTTACTACTAGCAGCAAGTTTTATAACATTAATTTTTTTCAGGGTAGAAATAGCCCTACCCACTTAAGTCATAAGACTGTTTTATTTTCCTCTGAAGTTCCACTCAGGAACAAGAATTACCACCTAAATAGAATTTCTACTTTTTAATTTTTAATATGACCTCTAGATTTTAGATCTAGAAAAGTTTGAACTACTTAAAATAAACTCGACAGGAGTATGTTTCAAGTGTTTCCTTTTCATCTCCTTGTCATGCAGACCTGTCTCCTCTGTCTCCTTCCAGGCAGGTTAGGTCAGCCTAGCCCTGGCATGGCGAGTGCAGTAGCAAGATCTTCAAGAGGAACAGTGAGTCCTTTCTCCAGGTACGTAATTAAACCACACCACAAGCACTAACAACAGCCTTTTATGAGACACTCAGTGAATTCTGTTCAATGTATATTACATTCTTTTATTAGTTCACAAGCAGTAAATGTAACACAGACATCAATCTTATTGGAAGTATAGAGAAATCTCTGAAGTCAGCAGATGAAAACTTAAAAGTCGAGTGATCTGTGGTAATGAGGTAACTTAGCAACCATCTCCATTGAAGGCAAAATGCACCATGGAGGCAAACTACTAGTGCAGGTGTTGGCAAGCATTGATTACAGTGAGGTAAGAGTTCACATCAATTAGACCCCATTCCCAATACTTATTCACAGCCATAGCAGAAGATACTGTTATGAAACCCCATTCTACAGACTAGGAAACTAAGGCAACATACATTTGTAAGAGTTATGAAATCAGAAACATCAAAGTCATGTTTTGAGCCAAGTGGTCAGATTTTCAGTATTTTCTGTCTACTGTTGTGTGTCATTTCAGTGATGAGAGCTTTAACTCATTACCAGATGGCCACATAGAACTAGATACAGGCCCTACGTTCAACAGGATGTAATTTGTCACCTTAGCAACCTTGGTCCCAACTACTTTCTCTTCCATCAACATCTTCTGTTTCTCCCTGAGCTAATTCCATATTCTTTCTCTAAGGCATACATGTAACTACAGTCAAGCCAGCCACCTTGCCCCAGCTGTCTGCCACTAGCACAGCCAAATGACATTCCTGTGATGAGAGTGTTTTAGCCACTGTGTTTGGTTAGGAAAGGGACATCAGGTCGGAAATCTGAGACTGAAGTAAGGAAGATGCCCATATCTAGATCTACTGGGGACTTACAATGACAGAAACATCTCTACATTCCACTGATCATGCATAAATACTTCTGTTTTCTTCATTAGTGACTAGAAGGTGATATTTATACTATTTACCTGTGTTCCAAGTCCATAGGATTGAATGCACAGTGAGATAAACATCCATTCGTTATTCATTAGCACCGTCAACTGGGAATGGTTTTTCCTATTTTCAAGTCCAGTTCTATCACAGCAAATAAAAAAATCATATGGCCAAGAAACCTAAGATTCTCCCCAACCCCTCCATTTCTGGTGTGGGAGAAAAGCAGCCATATGGAAGTCTTTAGATAATAGATAACTCTCCACCTTTGGCTCTTCTTGGCAGGCTTGTGAAATATTTATTACATTTTTTCCCAAAGACTTAAAAGTATCTTTCTCCTACAAAGAATATTGTTCTGTGACCTGGTGCACACCGCACCCCTGCCTCCTTCGGCTGCACTTCCACCTCTTGCCCCTTGCCTGACCCCTGTCTTTCAATGCTGCCTTCAGGTTAACTGCTTCTGACAAATTCCTGTTGCCTTTCATTTACGCTGTTACACTCCATATGGCTCTTCTGTCTTTGATGTGGCCCAGAACATAGTACAAATCACAGAATACAAGCACTGTGATGTAATAACTCGCCGAAGAATCTCAGCAGTACTGTACCCAAGGCAGAACTCAGCACAAGTTTAAAGAAATGAAGCAATGTATCTACACAGAGACAGAAACTGCAGTCTGCATAGCACCTTTACAGAGGATGGTTGACCAGGGCAAATATTAGGACAAGCAGCCAAAAGGCATGCCAGCAGCTGGTTGCTAGTGAGTCCGAGCTGAGACTCAAATTTGTGATTTAGCAATAAATTTGTCCAAAGCAATGTTTTCCAAACAAACAGAAGGCAATTGTACTAAACAATAATCCCATAACTGAACGCAAACAGAAACAGAAAATGTTTTTATTAATTTTGTTTTTACCCGTCTTTATCCCATGTGCCAGAACAGTAAAGCAGCTTCAAAGGAAACTCTCTATGTTGATTGAAGCTAAGCTAATGGTCTTGATTGATTCAAGAAAGGATAGAGAGGAAGTTGCTCAACTCCCTGTGTGATGGATGGTGGTGAATGTTAGGGGTGAACTGTATAGCTCAGTTAAACATTAAAACTTTCTCCCAGTGTTGACTCTCTTCGTTTTTATTAAGTGAAAAAGAAACAAGAAAATGAAGGGAAGGAGGCTGGGAATGAGAGAGGGCGGGAAGGAAGGAAGGAGAGAGAGTGGCAGGGAGAAAGGGGGTAGGGGAAGAGGTAGACTACTGGCTGTCCAGAAAATGTGCTCAGTTCAGTGAGCAAGAGAACCCTGAATATCCTCAAGCAAGAGTCTCAACCTTTATAATTGAACTTGTTCATCAGTCAAGCAATGCTAATTAGGACCAGCCACCTTCTCTACCTAAAAAGGAATAGTTCATGTTAATTACCTTGGACTCTTGAACACCCGGTGTTCCACACACAAAAAGGTGAAAGGCTATTCTCTGATTGTTAGCAATTATCTGTGAAATTATTTAGGTTGTCAAGAGCAGCAGAGCAGCTCTGTCCTTAGGAGACCTCCCACACAATCACACTGGCCACAGGGCTCTTGTTTTTAAAGTCATGTGCTTTTTCCATTCCTCCCTCCAGTATTTTGTCTCATTTGTGAGAATCTTTCAATCTCTTTTCCTGCACTGTATCCTAATTTCAAACTACTAAGAAACAAGTCCTAGCAATATTTGATGACCCTTCTCCAACATTCCCTCAGCCAGCCCCAGGGCTGATCAGGATCTTCATATGCCTTTTGTCTCTAAACACTAAAATCATATTTTCTGGTTATGCCACAGTGGCAAACAGCTAATTCCTGGAGTCTTGATTTTCTCCACTAATCTGATACATCAGATAAATATAGATGCACTTTTGCATAACCACATCTGGCCATTCTGGACAACTGAAAAGAACACAAGGGCATTGAAGACTGACTTTTGAATAATGTCTTGGATTGTTTTATGTATTAATAATTGCAGACAAGAAATCTACAAGATGCTAAAAGCTAGCATGACTAGCTGTTTATGTCCTTGTTGTCCTCTACGCTGGGTAGGTTTATGTGAACTTGACACAAACTGGAGTCATTTGTGAATAGGAAACCACGATTGAGAAAATGTCCAAACCAGATAGCTCCATGTGGAAGCCTTAGGTGTACTTTATTATTTAGTTATTTATGTAAACATTACCAAGCCTATTGTGGGTGGTATTACCTCTGGGCCTATGGTACTGGATGGTGTAAGAAAACAAGCTGGGCAAACCAGGCAGCAGCATTCATCCATGGTATCTGCTTCTATTCCTGCTTCCAGGTTCCTGTCCTGACTTCAGTGACAATTACTTAGAAGTCTGAGATGAAATTATCCCTTTCCTCTCCAAGTTGCTTTGGTCATGGTGTTTTATCTCAGCAATCAAATCCTAGCTAAACATCTGATAGCACTGCTTCCTTCTCCCTCAATAGTTTTAGTGAACAGTTTCACCATGACTTGCACACATCCCCTCTTCTCCAACTATGGCATTCCTTAGGTCCATATTCTTTGTAGGATTAGGTTGTGGGAAAAAAGTTCTACAAAATTATTTGCTTAATCTTTAAACTGGATCAAGTTATCTGGGCTCCAATTCATAATGTTTCAGGAATACACAGAACAAGTTGAGAAGAGGGAGGAGGAGAAAAAGAAACTCAAAAAAATAATAATAGGAGAAAGTAAAACCTCAATATTTAGGAAAAATGTTTGTAGAGAATGTTAAGATATTATTCACTGAAGATGCTTAGTGCTGGGTCAACTGTATTTCGAAAGTGAGTTCAAGAAAATCTGAAAATGATTTAAGTTAAGCTTTGCATCTAGAGACAGCATTTTTTAAAAATAGCACCATTATATATCTGTTAAGTTCATTCTATTATATAAACAAAAGTTTGTATTTAATTAGGGCTTTGAAGGAAAAAAAAGTAAAGCACAGGAAGAGAATAGCGTGTCTGAAGGGTGTTAGAAGAATATTTAAGAGACACGGGGAAAACTAAAGTCTACCTGCTCATAAAGAAGTGTGTGAGTGTCACACAGACACAACACAATGCCGATCAGTACTCCAGCCTCGTCTTTCTATATCAACCAATAAACTGACTCCAAAGTTCAAGAGGAACAACAAAAGATAGAATAACTAATCCAACTTTTAAATAATAAATTCATTTATTTAAAATAATAAGAGATAAATTTATTTATTTACTTACGGACCTAAAGACTTATTGCAAAGCTATTGTATTAAAGAGCTACTGATCAGTAAAATAAGAAAGCATGTATGAACAACTACTTGTTAATAGTGTGCAAAGGAAATTCAGTAACAAATAAATGATAATTCTTTCATCAATTTCTGCTGGGAAAATTGGCCCCATGTGTGAAAATAGTAACAAGCTTCAATTACCTTGTACAAGATATAAAAATAAACTAAAGGGAACCATGGAGTTAAGTGTAACTTTTAAAAGACATAAAGTTTTAATGACCTTCTGCTACGTCTTCTTCCAAAGCCTGAACAGGTACCATCCCTGGTGATGAAAACCCACCTTATCTATCCTTACATTATTTTTGTGTTATTATTGTTGATATTTTTATATTTTAGTTAAAACTTTAATATAAATTTCCATTTCATTTCTACCTACTACCTCTTTCCCTTTACTGATTATAAGCTTTTAAAATTAAATATAATATTTGTATTTACTATTTGACAATTTCATGTATGCATACAACTTATTTTGATCACATTAACTTTCCATTTCCCTCTCCTACTCTTTCTGGACCCACTCTAAGCTCCTACCAACCTCACACCCATTTGTTTGTTTGATTGCTGGTTTCTTTGAGTGTGTATATGTGTGTTTGTTAGTGTTAGAAGTGAAAATTCAGTAACACAGACCAGTTTATATACAGACATATAAATCTTTATTCTGCTTTTTCCTATTTTCTTTCCTTCCTGTAGATAATCCTTTTGTTTAGTACCTTACATTGTGGGGGATGGAGAGATAGCTCAGTGGTTAAGTTCTCTGGTTGCTCTTCCAAGGAGCTGGGTTCAATTCCCAGCACCCACAGTCAAGACCCAAGGAATCCAACAATGCCTTCTGACAACGACAGGTACCACACATACATGATGTACAGACACACATGTTGGCCAAACACTCATACACATAAAATAAACATGAAGAAGAATCTAACTGTATTAACCACTTTGCTGCATATCCCTCTGTTCCTGCTGTTTCTCTCCCTTAGGGTGCCCCTGTTAAGCCAAGGCAGAGGGGCTCTCTCCACGAGATGGTAGTGTTGGGTTGCTTGATTGGATTTATTTTTCTCTCTCCCTTCCCATTCTATCTTTAGTTGACTCTGCTTCCCTCCTCCTTTCTTCTTTCTTCTCCCTATCAGTATTCTTACTGTCCCCTCATCCATCTCTTTTTCTAACACCAACTGTTGGTCTCACACTGCTTTATTTCTACCCTTAGTAATCAACATCTTACTATGCGCCATAATGTCTGTGTTCCTTTATCCACTAAAAGCTTTTTAGTTGAGGAGTGATTGTGTACCATTGGCTACTATTGCATTCTCATGGTAGGCTTGTTCATCATTATGGCTGCTTCTGCAATCAGTAATCCATGTTCAGAGTGGTTTAGGAAACTGTACCCAGTACAATGGATACAAAACTATTTTCAACACTATTATAACTCTAGCCCCATTTGGATACTACAAATAGCATAATTGAATAACAATGGATATTATAAAATCCAACCAATAACCTAATCCTAGATATGCAAGATATTTCTAATGTAGAATCTTCTAAGAATGATAAATTCTTGGCCAGTGAGATGGCTCAGTAATTAAAGACACTTGCCACCAAGACTGATGACATACATTTGAAACCCACATGGTGAAAGAAGGGACATGATTCCTGAAAGTTGTTCTCTGACCTGCACTCACAAGCTATGGTAAACACACACACACACACACACAAATAATTGTTAATTTTTAAAGAGAATTGTCGGTTCCACAGTGATGGATGGCAATAAGAATGAAGTATATCAAATCCCAAAGAATTCAAAGAATAATAAAACTATTTTCAACCAAGTCTAAGTGAATTTATAAACAACTGAATTTAATGAGAAATTCAATAAATGAAATGTAAAACAGAATTCATTAAACAGATGGAAATACTTTAAAAACAAAATTAAAATTTAAGAAATTAAAATGTCAATAAGCTAAGGAAAAATCACTGGGAGCTTCACCAGTTTAAAAATAATCAAGTAGAAGACAGATCACCAGAGATTGGAGGCACATGGATAAATTAGAACACTAATTTGACCACAAAAAATAATAAAGAAGGAAATGCTAACAGAACTTTTGATATCTAGGGAACATCTTTTAAAGATGTATTTATTCACATATTTTATGTATATGAGTGCTCTGTCTTCATGTACACCAGAAGAGAGCATCAGATTTCCAGGGGACATTTTAAAAAGACAAAACATCAAATCATGGGCAAAAAAGAAGGAGAATAAGGACAATCTAAACACACAGAAAATATGTTCAGCAAGACAATGCAAAACATTTTCTGTATATAGGAAAAGAAGTGATTAAAAATTTAGACTGCCAAACTAAGAATAAGAAAGAACTATATATCATAATATAATTAAAATATTATCTATACTAAATATGCAGAACAAAAGAATAATATCTATAGTTACAAAGGAGAAGCACCAAATGAATATAAAGTCAAACCCATCAAAATACCATTACATTTTAAAACCGTACTCTTACAGAGATTCTAAAAGCCAAGAGGACCCACAACACTTTGAATGGGAATGTTCCCCATAGGCTCAGCTATTTGAACACTTGGTCCCCAGTGGGTGAAGCTGTTTGGAGAGGTTTAAGATGCATAAATGTGCTGGAAAAAGAACATCATTCTGTGTGGGTTTTGAAAATTTAAAACTATTCCACTTTCTGTTTGCTATCTCTATTCCATGCTTATATGTAAAGATATGACCTCCCAATGCCCTGCTACCCTTGCCATGTCTGACACTTGACTCCTCTCCATGATGGGTTCTTATCCTTGTGAAACTGTAAGCCTAATTGAACTCATTCTTCTAAAAGTTCCCTTGATTATAGTATTTTGTTACAGCAGCAAAATAGTACTAATATAGAAACTGGTACCAGATGGTGGGCTGTTACTACAAAGGACTTAACAGGTCAGTTTTGGGGGAATGTGAAAGGCTTTGGAACTTTGTACTAGAAAGACAGTTGAAAGGTGTAAGCAGAGCTTAAAGGAGCCATTCTAGTAGGAGGCTGGAAGAGAAGTAGTGTTCAGAACAATGTGGACTGTGGAAGCCAGGTTCAAGAAGTTTCAGTAGGAATGATATGATCAACTGGGTTTAGAAGCCATTCTTGTTCTATTTATCAAAAAATCTGCATGCCTTCTCTCCTTGTCCTAAGAATTTACCTGAGGCAAAATTTAAAATAAATCGATTAAGTTCTTTAATGGAAGAAATACTAAAACCAGAATGCTGAATCTATGACATGGTTGTTAGTGATAACACTTATACAGATTCCCAATGAAAATGAGCAAGTGAGGAAGACAGAGGTACAAAATATACAGTTTGGACAGTTTCCTTCCTTTCTGTTGCTGTGATAAACCATTTTAGCCAAAGCAACTCAGGGGAAGGAAAGAATTTGCTTGACTTCTACTTCCAGATCACACTTCATTACTGAGAGAAATCAGGCCAAGAACTCAAGCTGGAACTGTAAGCAGAAAACCTGAGGGAATGTTACTTACTGGCTCACTCTATTGCTTTCTCTAATTGATGTTTATCTTGATTCATTAGCTTATGACCAGCTTCCCAGAGAATGCTACCATTTACAGTGTTTGAGTCCCTCCTATATTAATTTGCAATCAAGATAATACCTCACAGACATGCTCACAGACCAACATGATAAAGACATTATTGAATTGAGACTCTTATTTTCCCTCTCATGTAATTCTAAGTTATATCAAGTTGACAGTTGATGCAAACCTGGAATAAATACGTATTGAAAGTAAAATTCTGACTATCTAGGAAAGAAAGGCCATTAGTGGGAAGAGAAGGAGTTTAAATAGCTTCAAATGAAGGACAAATATGTTAAAAGTAGATGATATATTTTAATGGAAATATTTTTATGAAACATCATTTGTTCAAAGATATTGCCAATAAAATAGTTGTATGATTTTATAATTTAAAAATGTACATTTTATCATATGTCTATTTAAATAACAACTTTCAAAACATAAATGAAGATAAAAGAATATTGTGTGATAAAAATTTTATTGTGGACAGTTTCACAGTTTGGGGAACAGGAAGCTACATCAAATACAATACAAATATAATTGTACAGTATACTAAAGATTTGGGAGTAGAAATAAGAAAATGTATTTAACACAGTTATTGACATTGAGTAGCTAGGACTTGGAATAAATGTGGAGGGCTGATGTTATGAAAAGGTAGTAAAGAATGATTCCAGGTTTCTACTCTGGTTTATTAATTGGTTGCTACCACAGAAAATGGTTGTTTCAGGAGAAAAACAGTATGAATTTTACTTTCACTATTTGTTTGAAGTGTAAACAAATAACATGCAAGTATGTGGTTGTTTAATGGGTCTGGAATTCAGAATGTGAAATAGAACTTTGGATTCTCAATAAGCAGATGATGACTGACATAGATATTAATTGGTTATATCACTTAAACGTTAGACTAAGATTTAAAAGCTAAGACCTATATTCCAAAACAGAACAAGAGTCATTACAATGTATGTAATGATTTATTACCAAAAAAAAAAAAAAAAAACCAACTCCTCTAGAGATTTTCTTGAGAATTATGATCCATCAGAGTCAAAGCATTCCCCATTGTCTAGAACATCAATGTTAACGATAGCTCAGGTGACCTGAGAGACATTTTGCTCTGGCAATGGTTGGAAGAACTCCATGATGGACCCTCTGGTGTGCTGACCACTTAGCTAGACGCCATCTTATCTGAGTGTAGAGCAACACTGCGGTGAAAGGCTCTGCAGCCTTGACACTAATTATGGCAGCTATAGTCACATTATTAAGAAGAAACTGGCAGAATTCCACAAGACATTTTTTAGGTTCCTACATTTAAAATGAAAAGAAGTTTTCAACCATGTCACTGTTAATTTTTAGCCTGTTCGCACCTGGCATAATATTTTAATTTTACATTTAAGAAATACATTGAGAGTTATTAATAGCAGTTTTGACATGTTCCAACATAATGGTTTGAGTATGTTTTTCACATGGAAAAAATGTAATCGGGAGACAGACATATAAATATACTATTGTGTTGTATAAAAGATATATTCATGGGTCATTTTGTTAATATTGAGGGGGCAAGCTACAATTATAGTTAAATATAAAGCTAAATATGAAATAATAAGAACAGAAAATAAATTATTAATGATCCATTATGTGTTGACTACCAAAACATACCTCCATTAAATCTCATACATTTTACCACTAGGAGAGTCCTAATCAGATTCCATTAACTCTTATTTTAGACATTTTTAACAAGCTTGGTAACTGCTGTACTTCCAAGAACAAATTAGAAGTAATAAGTTTGATGCAGCCAGGATTTCACTTTGAGACAAGCACATTAATGCAGCAGACTGTGGTAGAGGCTGAAAAGGAGCATGGCAAGAAAGGGGGAAAGGCTTCAAACAGCAGAAATCCAAACGCCACATGAAAAGTAGTCTTTGATCATTTAGGATAGAGTAACTAATTTGATGTATTTTATTAGCATTTGATGATTAATAATAATAAAAGTTATATTAACAAAGAGTTGACTACCCTAGTGTAAAAACATTATTTTAATAAGATTTCAATAAAGGTAACACTGGTTAATAAACCTAGGAACGTCTGTTTTCACTGTTTATAAATTATGTGAGGTCATTTTTAGTAACAATGCTCTCTCTTAAAGTAAAGAAATAAGGAGAGTCTTAAGGACTATTCATTACTTCAATTATGTAGTGCTTATTAAATAATCTCTAGTTTATTTATCTGTGTTATTTATTTAGGCCTTCTTAATTTCCACCTAATTTCACAATTATTTGTACAGAATTATCTTAGTCTCTATCAGCTACAAAAATACAAATGAATCCACCTCTACTTTGTATATTTTCTTCCAAAAGTGCCATATGTAAAATATACAATGTAAAGAAAGAAAACAATTTACAACACACAGACACACACAGTTCTATAGCCCTTGTTGACAATAATTGTAGCAAAGTTTACATTTGAATAATATCATAAAAATGTAAATTCATATGATTTACTCTCAAAAGCTAAAATAAACTGAGAAAAAGTTCAGATGAATACTTGAAGAAAAAAATAAATGACCAAATATCATTGAAGACGTATGGTGTAAGCGAAAGCTAATTTGCCTATTCATGGATTCTTGGAAAGGGCAGGTTGAAATCATTACTGTAATATCTACCATACAGCATAGTAATCTTTGGAAGGCTGAGTTTTCACGTGTTGTTGAGAAAAAAATGAAGTTTAAGCTACATCTTTCTCTAATGCTTTCTCTGATGCTCTTTTTCAGTCCTCTTACATCCCTGATTAATGTACTTCAAATCAAGGGTTCAATAATCATGAATTTTGATTTTTTAAAAATAATTTATATTTATTTCGTTTTCAAGACTATTTGTTAAGTGGGATTTAATTTTACTTCTTTTTTTTTTTTTTTAAAAGAGTGTATGTGTTTTTGTATGTGTATGTGTGTGCGTGTGTGTACACAAATACATGCATGTGTGCACAAGCATTATATGCCACTTGTTTTTTTGGTGCTGGTGAAGGTGTCAGATCTCTCAGAGCTAGAGTTAAAGAAGTTGTAAACTACCCAATGTGGGTGCTGGGAACCCAACTCAGGCCTTCCAGAAGAATAACCAAGGCTCCTAACCATTGAGTCCCACACGATTTAATTTTTAAAATTTTGAACACATCTCAGTAAATGTGTTCCCAACTCCAGTTCTTGAAATCATTTTCATTTTGAAAAGCGTTGTCATCATCATTATATCATATTCGTGAAGCATTCAGTCACAAGCTCATTAGTATAGCTTAGGACTTGGTCAAATGTAAATCAGGAATTGATCATTGTTATTTTAATAAAATTACTCATCATTTTCTGATCTCTCATCAAGCATTTGCTCTTAAAGTAGAATCCTATAGAGAGATGATGAAGAATCATAAGACAAAGCCATAAGTTTGGGGCAATGAGGAATCAGATCATCTCTGAACTGCAGTAGATAAATCTGGAGAATTCAATCATGCCAGAAGTTCAGACTATCCATCTGAACAGAAAAGGTTATTCACATCTGAAGCAAGAGCAATGGATAATGGGTAAGTATTCTAGTGAACTGGTGGGAAAGCAGCAAGGGCCGTGAGTCAGAGTGTTGAGTCATCCTGATTAGCAAGTACAATTGCTTGTTGGCATTGTTCTGCTTAATAAATCCATCAAATTCTCTTTATTAAAATAGGAACATAGGAGCCTGTTTTGAAGAGTGGTAATTTGGCCAGAGGATGGCAATAACCCTTTCCTCTCATACCAAGAGGCTATTCCTAAGGCAGCAGCGAAAAGTACACATAAGAGCAGGGTAACCTCTGTCTCTCTCAAAAACGGTTCTGTCACCCAAGAAAGGAATAACTGATAAGTTAACTTCATTAAAATTAAAAACTGCTCTGTGAAAGGAAATGTCAAAAGAATAAGACAAACCGAGATGTGGAGAAAATATTTACAGAGGTGCATCTGACAAAAGACACTTGACCACAGATATATGGAACTCTTAACACTCTTAACACGGTGAGAAGAGAAATAAAAATGATCAGTTTTTAAAAAAAAAAAAAAAAAAAATGAGCAGAAGACCTTAACAAAGCATCCCTAGCAATAAATCGTACAGATGCCTAAAACTTGAAAAGATCATTTTAGCATGTCATTTAAGAAATGCAAATTACAGGTAGGTATTATTCCTTTGGAATGGTGCAAATGCCAAACTCTGGCAGCATCACACAAGGCTGAGCATGGTGAGCATCTGACTACTAGTGGAAACTTAAAATACCACTGTTGGCTTGAAAGACAATCAGCACTTTCTTAAAACAACATACTCCTTACAAAAAGACTTCCAAGTGTGTGTATGTGTTTGTGTGTAAGTGTATATATGTGTTTGTGCATGTGTGTATGTGTGTGTGATGCACACAAGTACACACACTTTTTGAGAGAGAGAAAAAACATGAAGTTGGATGGATTGAGATGAGGAATCTGATCAAAATATATCGTATGAAAACTCTAAACTACTGTCATCCTCAATAAGGTAACACTGACCCATAAGGATATGCATGGTATGTACTCACTAATAAGTGAATATTAGCCAAAAATGTACAGAATTCTCAGGATATGATCCACAGAACTCAAGAAGGCTAACAAGCCAAAGGGCCCAAGTGATGTCTCAATCTCATTTGGGATGGAGAAGAAAGCAAACACAGGAGGAGGGAGGGAGGGAGGAAGAGAGGAGAGAGGGAGGGAGAGAGGGAGGGAGACAGGGACCTGGGTGGGAAAGGTGACAGGGAGGGGAAGAGGGGAACATGATCAGGTATTTAGGGAAAAAAAGGACTACAGATTACATGTAGGTATTACATGCTGACCCTGAGGGCCAGCAGAAAGAGTGGAAACTGGGAGGTAGGAGATGGGGGTATCCTCTAGAATGCACCAGAGACCTGGCAGGTAAGAGACTCTCAGGACTCAAGAGAGACCTTAGATGATATGCCCTACAGTGGGGAGAGGGAACTTGTAGAGTCCACCTCCAGGAGAAAGACAGGGCATCAAGTGGAGCGATGGGGTTGTCATCCCACGGTCAAAAACTCTAACTCAGAATTGTTCCTGCCTGAAGGAACTGCAGGAACAAAAACGGAGAAGAGGAAAAGGATGTCCAGTGACAGGCCCAAATTGAGATCCAGCCCAGGAAGAGACCCAAGGCCTGACACTATTATTGAGGCTATGAGTGCTCACAAAAGGGAGCCTATCATACTGCCCTCCAAAAGGCCCAACAAGCAGCTGAAAGAGTCAGATGCAGACATTTACTCCAACCAATGGACAGAAGCTGGTAACCCCTGTAGTTGAATTAGGGAAAAGCTGGAAGAAGCTGAGGAGGAGGGTGACATTATAGGAAGACCAGCAGTCTTAACTAACCTGGACCCCCAAGATCTCTCAGACACTGGGCCACCAACCAGCAGCATGCACCAGCTGATATGAGCCCCCAACACATATACAGCAGAGGACTTCCGGGTCTGAACTCAGTCAGAGAAGATGCCACCTAACCCTCA